>JAOXNN020000031.1:3570544-3592066 GCA_028571205.2 Hydropsyche betteni | reverse complement strand
TTCCCGCCCAGCGCCACTGAGCATCCTTGTGTGGTTGTGCTTGTGGGGGTAGGGGGTCCGGGGTGTGGGTGGGGGTGGGGGCGGCCCCCGGGCGCCAACCCGCCCCCCCCGTTCCCGATCGGGGTCCCGAGGGACGGGCCCTTCACGCCCCATTGGCCGGCGACCGTGCCCGGGAATAACAATAGCCCCACGCGATAAGGGAAAAATGAATCGAGCCGGGCTAATGCCGGGACGTCGCTTTTTTCGGTTGACGGTTCGGTCGGTCCGTTTTGTTTTGGATTTCGGTTTTGCGAGGTGGATGTGTGTGGAGTGTGTTGTTGTTGGTGATGATGATGTCGTTCGTTTCGTTGTTGCGGGTGTGATGGTGGTTTGTAGTGGATGTGCTCGTTGGAGGTCGAGGTCTGAAATTTTAGTTGCATTGAGATGGTTATAATGTTTGGTTTGAATGTAAGAATTTATGCAAGTACGGAAATGCCTCATTTTTGAAGGGATCGAGAAAAAATATGAAGAAAATGAAGGAAAACTCGAAATTTTTTCAATGATATATTTATTTTATACGAGTAAATAGGCCCGATGTTAATAACATCGGTTGCCCGATGCCCGAAAAGTTGATGCCCGTACCCGATTTGAATATTTAATATTTTATCAATAAAAACAAAATAGTTCATTTTTTATTGTCACCAGACTTCATATACGTAAAACCAGTAGTTAGTATTTAATAAGCATTATATTATAAACGTTAACTGTATACGCATACAGACCATATTACTATAAAAAGTCGCGAGCGGCATTCGACAAACAGACGACACACACACACACACACACACACACACACACACACACACACAGAAATCCATGATTATATATAGAGGATAGACTTGAACTTTTGATGAAATCACAGACAAGATCCCTAACCGTCTGAATAGAAGTAAACAATTACAAACAAGAAACAACAGACACGTTTGAACAAAGATTGTCAAATGCCCCAAATTCAATCAAATACTTTTATAAAATTTATTGAGTTTTAAATGTTTCAGACGTAAATTGTAGTAAATACGGGGTTTCGCTGTACATAAAAAGTGAGAGATCGGTTTATGTGACTGATTATATTTGAGTGAATTTTTTTTTACCAATTATAATATTTTAATATCCTACTATCAAAAGAAAATATAATATTATATTTGGTTAGTAAAAATATTATCCATGACGGAGAAATATTAATAAACTTTATCAAATGTAAGAAAAGTTTATTTAGTCCGAAATAGCAAATTTTGAAATTAATTGAATGGATGACTTATGTTTTGTATATATTACAGTTTGAGTGTCCAATTCGTTTATGCACGAAAAAACTAGTCTGTTTATACACCTTGAAACAACTCTAGTCCAATTTGGTACGACAATTTAAGTTTTTTGCACTCAGATAACGCTCTTTTGCTAAATCTCAATAACGTACAATTATACGCTATTTTAAAAACGTTCATTGGTCGGTTGACGCTTATCCACTTTGTCCACGCTTGTCGGTGTCCAGTTGGCGCGTGTCCAGTTTGCTTTTTTCCGGCCGGAATTCTTCCACTTGACTGCTGTCCACCTTTTTTTTGGTAAGTTGACCTGCACTCAAAATCAACAGCCCCAATCGCCGAAGTTCCTCCAGCTCCTACATATCCCGACATGCCGATATTTATGGCGCTGAATAGGCACACTCGACATAACACACCCATGGAAACGATCGCCACCACCCAGTCTAGCCATTCCAATGACTGGCCCTAAACGAGGTTGGGCTCAAAGCGAATTTGGCAGCCGCCGTTCGGTTTGATCCGGCCTCATGCACGGGAATAAATTAACCGAAGGGTGGGTTTCGACGGGGAGGATTGAATGCGGGGTGGTTTCGCAACGAGAGCCCATCTGCATACTTAACTAACCGAAAGTAACGCGACAATAAATAAAGCCGGGCGAAAAAATATAAATAAGGCGGCGGCGGGTTCGGTGGGTGGTTTTTTTTTTTGTTTGGGTGTTGAGGTTGATTAATGCGTTTAAGGTTGTTTGAAGAGTGATGCATTTGAGAATCGATGGAAATTCGGGTGAAAATTGAAAACGGTTTCACGGATCTGGCGGAAGATGCTTTCTTCCCCACTGCGGATCATAGTAAAATTCATAAATTTGTGCTTTTTCGATTTTAAAATCGTTATTAACTGTAAAAATGTCATTTTTTTGTAAATAAAATATTTTTTTGATGTATTAACTCTGATTTTCGAAAAAAGTTGAAAAAATTGTTATATTTGTATATAAAAAAATAATCAAATCTATTGACCGAATAAAAATGAGGTGACTAATTCAACTGTACTTGTTATTGAGGATCTTTTGGGAAAATGGCTAATTGATTTTTGTTTCAAAGTTTGTTAAGTTACTTAAATATTTTGATTAGAAGAAGGAAAGACATAAATAAAGTAGATAATACTGCTATAGAACTTATAACACAAAAAAAAATTTCAAAAACTTTAAATACATAAAGATTTTTTTTCAAGAAATAATTTTTATTATTGTACATTCAAATGATTATTTGAAACCATTCAGATTGTTTTTATTTTTCGTCGAGGGCCACAAACTATAATATTTAGAAATAGGAAAATTAATGGTACATCAATCAAAAGTTTATGAACCGTTTTTATAAATTTATAAAAATTTTGTATTTAACGAAAAAAAAAATCTTTAAAATTTAACAAACAATAAAAAAATCTGGAAAATCGCCTCCCCTATGAAAAATTCCTGGATCCATCCTTATTCAGTACTACTAAAATATTAAATCGTAAAAGTAACTACTGAAAGATTGAATTGTTTGTAACTAATTAATTTTCGATCATTTTCACTTTTCTATGAGTTACCGAGCATCTTTTATGGATTAAAATAGTTTTCTATTTCGGTGAAAGATCATTTATTGAAAGTCAAAAAAAAATACTGCAACAAATAGTATATTTTTGGAGATGCAATAAATGTTGATATGTTTAACTGATATTTTCTGTGCCGCAAAATCGGCAGTTTTATATGTTGATGTATTCGTTCAAATGTATAATAAATGGGCTTTGTCACTCATAATTAATGTTTCATTGAAATATTGGCGGTATTTTTTCTGAGTTTCAATAATCGATCTTTCGTTGGAATAGAAAATTTCACTGAATTTAAATTGTTCCTTGACATTATGTATAATAATTTTAATTTCCAAGATTTTCTTTATAACCTGTAAAAAGAGGAAATTAGAAAAATTCAAAACGAACAAGTTATGACTTTTCGAAAACTCTCCGTTTTTAAGTTGCCATAGTTATTTTTTATAAGAATACTCTATTTAGTTTTTTGGTAAGAGAAAAAGGTATATCGTTTACATATTTATTTTTTAAGAGAATCAACAGCATTTTTATTGCTCTCAAACCATATTAAATGCATTATGATATGTATTTCAAATTTCAGGAAATTTTATAATCTTTGAATAAGATGAAACAAGATTTGGAATAAGATTTGAGAACGATAAAAGTGTAGGAGCTATAAAGAAATGGTTGCAGAAACGATTCAGACCTATTACAGTTGTAGAAAAGATATTTTCACTGTCATAGCGCAAAGACATAAAACTGAATATAAAATTAAAATAAAATCTTAAAGTATATTTATTTCAAATGAACCGTTCTCAAGAAAAAAAAAATACATTTTCAACAACATGACAGTATTAACGCGATTTTCGTTCTCATGATTGATAAATTTGCAAATTTTCTTCGATCCGATCAATTTTTAAATATTTTCAGTGATCCGGAAGAGAATAGATGGGTGTGATCTGAAACATCTGCTTCAGAAAGCATCGATCCATCGGAAGGTATTTTATTATTCACGACGATTTCTCACGAATGGTTAGACTTACTATGCAAAAAAAAAAACAAAATCTCAACAATTGATCCCACACAAAAAAATCACACGAAAACGTTCAGACATCGCAGTATTAATTATTATATTATATAAGGGTAAAATGTATGAAAAAAATATTTCGGACAAGTATATGGAGCAATGAATTATGAACATTGACCATTAACGGCATCTGCTCCCACTCCTGTGCGGAATACATATTAGAAATTTTCTTCTATTAGCGGCACAGCCTCAAGTTATACGCCAACAAATATCCAAAGCCTCCGTTCTAATAACGCCCACATACACACACACGCACGTGTATATATGCACGCGAATGAAACTATAATTTATTTCCCGGCGAATCGAACGAGACGATCGCCTCTAATATATGGCCCGAATCTGTTTAAATTTTCGGAATTTTTTTCCTCGTTGTATATGTCGAACGTTATCAGCGATCTGTCGAACGTCTACAGAATTTCGCCGAGTCAGAAGAACGAGAATAATGTCGACTGTTTATACAATGTGTGTGTGTGTGTGTGTGTCTGCGAAAATGGAGGAATCTGTTCCCTGCCGAGAGATAAATTGATAACTAAAACATGGACTGAACATATTATATAATTTTTTCCGTCAACAGAGAAAACTTTGTGCGAGATTTGAGCCGACTTCATCTTTATGATCATAACGGTGTTATATGGGGTATTATGAAAAATCTGAATTATGTGATGAAATCGCATATTTTCTAAAAATAATTATATTTATTGGCTTTTGTGATGATGATGATTGTTGAAAATCTATGGATGACTCCTTTTCAGGATTCAGCACGCGAAAAACATGCCGATGATGCATTCATTTCACTCTACCTCTCTTCATTTCATATCACGAATGAGTCTTTCTTATGCACTAAACTCTTTTCGAATATTATAAAAATTTTACACTGAGATTATGAAATAGCATAAAAAGCGTTTATATTTATCAGAGAAACCGTGGCCGACCGATACTCGAGAAAATACTGAAAAATAATTGAACGTCATAACCATTGTCTATTTTTTTTTTAATCTAACAGAACTTGGCAGTTATTGTTTGTTACGTTCTTAAGTTTTGTTTTTATACTCTATAACCGTCTTTTGCGTTACTGCCCCACGTTGGAGCGACAGTCTATAAGCTTCTCGCTCAGGGGGTCGTTCTCAAACACCCTGTCAGCGGTTACTTCGATATTGATCTCAGGGGTGATTTTATCAATTAAAATCAGGTTCTCGATCCAAGACACAGCTTTTATTGTAATGAGAAAAAAATACAATACAATAGAATTAATGATTATTAGGTCCTGACGGGGTGAGGTGTACTCTCGTGGGGAAACCGTGTCTAGTACACGTGCTGTGGTGGCTTCGTAGAAGGATTGTCAGGAAGAAAATGTCCCTGCGTAGGCGTGAAAATTTCTCCAGGTGAGGTCTTGAAGAAATCGTGAAGAAAGGAAACCATCACTTCTACGTGGGTGTGCAAATTTCCCCTCATCAGCGAGAATTCGTGGAAGACGTGAAGAAAAGAAACCGTCGCCCCTGCATAGGCGTGCAAGTTTCCATTCTAGGAAAGCTCAAAAAGTTCTGATACTTGTGAACAATTACAGCTCGTTTTATATACAATGGCTCCAACCATAATCACCCCTCCAAACAGGGTAGACCAATTATGAATATCCACGTGTGAACGTCGTGAACGAGATTTTTCCATCGTTTGCATGTTTCGACGTTAACATATGCAAAATCAATGCATTCATCAGCGATGTTCGTCTGCAGTGTTTTTCTTTAAGGGTGGTGTTTTCGACGGCCCGGATACTCAAGAGTGGTGATTGCAGGCCATTCGAAGGTGGTGGTAGAGACATCTTATTTCCAGATGTGAATTGTTCGAGAAGCATCCCGAAACGTCTAGATCGATGGTCAACACATATGGGGGTGCATGTGTGAAATCATGTAGTCCAATTCTCGAAAGTTCCATGCGAAAATTCCCCTCTGTTACAACTCTTATTCTTAAAATCAATTAGATATCTGAATGTTTGATTCATTAATTGAAAGACCTTAAACAAGATGTTTACAAAATTTTTTGAACACTTTGGATATAGTTTTTTTTTTAACTAGAAATACAGAAAAACTCTAGTTTCCTTTTACTTTAATAATAAGTCGAAAGCTATAATGCTTTGAATCGAGGTATGTTTGGTTTAAAATGTTCCAAATAACGTAACCTATTATCTCTTTTAAGCTTTAAGGAGACCTTTGTTACATTCTGTATATAATACAGTAAAAACCCTTTTTAACGTTTTTGAAGGGCAGACAAAAAACGTAATCATAAGAAAAATTTAGATTAAGGATTTTAAATATTAAAAATAAATCAAAAATAATAATTATTGAAAAGTTTTTGGGTACGTTCTTTCGATAATTCATGATATATACAGATTTGAACGTTTTATATCACTACATTAAAAACACCTTGATGGGGTTTAAGAATAAATTAATAAGAACGAAAACAATACAAAAAATTTTCAGTAGCACGAGATCAATACGTTTGAACAAAAACTCAATAACCGCGAATCCAATTAAATATTTTTATAAAATTTTTCGAGTTTTATATATTTCAGATGTTAATTGCTATAATGTATTATAATACTAAAATTAAACGGGACTGCAAAAATTGCGGGAAATCCGGAAATGCAAAAACGTGGTTTGACAATATATAATATATGAAATATATTTTTGATTTCCTTAATTTTTTATCTGATTGAAAGTTTCGATTAGTTCAAACATGGACGTACGTATAGCCTTAAACCAAATTAAACAAAGTTGGCTGTGTGTTTTAGTTTAGGGTTTTAGCGAAGCCTGGACGGATCAAACTAGCACCCCAAAGGCGACTGTGGATCTAACTGAAAATAGTCATTGGAAGATTACGCGGATTTGGGTTTGAAATCCTGCATCAGAGGTACGGAACCGTTTTATGTAAGAAAATCGAAATTGAGTCGATCATTAACTAGTATTTGAATGTTTGATGACTTTGAGAATACTTTTAAAATGAACTACTTCCTAGTTTTAGTATTTTTTTTTTATTTTCTAACTATTATAATACAAAAAAGTTTCGAAAATGATCCTTTCTTGTTAAACGTCTTGAGTCTTAATTTTAAACAAAACATACCTTTAAGAATTGAATTTTATATCCCTTTTTTTTGATATGAAAAAAAAGATTCGTAAAAAGCTCTTATTTTTAAATATTTTAACCATTTTTTTAAGTATACCAAACAACTAAAAATTAAATACAAAATAATTTTTAAATGAAAGTAACCCCGCAAATATCTTTGCAGAATTCGAAGTCTTGATTTTGGTCTTTTTTTCTCCTATTTTTTCCGGCTTTGGGTTTAATTTAACCCTTTGGCATTCGAGCGCTTTTCATCCCGTTAGTTTTATAATCTCTTAATTAAATCTCATCCCGAAGACTGCCTCTTCAGTACTTTTTATCCAAGGTTCCTTATCTAGAGCACACTACGCCCCTCCAATTCTACTTTATTTGATAACGTCCTTTTTTTCTCGGTCGGACGATAAATGTATTTGACACCGAAAATAAATGATATTTAAAAAAAAATCATATGACTCAACAGCTATTTATATAAATCACGCTTTTTGCTACAATCTCAACTGTTGATTATTACGCACCGAATTTATTCACTAACAACTCAATTTTTTATAAACGTTAATATCAAAATCGATATCACGAGACTTTCCCACATATTTTATTATTCAGCCCTCGGAAACATATCACTTTCGAATAGTGAACTCGCTGGAATATTTAAAAGGATTACGACGCAAACACGTATAAGGCGGTTGCTTCACTCATGTACCTTTCAGCACACACCCGTATTGATAGAGAAAAAGTTAACTTTGAAAACGTCTAAAGCGAAAGCTCCACAGGTTTGTCATGCGAGATTGCATCTTTGTATCCGCACTTTTGGAAATTCCCGTACGGAATTTATTCGCGAATAATTTCTGTGATGTAAATAAGGTTTTTATGCTATGGGAACGCCACAATTGGGCGAACGTGTCCCCATAGACTATCAACGCTAATCGGATGAATTATGCAAACAATAAGCGCGCTCTTCGGAATAACACACACACACGAACCATAATAATAGGTATGTGGAAGAGCGCAGAATGAAAATTCACAATCAAAATTACAGTTGAACCATTATTATCCGGAATAAATGGCGATTAAGATGGTCCGGATAGTGAAAAATCCAGATAATCGAAATAAAAAAAATATATTACATGAAAATCATTGATTTAATAGATTTTAAATTTAAGCGCACCAAATCCTCTTTTTACACAATTCCGAAATAATACCGATTAAGAAGACATACCGAAGGAACAAGAACCGATTATTTTCTTTGAACGATTTTTTCAGTTTAACACAGTATAAAAAATATGTATTATCATGCAACAATGTTAAAATTTGGTGCAGGCTAGTATACTTTTATAATCATATGCATGTAATGAAAGTTATTAAATAAAAATATTCGATAATTTTATATGGTGAAATTTCTTCGCATTGTAAATTTTTATAAGGTTGAGACTATTTAAATAGTAGCCATAAATTTCTTATTGTAACGTAAAAAATGTTTTTTATGTATATATTATATGATTATTTTTTTTTTTACATTGAAAAATATTTTAAAAGTAGGTATAATACACACAATGACAAATAAATTTAATAAAAGTTTTATCACAAAAATCAATAAAAGTTCAAGGTGAAAAAATAATTTATTACGAATGTCACTTTGTCATTGTAACTGCAAATAGCCAATAATTCGCAGTTAGTGTAACTGCAAATAGCCACATCTTTTTTATAAAGTATATTTTTAGATGGAAGTTATATCTAAAAATACTAATGGAATCTATCTCCAATTTTTATATAGTCAAAATATATTTGTTTACACGGCAGTCTCAATAATGCATCCCCCATATAAAAAAAAGGATCGGGTGTATTTTTTAAACGTATTTACATTCTATTTATTTTCACTATTTATGGCTATTCGATATTGGCGAAATTTGTGAACATAACATATAATCATCATGATAGTGTATTCATCGGATAGTTTTAAGATAATGACTAACAAATTCATAATTTTTAACGTCTTCGAATAATTTCGAATCAAAATACATTTCCAAAGATCGACACAATCCAAAAATATCAAAATCGCACACAATTCCATACTAATTTCAAAACGCGCGGATCGAGAACGGCGACCGACAAAACACGAACATCAGACCGTCGAAATTGCGAATTTTAATTCTATACCCCTCATACATATCCCGGAAGAAGTTTGCTAAGCCCACACGTACACACGCCGCCCTAATGGGGGCCCCCACGAACGGGGGCGAAGCCCCGGGGGGGCGCGCCCCGAGATAACGTCGAGCTTCACACTAGACCGATTCGCGATATGCGAATTTCTCGCACGCGCCAAATCGCTATATTCCATTCCGGCTTCGAACTTTTATTCCGCGGAAATTTCGCGCGTTTCTCGAATCCGCCGATTCGTTTTTCCGGAACGTTTCGCGTTTTCCGATCCGGTTGAATTGTGCGCGATTTGCGCGAAGCGACGCCGTCGTCTAAGTTGCGCCGGCTCTCGGTCGTGTTTGTCTTCAGATATCCTGGTAATTAAACCAGACACATGTTCGCTTCTTGGGGATGAGGGATGAGGGATGATGAGACCGATGGGGCTCACGAGGGTGGAAAGCTTTAGCGTTTGTTTTCCGAAGCGGGAAAAGGCGACTTTTCGAAATGGCATTCGGCCGCCGTGAAGGCGTTCTGTGTATAAGAACGGTTTAATATCGAAATTTGATTTTTTTGCTGTAATTATGTTTTTCAATATTCGTCTAATTTTTTTTATAATATGATTGTAATGTGAGGAGTTCGGCAGGAGATAAGTACTGTTATCTTTCGAGAGAATGTGGAATTATTTATTTATTTTCGTAGTAACAGTACTAATTTTTGTATTTAATAATACAAACTCAATTTTGTAATTTTCTGCCGAACTCCTCATATAATAGAATTTATTTATATTTAATTTAGCCTTGTACGTAACAAGCAAGGCTTTAAACTAATACTAAAAAATATATATAATAGAATAAATGTAATAGATCTGTTTTATATCTACAGCTCAATTGTAGTTATTTTCTAAATAATTACCTTCCTTTTTTATAATCTCTAGATTATTTTCTCGATTTAGTTTTTAATTCATGCTGTAATAAATAAAAAATTGAAATCTATATTTAATTTAAATTTTTCATTTTTATTACGATGGATATCGTATTCTTTGCAATATGAAAATAAACATCGATTTCATTTAAGTTTTAAATCTGTTACTTTATCATATTATTCAATATTAATATACTAGATTCAATGAATCCTATCTTTTATATGATCAGAATAGATCTAATATAATTTCCGAATTTCTAGCTCAAATATAATCATTTTATTTGTTATCATTTTTTTTTTAGAATGCCTTATCTGTTTAGTAATTCAATTTTATTTTTATTTTAAACTGTCAAGAATAACTTATAAAATTGCATCTAAAATTTCAAATTTTTCATTTGTATTCGTAAGCGCATCGTATTCTTTGCAATATGAAGATACAACATATAAACCCATATAAAATTTATAAAAAAAAATATATGATCAATTAAAAAAACTGAAACCCTTTCACACACACACGACCCAGAAAAAAATACATATTGATGACATAAACGCGGAAGTAGCTTCGAAATTATTCGACTGCGTGTGACAAAGATTAATCGATCCTTTACACGTCGACATTCCAGATTTCACCAACAAGGACATTTCCATTCCCCACTACAAAACGGCGAAGATCTTCAAGAACACCTCGTCGAATCCGATAGTTTCGAATTTCGGAAGACTTCGAAGTCCCGCCGATTCGCGAAATCAAATTAGAAGATTGGCCCGCGGTCGAAAAAAAATGCGGGACATAAAAGAGAAAAGGCAACTGACTCATCACAAGTCATTTGTGAACAATGGCCGAAATGCCATCGGCGGAAATGCCTGAAAATGTCATTTCATAAATCACTCACGGTTTATTATGCGCGCACACACTCGTGCGTATGAATTATTATACTTTTATCCGAATTCTCTATTTTTCATGCGACTTATCAATTGTACGCATGCGTGTTTTTTTTTTCGGTTCCGTTTCGTGTGTTTTTATTTTTGGCGATTCTCACGTGCCCGACGGTGGGATCCGTTTTTTTTTTATTTGTTCGGTGGAGATGTGCGATTTTTTTTTGTATAAATCGATTTTTTCTTTATTTTAATAATGTGACGTCTTTTGAAGATGTTTGAGTTTGAAAATCGAAATAAAATTTTCGGATTGGTAACTTTTGAAGCGCTCAATAAAAATATAGAAAGCCCAAAAAAAATGAACTTTTTGATATGTAACTACTGAATCTACATACATCAATCACTTATGTTTTCTATGTCGTAAAATTTAAATAATTCCGTTTATAAGATAAATAACAAAACAGTTACCGATAGTAGACCATAAACATATGCTTTCATAAAAAAATTGTTGAAAGTGATTTCCGTAATTTATTATGGGTATTATTTGAATATTTGATTAGCTTCTCTATGTTAATTATTATAATTCGGTATAATCAATTAATTTTTAAAACCAATCTTAACTTCTAATCACTTCTCAACCTTTAACTACACAATCAACTGATAACTTTCATCATCGATCTTTCACAATTGGATCGATCTTATAACCACGCCACGTTTCGCTCAACCTCCTATAACACAATCGAGTATTACCCGAGTCGACAACATATCACATAATTGCATACGTTGGCCGGACCGCGTCTCGCTTAACTTCCATCGGCAACGGCACGTGTTTGCCCAAAGGTGAAAACGAAGGTCACCCATGGGCGGTCTTCCTCAGACGTTCGCCATTGTTCGATTTGACCGCTTTCGCATTGGCGAAACGTTGTGTTTTATTTTAGATTTTTTGTATTTCTCACTATCGGAGCCGGGACGGGTGAGGAAGCGAGCGGTGCGCAAAAATTTTACGACCGTCTGGGTGTATTATATATGGGAAATTTAATGATTTCGAGCAGGTAGAAATCGGTTGGTTGTGACGATAACGGTTTGATTTAAAATCAAAACACCGACGAGCGACAATGCTATTACAATCGAACTTTTCGAATTGTTCATATTCAAACTCATAGATAAGAATTAGCATGCATGCGATACAAATGAAATCTTCTAAATAATGATCGAATCAAAACATCATAATAAAATACAGATTTTTTTTAAACTAATAAAGACATTGAAATTAATATAGTTGAAATCAATCTCATCAAACCCATCATGTTTTGCTGTGGATAACACTATTTCACAATCAAATAAATACTTGAAATAACGAAAATCCATTATATTTTAATCAATCTCATGACTGTATAACGTTTCGCTCTGTCGTCCCAATATAAACCTGTAAAAATGATGTAATTTTGCTTATGATTAGTTAAAAAATATATTTTTAATATCCAATTCCAATAATAGTCATTTAAAAAAAAATCAATCTTAATAATACACCTCTTACCTCTCAACCTTTAACGACACCACTAAAAAACCCATCACTTTAAATATAGGTAATCTTTCATGTTAGAATCCATCTAATGACCTCGCCACATTTCATTAAAACTACTGTAACATAATCGACAATGTCACATAATCGCGTACGATGGCCGAACCGCGTCTCGCTTAACTTCCAACGGCAATGGCACGTGTTTTCCCAAAGTTATGTTTGAAAACGACGGTTACCTATGGACGATATCTTCATACAATCATTATTGCTTGAATTTGTACAAATACGCACTTACAATTAGCTAATTATAACCGTTAAGTTTTGTTTCTTTTTTTAATTTTTTATATTTCGCATGATTGAACTGAGTTCGGATTATTGAAAAGTGACCGGTTTTACTTCGTATACAAAGATTTCATTACTTTAATAAAATATTTTTGAGATTCTGCAGATCTTCATAGAAATGATGACTTTTTAATTGAACTGAGAAGCAACTGCAAGTGTAATCCGATTCCCGAACTATTATATAATAATCAAACAGAGAACCGTATCAATTGTTCAAAAAATACCCAAACGCTCCTTTCATACGTTATCAGGACATTTTTAAACACAACAAAACATATTATACCGACGAGCAAAATTTTACCTGATACTCGAGATTCTCATTGGTGGACGTAATTGCTTCTTCATGTGTGGATGTGGTTGATTTCTATGGACATTGTATTCGATTTTTTAATATGTGTGTTTATGCCAGACGATACGAGCCTCGCTCGAAAATTTTATGACCGACTGCGTGTATTATATTATACATACATATATGGAAAAAACGGTGACTTTATGCAGGTAGAAACCGGTTGATCAAATAATCACTATGAAAATCGACAATCTTTCGTATTCGAATCAATCTCATGACTGCACAACTTGTCTTGCAACAACCTGTAACGACACCACTACAAAAACAATAATTTTCAATATCGCTAATCTTTAGTATTTTAATCAGTCTCATGACCGCGCCACGTTTCGCTAAACCTTCTGTGATGCAATCGAACATCAACCGAATCGATAATATCGCATAATTTCGTATGTTGGCCGGACCGCGTCTCGCTTAACTTCCATCGGTAACGGCACGTGTTTGTCCAAAGGTGAAAACGAAGGTCACTCATGGCCGGTCTTTCTCAGGCGGCCGTTATTGTTCGATTTGAGCCTTTTCCCATTGGCGAAGCGCTGTTGTTTTATTTTAGTTCTTTCATATTTGCTCAACCTTCTGTTATACATTTGAAAATTTACCGAGTCGAGAAAACCGCATAATTGCGGATGTTGGCCGGATCGCGTCTCGCTCAACTTCCATCGGCAACGGCACGTGTTTGCAACAATGAAAATGAAGGTCATTCATATCGCTATTGTTCGGCTGGTGCACTTTTGCATTTTGAATTTTTGCATTTCACATTATCGGACTCGTAACGGGCTCGGACTGAAAATGATTTATACGACTTTGAAAGCTACAGTTTCGTTATCTGAAACATAACATTCGCGAGATCTGCATGGAAGGAAGTGCTCACTTTTCAATCGAACTGATTGGCGCTTGTTTTACTTAAACAAATGTGAAACAATAGATAAAAATTCTCATATTCATTATTTTTTTTATATAACTGATTAAAATTCAATCAAATTCTCGACTTTGACGATATGATTTCACTTTTGATTAATTAATATAACCAATTGCAACATGGGACATTTTTTTAAACAAATCTTATATCGCTCCGGCTTTTACAACATTATTATGCTTTAAATCAATCTATAAATTTACCAATTTCAAGTTGATTTCCAAAATCAGATATCCTTGCGTATCAGGATCGATCTTATGACCGCGCCGCGCGCCGCTCAACCCCACCAACACACACGCACACTTTCAACTCGAAAAAACTAATCATTTCGACATATTTCGACGCAGATCGTAAAACCCCATCATATACCATTCCAAAATCGATCCAAGACGTGAATCACAAGCATCGTTATGCCTTCATTTCGCTCTAAGGTTGTAGGCGGGGCCCGTAAGTACGTGCGAGAGATAGCAACGCACGTGAGGCGCGTTATCGCCGAGGATTAAGGCGATTTCGCCCCCCTGGCCCCCCTCGGGGGCGCAGCACCCCGGCTGGGGGCGGATACCTACCCTCGGTGTCTCCTGCTCTTATCTGTTCTGTTTATAATAGCGCTTAGGATCGATCTGAGTCGTTTGCTCGAAGATTGTTTTCGAATTGTGGGTTTCTGTCTTGTTTATGTGAAATAGATGCATTAAAAAAATGTGTACATTTTAAATTAGATGTTTTGAAATTACTTTATGGTTCGCATTGAACAACTGTAGCTTTACAAGATCCCAAAAAAAAAAAATTAGTAAAAACATGCAATAGAAATTTTATGTTTGATTGTGTATTAGATTTTTTTAGGTAAATGTATATTTTTAATATCTTTTGAATTATAAACAAGTTCAAAATAAAACAGTGTATAATTTTCAAACGTTTATTTTGTAAAAAAATACAATATTACTTAATATCAATAAAAAAATACAATTTTGTATTTAATACAAAAATAGTAACATTTTTCAGATATTCATTACTTAACAAATATAAAGTAAAGATAATTTCAAATCGTATTCAATGAAAAAATAACAAGGTTATACTTGTACCTATTGAACTAATCATTTATCGCATTTCATGCAAAATTAGTCAATTCTCTCATAAACAAAACATTATAAAATATCTATGTATAATATGAATTTCACAAAAAACAAAATAGTATTCTTATCGATAATTCAAATTAACACTCCCGAAAAGGGATCGATAGAAAATGTTTGCAGGTAACTTCAGTTGTGACTTTTTAATCTTATAATCTAATAAATTTTATAAAAAATAGGGTACTGAATACTCAATACCTGTTTAAGGGAAAAAAAAGAAAAATCTCTTATAACGATATTTCTAAACGATTCAAAGTCGTTAAATACAAAACATAAATCAACTTAAGACTTAAAAAGGTAACGTGAGTTATGATTTTTAATCTTATGAAAAATATAAAAAATAAGGTATTGATACCTGTAAAAAAATTAAATTGTATTTAATACAATGTCTATAAAAAATCTCTTATACGACTAGTTGTTTGATATTTGTGAACAGTGTGAATTTCGTTAAATGCAACACAATAATTAAATCGGCACTTTCAAAAAGAGCTCGATATAAAATACTATATAATTACCATACATATAATTCAATTTGTAATAATCATAATTACAAAGGCACTAAATATTCATAATTTGAATTATTATTTCAATTGTAAAAATTAAAAAAAAAAACACGGCTTATACAACTAATCAATCGAAATCCACGATTTTGCGAAAATATTACTGAAAACTTTAAATACCACACAAAAATATGATAATTTTTAATAACAAAATCACAACCTTAAAATGATGAAGTGGTATAACCATACGCCGTCCGTCTTTGGGTCCTCGACGTACTTCTTTTTAATCACATCAGGGACATTATTACGATCGAACACAATGTCGACTTCGTACGCAAGACAAAGTTCAAAAATATACTTTCTGGTGTTATTTTCGTCTTCGAGAATGCCATCTTTCAGGGTTTCAGTGGCACGGGCATCCTTCAGGATCACGATAACGTTTTCTGGCATCGTCGCTATAAAGTAGGCGCACCACACTGAAGAGAGCACGCACCTCTCGTTGGTGCTGAAATCGAAAACGAAGAATTTGTTCTTCATTAAATATAATGTTTCCACCTTCGTTTTGGCCAACATGTCAGTGAACAAAAATTTTTTCGACATAGCCATGCTCTCGTGTGTCTGACATTTGAAGATCTCCTCGAATGCTATCTCTACGCTTTCGATGCTCTCCACTCTCTTGAATGCGACGTTCAAAGTAGAACAGTACTTTTGGAAAACTGCTTTGGTATTGTTAAAATAGGCCTGTGCGACGTCGTAGTCGTATCTAGTCGCGGCTTCCATAAAGTAAGCTCCTATCGCGATATTATTATGGCAAAAAAAATTTTTCGCATACGCAATTTCTAACAAGGCATTTGTGGCCAAGTTCAAGACCATAGACTCCATCCGGGTGAGGGTTTCGTCTCCGATTTTATGTCCATCCAACAAAAATTTTAACACCATCACTATGTTTTTGTGGTGAGCCATCAGGCGAGCCGCCTCGGCTATTTTGCTGGTATCGCGAATTTCGTGTTTTCCCCAAAACAAAATGAACGCAGCGTTAGAGATGAGTTTCTGATCTTTTAGAATGGGAACTTTCGCACCCGATTCGTCTAATCCGAACGGTAAATGTGTCGAAAATTGATCACGACTGAGAATCGGTAACCAATCGAGGTCGTTAAAGGTGCCGTCGATATATACTATTTTTTTAGAGCTTTCTTCATTTCTCTCTGCACTCATGTGGATTGACATTCTGAAATCTAAAAATAGATCGATAATCAACAATGTTTACGAATTTAAAAGTGGACTCGAAAATTTTGAATGCACTTTTTACCTCAAACTTCTCGACACGTGTTGACTACTCGACGGCAGAGTCGAAAATGACCGCAGATGTGTTACGGCGTCATCGATGATCTCAACAGTGATTTCCAAACTAAGAGTTAAGGGTTGTTATATATATTTTATAACTTATTATAAATAAATAAAACACTGTAAGCACTAATACTTTTGGCAACTTCGTATTTATGTGAAATGAGCTTTTCAGCACTAGCTCAAGTATAAAAAAATTCAGTCAATATTAGAAAAACAATTATGAGTGACACTCTTCAGATTTTTCTAGGATTTTACTAACTTTAAAAAAAAATCGCAACCATTAAAAATATTTTTATATAAAAATAAATATATTTCGAATGTATAAAGTATAAATAAATAAAATATACAAAGTATAATGCATGATATATGTATATGCATTATGTGATAGGATATTTTTTTTATTACCGTTTGAAATGTGTCTGTATTATTATGTGAAATAAAGGAAGTAAGGGCGCGAAGTTTATTTTATATTTTAAACGGAGACATGGTGAAAAAGTTTAAGAATCGCTGAGTTTATAATATAAAATTTAGTGTTTCTTCATTATGTAATACAGTAAACTCTCGATTATCGTGGTTGAAAATAAATATTTTTAATTCAAATTTAATTTGATTGATTTTTTGTATTACGGTTAGTATAAGAAGAATCGATGAATTGCGATCTTGAATATGCGCGTTGTTTAAAAGAAATACGTATAGGGACACACAGAAACGTCGCATTGCCATTAATTTCGATATTTATTGCCCATATTTGTCAGCTCTCGGGACTTCGTTTTTTCTAAATGTGCATCGAAGCAGCGAAGACGTTTCACGAGAATCTAGGAATTAAAGAAAGTTTCAATGCCTCGTCAGGCTGGATGACGAAGTTCAAACAACGACACGGGATTCGTCAGCTTACGATTCAGGAAGAATTTCTCAGTTCAAATGCTAAAACTGCTGACGAATTCTGTGTCGAATTTCAAGAATATTCGTAAAGAGAAAATTTGCAACCTGATCAAATTTATAATGCAGATGAAATTGGCTTCTACTGGAAGTGCTTACCAACGAAACGTTAGCTTCGATGAAAGAAAAGTCCGTTCCTGGACATAAATCGTCTAAAGAAAGAATAACTGTTATGTGTTGTGGAGATGCATCAGGAACTCATAAAATGAAACTTTTGGAGATTGGAAATGCAAAAAAATCACGATCATTTAAGGGAACTGAAATAAAAAATCTTCCGGTCGATTATTATAGTCAGAAAGGGGCATGGATAAACAGGAAAATTTTCGAAGATTGGTTCAAAAAGAAATGGGTCCTAAGGAAAACACTCCTTCGATCATGGAGAAAGATTCTTCCTGACATAGACACAGATTTAATGGATTCGGAAGAGAATGAAGAAAATTTTGTATCTGAAATGTGTGGATTATTGGAAAATTTAAATACTTTTAAAGACATAAGGAAAACATAAAGGAGTGACCCAATCATGATTTAAATGATCCAGACTTTTAACGCATGGACGATCCTGATATCGTTTCTCTTATTACTCAAGACGAAGAAAATGATAGTAATACTACAATCGAACAATCGAAGAAGAAACCAGTGGCTACGTTAGTCATGAAACGGCATTGAATTGTATTGAAACATTGCTAGATTAAGCCGAACAAAGGGAAACTGAATATAATAATGTAATAGCTTTAAGAATATTTCGAAGTGAAATAAGAAATTCGTTAAAAAGATCTTAAAAACAAATGAAAATAACAGTTTTTTTATTTGTGTACATACAAAAGTATTTTTTATATATTTTTATGTTCTTTATATGATAAAATATTATATTTTTACTTATTTGTTTGTGTTTTCTTGATAAATAATGAATATAAAAATAATTTGTTAAAAATTTGTGTTGTATATATGATGTTATATTCGAAAATAAAATAAAATTTTCATGATTCGGATTATCCGTGTTTTTCGATTATCCGTGACCATCCTCCCCAGCGCCCGGATAATCGAGAGTTTACTGTAATTGCAAAAATTATGAATTTTATAATTATATTTCTCAATGTTTATATTGATAAATATTAAATTACTTTATAGCTATAATATACAATCAATACAATTATTTTAATTCAATAGACGATTAAATCAAAATAATACGCCTATTATAAAATCATTTTTAATATTCTATTTAATATATATCAAATAATTGAGAAAGATTGAATAAATGCAAAACGATTCGCATTTGGATTGTGAATTGAATCGATCGACGAATATTCGGTTATCAAAAATTTTGTTGAAAACACAACGCTGCACAACAGACCGGCGATTTCTTACTTATCTACACAATATTTGTTGTTTCCTCCGTTTTATATTTCCTACTACGAAGAAAAACCACCCCAATTCGTGAAAAAGTCGTAGCATTCCGCACCAAGAAAAATGTCAACAGAAAACATTATTTCTCTGCGCGAGATGCAATTTTTCGCACAACCAGAACCGTATGAAAAATTCGAGAACGATCCGAAATAAAGATTTCCCTTTCCATTGTATTTATATTTAAACGTTGCTACAGAATAACTTCATCGTAGATGAGCCGTTTTCTATTACATATTATTCTTAATAAGCGAATGATGCTAATGAGAATAATATAAATTATGTGATATAAATTTTTCGTAAAATTTATTTCATCGGAACTCATTTTTTTTTGCTATCTTGTTCAACCGATTTTTCGTAATTTGATATATCACATCCTGTACCTGAACAAAAATACTATAAATCATTAAATATCATAATAAACTTATTTTAACACAACTTCTTCGCTGAACATCTAGATACTCTAGTTTGTCTTACACTTTGTTGAACTGTTACTATTTTTTTTTCAATTTTTGAAAACAAATTCTGGTAAATTACATTCCTTATCATTTTGAACGAACAATGAATAACGCAGGAGTTTTTAATATGCACAAAACGGACGCCGGGGACGATACGTTTCGGGCGTTTAATTCGAGTTTTATTATTTGGCCTGAACTCGTAATTTATTTCCATAATATCGGGCGAAGCTCCAAAACAATATAAATCACGAGGACGCACTCTCTTCTTGCCCTCGTGATATTTTCGCCATGCGAAAATTCGGCGAAAGTAACAGGAAAAAAGGGAAAGCAACGAAAAACCCATACCCATGACTTTCCCGCCGTTCATGCATCCGCAGAAAACTATAACATTGAATTATGTTTGCTCCGAACGATAAAAATCTGATACTTTTGTTGATCATTTGAATCAAAATAAAAATATACATACGTAAGAAAATTTTGCGCTTCAACGTTGAAAATCTGTATTTTTCATTTTAGATCTGGATAGATAAATAATTTCAATTAAAATATCGATTCTGGTGTTAAAAAATAAGCTCTTTTAGATCAGCAAATAGTTTGTTAACAACATTAATGCTCAATGTTAAGTAATTAATCTCTTTTGTCTTTGAAGGTTTCGAGGATCAGTCTAAGAAGTGTGTCATATCGATTTTAAACATTGAAGGAGATGGGATAAATGACTTATCCGAATGCGCAAAATGAGATGGATTATTGGAACGATTCAATTTCAAATTAATGGGTTTAATTTTTTGGTTCAATTTATATATTTTTTTTCTTATTTGCAAATTACAAATTTTCATGAAAATTTTTAATTAATGAATCGTAATATTGAACGGTAAATAAATGACAATTATAAAAATAACTTTTTTGATTTTAATATTTGGGCCAGCCCTGAACATGCATAACCACCTCTCTCTATTCTGCTTTCAAAGAACGAGAGTTCTCAAAAAACCGGAATATCTTTTGATTTTATCACAAATTTAAATTTTGAAAATTTTTAAGAACAGTTTGAATCAAATAAATCATTAACAGATTTATCTTACTTGTTAATCAATATTTTGTACATTAACTCTTTCACGATTATTATGATTTTAAGCCTCTTGTTTTGAACTTTTTGAATACTTATTAATCTAAAATTACAAGAAAAGACAAATTTCTAAAAATCAAGTAACTTTGTCGATTTTAATAAAAATGTCGCTCATTTGGATTGCATTCGATTTCATAATTAATCCCAACATTTCTACTTTATATATAAATTAAAACATTACATTAAAACGATAATTTACCGTCTTCGATTTGATATTTTAAGCCCGGCGTACTCGAAAGACCACCCTATATCAAAAATTTATATGAACCTGAACTGACAATGAGATTGAATTCAAATTAAAGAAAAGACCGCATTCCATCAATTTTTGTATAATCTGTCTGGTTAATAAGATTACGTACTTCTTGAGTATGAAGAACGCTTGCATTGTCCAAAATTAACCATACCACATATAAATTTATTTCTGCTAGTTTAATAAATAACCTTTGAAGAAATGCGGAGAAAATATTTGAATTAACGGCAGAGTGAGAAATTATTTCATGCCATATTATTCCATCGAT
>JAOXNN020000031.1:3552706-3570444 GCA_028571205.2 Hydropsyche betteni | reverse complement strand
ATTATATTTAAAACAACAATTTTGCCTGCAGCGCTGCTGTAAATTTGTAAAAATAGACATGTAAATTGTCTCGTTTTCATCAGAAGAATTTTTACATTAACCGTGATCAATTAATTTTATATACATATATTTTCTATTAATATCGGTAATTTTGAAAAAAATTGCCTGCGGCGCATTTCATTTTTTTTTAAATAAAAACAAGTTGTTAAAATAATACTTCTTTAAATTTCCTGGTTGTGAATTTCGACAAGAAATGAGCTTCAGCACCTTTTCTTTAAAAAAAAAAAAAAACATGATATGTAAAGTTCAAATGTCTCATTTTTATCAGAAAAAATAAAACCTTTGATATTTTTTTTAAACATAAATAAATTGAGTTCTGGGAAATATAGTCATTTTATCAGTGAAGATAAAAGTCGAAATTAACTCAAATTCTGATAAAACTTTTTTCGTAGTTTTCTTTGAAAAGTGTAAAACAGTAAAACTAAATTGCAACAGTTTCAAATTAATAGCTTTTCTGGGAACTTCTCGAATTATTATATAAAGCTATTCTAAATAAACAAAATTCACTTTCAAAAAAAGCTACATACTTGACGTTGTTCACAAGAATAAAGAACCATTATTTTCCGAACAAAACACGTTGGTTTTTATTATTTCTATTTTGGCCGGTCACCAGGTGTGAAAAAGGTTAAAGAACACTGCTTCAGAATATTTTTGAATTGCATCGTAACATTTTGTACTTACAATAATTTTCATTCTCCCTTATAATTCCGTCAGTGTTTCCTGAAAAGCAAAACGTTTCAATAATTCATCAAGATAGTTTTCTCAAAGAATATAAACTATTCGAATATAAGTAATGATGATGATAAAATATAATATTATAGTTATATTATATAACTATAATATTATATTATATCATTATCATCATAAACAGCACCCATCAAGACGTAGTCGTGTTAGACAAGATATTTTCAACGATTTCGATGTATCTTTCGTCGATACTCTGATTACGAAAGGGGTTTACAACCACAGATTTATAAACCGAATCGAAGGCTTTTCCATAATCTATGAAGGCCAGGCACAATGGTTGTTGGTACTCATTCGCGTGTTCGATCAATTCGTTGACTGTTTGAAGGTGATCCATTATCCTGAAACCTGAAATTGTTGTTTAATTCTGAAGTGCAGTGGTGTTTGATTCTAAAGATTCTGAAAATTCAACAATTCGTCTTCGCTTACATGAACGTATTGAAAATTCTTCGCTTGACTCAGAATCCGTGGAGTCCATTTTCATACTGATTATAATAAGTAAAATTTTTAATTACTACATTATCGTTAAATAAATACTCGTTGATTTAAGGCTATAAATGACGTTTATAGGTAATTCGCGCGAAGGAGACGTGTCAATGCTTCCAACATAAGAAAACTTTTGGTTTTCACAACGTTAAATCCAATCATATAGAAAATTAATAGTATTTTATGTACATATGAATAATTATGTGTATACTCGTACGCATGTCAAATAATTTTTTTTATTAAAAATATCTGATTTAGTTTCATTTTTAAAAAGTTAAGTTCAATTTTAAAAAGTGCTAATTTCAATTCAAAAAGTGTTACAAAATACAAATATATACAAATCTCGATATGATATGAACAACCATTTTCTATCTAGCGTTAAATCAAAACTCATAACTATTAATATTATATTTCGATTCAAATCGAAATTCAATCTTACTTTTTTCATATATTTTTCAAAACACCTTTGATTACCTTCTAATATAATTATAATATGAAAAACCCCAGTACAACAATACACACACGGAACATTCCGAACTGAATTTGAATACTAATTTCGTCATCCACATGCACTGGTGCATAGGGAAATCTAAATATTCATCGAACAATTCGTGTACCTGAATTATAATAGAAATCTAGACGATTGAAATTTCAAATTTTGCACTGCAAATTCCGCGGAATCACAGCCTGGAAGTTCCATTTTTTTATCGTATTATAGATGTTTCCTCAATGTGGATGGAAATGGGTCTATATTTGGAATATCATCGGAAATAACCTGGAGTATGATTGTATACAAAGTAGGGTTGTCAATGTTATCGTAGATGAGGATATTTTATTTTGCTTTGATTGAAATGCAAAGTCATTTTTTTTAATAGGAAATGTGCCTTTTTTCGATTTGGTGCAATAATCTATGGTTTTTGTAAATATAAAGAATTTTCATCGTAATCATAATTATAATAAAGCTATTGTACGTAACAAGAAGGATTTAAAGAAATAAAATAAATTGTAAATAAATATGTAATTATCAAAAAAATTTATATGATTGCTTTTTTATATAAAAAGAAAAAATATAATAATCGTCCTTTCTTGTTTAAATCTAAAAATTTGTACTTTTTTAATTTTCGTTTTGCGACCTTGATATAACGAGTTTGGAAGGTTCTATCAAAACCCGAACCCATGAAATTATATTTAGCAAAATATAAGATCGATAATGTGATTTTTCGCGCGTTCGGGGAAAAGGTCTCGGAGTTTTCGCATTCGAATAATTTTAATAGTCAAATGTTAGAAAACTTGTTTACACCTAATTATCATTTTGCACAGGGTATACTTTTCAGACTACCATGCAAAAAAAGATAAGATGTTCATATAAAAACGGTAGATAGATTACAACTATAATAGTAGTAATTTTTCATTATATTTATTATTTAAAAAATATATTTAACATAATTATGTAGTCATTCAGTATCACTACTAGATAATAAACGTGCCCGTTTTCTATTGTTTTTGTGGCGAAAAATCACCCCTGTCTAGGCAACGGCCATTTTGACCGTTGCGTAGCCAACATACCTTCATGATGCACATAATGCAGTCCAATATGTGATATTTTTCTTCTTTTTTTTGAAGTGTTAAAGTGAAAAAAAACAATGTAAAAAAAAATAATCGGTTCTTTTTCTTGGACCGTGTTATTTCGAATCCATGCAAAAAGAGAATTTGGTGTATTGTATTTCTCTTTTGTAGTTTGATGTTATCGTTTTTGAAATGTGTTCGCATTGCGAAAACTTAAAACACGTCTGTTCATCAAAGTCACTATGAAAAAAGATTTTATCAAAAATAAATAACGAGAGGAAAATTTTCATTTTTAATTTGAAATAAAACTAGATTAAGGTTAGTAACAAATTTTAATGTTTATTCTTCCAAAAAGGTATATTGAAAAAAAAAAAACATACGTACAAAAAGGAAACATGCAAGCATACATATTTTTTACAGCAAAATAAAAATATCATCATACTTGATGAAATTTATTTAAGAAGTACTCACTATTAAATTAAATGCAGTTTCAAACATAATCGATTCTTCATATAATACATAAGTTTCTTAAAATGAAACTAGTAAAAGTCAACAACCAAGATCAAGTCCTTTCTTCAAATTAATCATAATTATTTACATATACGACACTATATGAATAGTCGAACTTAAATTAAGAAAAATAAGCTTTACAAAAATAATATGAAATGTATAATAGTATTACATTATAATAAATATATTAATTCCTTCACTAATAAATTTAAAAAAATAACATATCAAACGAAAAGAAATAAAAAACAAAATACGATTTAACATCGTAATTAACAACTGTAATAATTAACTATAAATAATGACTTTATTTTTCTTTGTTTATAGCTAAAATAAATTCTTCGAGTTTTTCTTGAATGTGACGTACTTTTTCTGAAAAAAAAAGAAAATTTGAAGAATTAAACTATATTTAAAAAGAATTCAAATATCAAATGTAAAATTCGTACTTAAATCTTCAGCTAATGTTACTCTCCGGCCGGTCAAAAGTTGCTTTTTTCTATCACCATCTTGCGAATATTCCTCCAAAATGTCTTTCAATTCTTTATCTAATCGACGAGCTAAAACAAAGAAAAAATTCTATTAGAATATTTAATTTAAAATTTTATTCATCATTAACTAAATTAAAAAAAAAACCTTCTCTGTTTGTAATCTGTTGCCTGAGGGCGTTAGCAGTCATTTTCATCATTTTTCTGATTCTCCAAAATAGAATAACATCGCTACAATCCATCTGAAATTTCCAAAAATATAATTGAAATATTATGACAAATTAAATATTATAAGAAAATAAACAAAATCTCACTTCTATATCTGATCCTCTTTGAGCATACAAGAAGTAGCCTTTTCTACAATCATAAGCCCGCAACAAAGCTTGCTTGAGGAAATGTCTGAAAGTAACAATCAATTTAAAAACCAACATTTTCAAAAGAATCAAAGACTTCTTATTTTTATTAATTATTTGAAAATTATACAAAAAAATTTAATAAAATAACTTACCTTCTATAAACGTGATGCCAAGTATCTCTAATATAGTCTGAATCGACATCAAAGTTTTTGTTTTGTAAAGTTTTTCTAATAGCTGCCAACTCTTCGTATGATAGGGTCGGAGGATGTTTATCGGAATTCGAATTTCTAGAATAGTCCTGCCGCAAAACGTCTTCTAATTGGTAAATAGTCGCTTTTCTCCTTTCATGCTCATCATCTGTATATTGCCAATACAACCATCTGAAATTAACGCAGTTATTACATGAAAATTTATGAAGTTTCGACTTTTATCTGCGATTTAAAACATCAAACCTTTCTTTGAAGGAAGGACCGGTCATTTCTTTCAAATTATCTTCGGTGACTTTCAATGATTCATTGACGGATTGTTCCAAGAATTGTACTGCTTCGTCCCAATGACGTTTATTGCTCAAAGCACGATCTTGAAGAGCATTCAATTGTAATACTCGGACCATTTCTGATGCTTTGTCTTCCCATTTATGTCTATAAAGATTTTATTTAAATATTTATAATTTATATTATATTTTGAGTAAAAACCAAAACACACCTGCGAACAGCTTCTTCGACAACAGCTGATTTCAAATTGTCGAATACATCATCGTGATTAGTCGATAGTTGAGCTTTTCTAAGAAATTCTTGGAATTCAAGTTGGAGGGCTTCCCATCCACATTCGACTGACCTAAAAGAGTTATGTAAACGATACAATTATTCGGCACAAAATAAATAATGTAAATTCTAAAAAACCAAAACATACATTCCAGGAAGACTTTCTTCAGCCCACTGTTTCAATTTTATATCTACGGTAGTATTGAATGTACCTGAAAATCGAATCAGATTGTTTTTAAGATTGCTATTAATTAATTAATTTTAATATTATATTAAATTCTCTTACTAGTATTAGGAGTCATTGCTGCAGGCAAATAAATATTTTCAAACACATGCATTTTAGTTCGTTGCCACAAGGTATCCAAAAGTCTTGTTTCCCATATATTCGGTGCGACCATTGATAGGTTTACGCTTTCATCTAAGATTTCTCCACGAGCTCGTTCAAATAATTCATCACGGTCAAGTTCTCTAATTCTAAACATACATGAATTTGTAGTAACAGTGATAAAAGTGTAAGCTACCTTATCTAAAACAATTGATACCTGGGATAGTTATTTTTCCATTCAGTTTCTAAATTGAACCTCATGGCTTTGAAAGCATCAGCTTGCTGTTCAACAGAAGCAAGAACCATTTTCCAAAAACAATCTGCTACGAGCATAGATAAATTTCTTGTTGTAAGTTGACTCGACATGATAAGTCCATCTCTGCAATAATACATATGCTCGAATAACTCATTGTCAATATTTTTATAAACTATCAAAATTTTTTTATACACGCAGGCAAAATTTTATAACGCAAGCTCATAATGAAACAAATATTCTAATCGCATAATGGCAAATTGACAATGCATATTAAACCGTTTTTAATACTGAGATATCGATCTTATTTTAACTGATATAGTGTGTTCATTATTGAAAAAGATTTAATATGACAATGTTTTCGGTTCACAGGTTTTAACTGAAAGAAAAAATCAAGGTTTACTTGAATAACTTAGAATTCCTGAAGAATTTTTCTTCGTAATCTTTAATTGTTTTGATCGAGTCGTCTTTATGACCGCGACCAGTCACAACAGCAAAATATCCGAGAGCCTTCATTGGGAACAATTTCCCTGAAAGTATTTTTCTTATCTAAAAAAAAAGTTAATTTTAACATTGAAAATTAAGAAAATTAAATTTGAAATAACTATATATCTTACTCTGTTAGGATCAGCTAAGTTTTCTTCGGCTAAATCAACTTTTGTAAGAACAAAAATGGTTCGTTTGCCGGTAGGATCACATTGAGAAACGAGATCTGTGACATTACTTCTTTCGGCATCTACCGATCCATCCTACGAAAGAATACAAATATGAGCTCGATTCAAGCATATCCAATGTTTAATTTATCAAATATTATAAACACCTGTATGCAAAGGATAATAGCATTCGGATTATTCATGTAATCTTGAGTGATTTTTTTGATAGAATCCTTTGTGTCAGATGCCATGTCCACAGTTTGAGTCTAAAACGATCGAAATATTAAATATCGAAGGATTTATGAAATTTACGATATGAAAAACTTTAAAACTTACAGAAATGATTCCTGGTAAATCAACGAGAACCATTCTATTTAAACCAGGTCCTCTGACTGACATTGAAATAACATCTTGAGATACAGTTCGACCGTTTCTCACACTATTACGCATCCTCAATTCTACTTCCCTAAAATGAAAATTATAACGATCGTACAACCTTCTCATGAACAATTATTTCATAAAACATTCGACTTTGATACCTTCTAAGTTCGGCTAAATCAGATTCTTTGGTGAGATCAAATTCTCTAGACGAATCACGAAATTGGGCAACATGATACGGACCTTCGGAGAGCGTAACCTTAACAGGAGCACTAAAATAATTCAAAATCAGACGTGATGCATATTTTTCATATCAATACAAAAAGATTACGAAATGATTCCTTACCGAGTCATCATTTCGCCGGCTCCTCTTGGAAATATCCTGGCCTGGGCTACCATTTCCAGGACGCTAGTTTTTCCAGCACTTTGATCGCCGACAACTACAACTCTAGGTAGTTGATCGGTACTCCCTAATCCGCCAGCATAACTAGCGAGTTCGTCCAATACTTCAGAATACATTTCGATCAGGGATTTCTGATTGGATTGCAAATAAAACGATTTTTAAAACAAAAAGATTTTTACGATAATGTAATGTTAATACAAACTTTGGTTTTCTTCAGAGATGCGGCACTTCTACCGCCACGCAACAGTAAATTTTGTTTCCGTAATTCTCTATTCTCAGATTCTAATTCGTCTAATTTGTGTTGATAATTGGCTTGCATTTGCATCATTTCTTCATACATAGAATTAGACATAGGTGAGTTTCCTGAAAATGGTTTATGACATTGCTCAAGTTTTATTTATTATGTTCATGTTCATTATTGACTCGTATGTCAATAGCCGACGTTACTCAAAATTCATTCTATTTCGAAAATTTTACTGGTATAAAGAAGCAACCGAATTTTAAAAACTTATAAAAATAAAATTTTCATTAAACCCTGATAAATTTAAGACTAATTTCCCTGATTAATATCACAGTCTTTAGCAGTATAAAAATTATTCAGATATAATTTAATACTATGATAACACAAAAATTGATTTTAAAACAAATCAAGTATTGAGACTGAAAACTGAATACAAAAAGATTAATTAACGAAATTCATGTTTTTTGATATTCTCGACATTGTTTATATAGATAGATAACTCCCCTATTTGAAACCTTTTTATATACCGATTTTAAAAATGAATGCATATATCAATGAATAAAGAATAAGCCAAATAAAAAGGAACCAACAGCATTTGTGGCATTTTTATCAAATTAATTTTTTAAATAATAAACTTACCATTTGTACTATGGTCTTTTGCATGTAATGTACCAGTGTTGACAATATTTTCTTTGACATCTGTAAAAGAATAAAATAAAACAAAAATTTTATAAATTGAATTCATAGTAAAAGAAAATATCATCATAATTAAAAAAAGTGGGTTAAAAAAAAAAGCGATGATCATTAACATTCACACCAATCTAAGAGTTTTACACAGAAATCACCTCGAAATGGATTACATTTTTTGAATGATTTGTTCAACCAATAAATCTTAGAGAAAAATACTGAACAATAATAAAATAAAAATACAATTAACGAAATGAAAGCTCAATTGATTTCATTTTCATTTTTCAGTAAAAAAAATCAAAATAATACATAGTAATGACAAGTATAAATACAAATTTCTCTTAATTTGCAAATTGATCAATTTTCAATGCATTAAACACAGCAAATCCAAAAATATTAATGTCAAATATAAAAAAATATACGTTTTTTACGGGGTCTTTTATTTATACGATATACGAATATCATGCACAAGTACTAGTAAACGACACATCTACAAATCGAAGACTACTAATAATTTGAAATATTACCTGAATAGATTTTCGAAATTAACTCTACCCCATCATGTACACCTGCTAGGAAAAAATAAAAATTTTATAAAAAAGAAACAACCAGATTGTGTTCCCATTATGTGCTTTTATGCCATAAAAATCCATTATAAACAGTGCAAATGCACACTATGGGAACACACCCTTATTTAAAACTTGACCCCCTGCGCTCAAATATGTCTCATACAATTTTGAATTCATTTATTATTCTAATTATCTAGAAAAAAACACGAATTTCAATAATAAAATAAAAAATATTGAATTAAGATAAAATGGAAAAAAATATTTTCTAATCAGTGATATACAAAAACTAACAGATTTGATATAGTTTAAATTTTAAAACTCGAGAATATTGTGTTTGAGAAAATATTACAAGAGCAAAAAGTCAATATCATTTATATGAAAAATAATTCGCTATCAAATCCATTTTACTTATTTTTCGAAAAAGTCCCCAATTAAAAACCAAAAACAATGGTAAGAATCAGATTGAATTAAAATTTAATCATTCGACAAAATGTTCACCATAATAGAAACGAAAAGTGCACATAAAGCACATAACTTCAAGCTGAAAATACAATAGTTTCAAATACACACCAAAGCTCAAATGATAAAATAATGTTTGAATAATCAATTTGCAAATGATTCTTGTTACTATACAAGTTTGAAATGAATGAAAATTAGTCCTAGTAATAAAAAATTACGTATAAAAACTTAAGATATAAAGGAAAATCTAATTTTTCATGCAGTGAGGACAAATAATAGCAGTGAGTTAAATAAAAAAAAGCAAAATGTTTAAGATGCGATATATCTTATTATATGTCGATTATATCTGAAATTATTTATAAAAGAAAAGTGGACTAACTCTCTGTACTACTGTTCTTTTCAGCAGCTTCGATTGCATTTTCCCATCGTTCGCCGAACCACTGCTTCATTTCATAATATTTATTTTGTCCGAGAACTTTCAGCCGAGGATCTTGAAATAAAAAATCAAATTTCCACAACATATGAACCAAAATTTCATCTATAATTATGTATACGTACCAATTTCGATATTATTTTTGATATTGTCACGCATGGAAATCAAAGTTCCAGTGACTTTATTTAATTTCTCAGCATCGGGAAGTACATTTTCTAACCAACTGAGATCAGGAAGATTATCTTGCCATTCATTATATTTCTAAAAAGAAGAGATACATTTTGCTCATTAATTGATCGAAACCGGTTCAATATTAAACGAATTAACAATACAATACCTTTTGTAGGGTGACGCTGCCTCCGATAGCACCGCCGACAACCCAATATCTCAATTTCAGCACGTTTCGTAATATTTTAGCAGCAAACATTGTTGAGAATATCTGTAATAATAATTAAAATGTCATGATAAATGCAATCTATGCTAACATACCAATAAGTATGAAACAAGCAATAATTGTCACATCTAAGAGCATATTATTAAGTAACTGTTGTTTGAAAATCTGAATAATTTTTTTTTTTAATATTAATTGAAACAATTTGTCTTACAATTAGAAACAAACTCAAGAAAATAATTATTGTTATATCTAAGAGCATGTTTTTTCAATCAACCGTAATTAAAAGTTGGATTTTATAATGAAATATTTATCAATTTATAATTTTTTTCAACCTGTTGAAAACAAACTCAGGAAAACGACAATTATTGTATCCAACAGCATATTTTTTTGATTAATCGTTATTGAAAATTCGAATTTTCGACATAAATTCAAATAGTTAGTGTTCCCTTAGAAACAAATACAGGAAAACAGTAATCATTGTATAGAAGAGCAAATTTTTTTAATTCACTCTGATTAAAAGTTTGATTTTATAATGCAAAATATTTTTCAATTTATAATTTTTTCATTCTATTGGAAACAATCACAGGAAAAAAACAATTATTGTATCCAAGAGCATATTTTTTTAATTAAATATGATTTACTTGATGTTTCAATATTAATATTAATATTCAATATCAATATAATGTATAAAAATTGATGTTTGTATATTTGAGTACGTTTCACTCAAACAATGTTCGACCGATGATCACTATGAAAATTGGCAAGTATATGTATTTTTTGTGGAGAGGATTTTTGTATCATTAAAACAATTTTGCAATTCGACTTGACACTATTTTAAGACGAAAAGAAAATTTCTGTGCCGCGTATTGTTTGTGATAATAATTACAATAATTAATATTAAATCAATTATTAAAAATACTATTAAAACACAATTTATTCTTTTAAAAGCTATTATAATACAGACTTGCAGGACGTCTACTGGGTTCAGCTAGTAACATAATATTTTTCAATTCCCATAGTAACTAGCACAGGAAGACAATTATTTTAGAAATGTTTTTACAAAATTTTCAAACAATAAAAATTGAAAGTTATTAAATAAACTAGTAAATAGGCCCGATGTTAATAAAATTGGCTGTGGATTGGTTAAGAAAAAATGTGTACCCAATTGAATATTCAATATTTAATTAATAAAATCAAAATAGTTCATTTGTTGTCAAGAGACGTCATATACGTGTTTCCCCGATAATAAACCTACCCCGAAAATAAGACCTAGTGCAGTTTTCGAGTGTAAAATTAATATAAGACCGGGTCTTATATTCGGGAAAACACGGTAGACAAAGCCAGTCGCGAGCGTCATTCGAACACACAGATACACAGAAATCGGTGATTATATATAGGGGAATTCGAATAATAATACTCTTTACAACAAGACAATTATTTTCGATAACAAATTAATACGCCGCATTTGACGATAAAATTTCGACACTTGGCAACAATTACTCAACAAAACAATAATTATAGAAAACTTTTCATCAAATCAAAACGAAATAATTCACGTGCAAATAATATTACGAACATAATTTTTTCCCACGACCAGGACATTCGACCAGGACTCCACACGAATCAAAATAGTAAACGAAACAAATCGAGCCGAACATCGAAATCGAAACAGGACCTTCGACCCTTGCCGACGAATACGAAAAAACTGAAAAACCGCCGAAACCCCAACGACAAAACAGCCGGAACGAAACGCGAACCGTCAACCAATATTATGTCACGACAGAATATAACCTAAACGCGGGCGGGTGACGTTCGACCGCAAACGGCCGAACGTTCCAGGACACGAAGGATTTTGATTAATGGAGGAGCGCGCCTACCTCATGCAGCAGGAGGCGCAATCAGGACATCAAGCGAGCGTCGTCAGTGGTGTGGATGCGAGCGAGCGAAGATAGTCGAACGCGTCCGCAAGGCGCAGAGGATCGCCGTCGACTGACGGACCGGCGACGGCAACCGCAGGGGATGCCAACGCGAAAATTTTTACGCATTGCAACACTGAGTGTTTGTTTTGTTTATGGATGTGGCTATTTGCAGTTACGCTAACTGCGGATTATTGGCTGTTTGCAGTTACAATGATAGAGTTTTATTTCTTATTTTTTTTTCACATTGAAAAATATTTCAAAAGTAATGGGGAAGAGCGGGTAATGGGAGTCAGCGGGCAATGGTGGTCACCCATATATCTACAAAAGTAGACAACCTAGAGTAATGCAAACGCCTTCTCCGCCACGCTTCATGCTCCTTGCTACTGCAACAAACCACTACGCGCATCCAAGTAATAGCCATGTTTTGTTTTTGTACTCCGCTGCAGTAAATTTTCGTCGAGATAAAATAAACGATAAGTGTCGAAGAATTTCACAATGTATCTAAATAAGACTTTTATGTGAATTTTGTCTGACTAAGAATAGTGATGTGCAACTTGAATTGCGATAACAATTTAATTTTTTATAATAAGGTGTAGTTGTCGGCAATCAGAGTCAGGTGATCCCTATTGCACTATTGCAAGAAAAAAAGACTAAGGTGCAGAAAGAGAGCCCCGAAAAAGCAAAAAGGCAAGTTCTCCAAGACTCGAACGATACTTCTGTATCAGATGTGAATACTGATGAGTTATGTCAAGACGATGAGGATGGCAGTACAGAAGACACAGAAAACAGATGTCTATTTGCAGTGAATTCGGAAAAAATGAAATGTTGTACAGATGTACCTACTTCATTGGGCTGTGGGTTCACGCAGATTGCACTGAAGGGGACTCAGCCAAAGGATCTGTGATATGTGTCAAAATTTATTTAATTCTCATTACTCACAGGATGACCCCCGTTGCCCACACGATGACCCCCATTGACCACACTTAAGTGCAATGGGGGTCAAAACTATTATTTTTTAAAACTGGCATTACTTCCAAAGTTGAATGCCAAAATGCTTAAAACTGATTTCAATTGATAGTTGATTAAGTATATTATATTATTAGGCGGTTGCAATAAAGATTTTATTTTTAAATACGCTTTCATTTGAATTCTCGCTTAAGTGACCCCCATTACCCCGACTTCCTCTAATACATATAATGATAATTAAATTTGATAAAAGTTTTATCACAAAAATCAATAAATGTTCAATGTGAAAAAATATTCTATTACGACAACTGTCACTCTGTCATTGTAACTGCAAATAGTCAATAAATCGCACTTAGTGTTACTGCAAATAGCCAATAATTCACAGTTAGTGTTACTGCAAATAGCCAAATCCTTAATTTTTATATATACAGACAGAAGACAGAAGATGAATATTTTCAAATATCCATCTCCCGATGATGTATCCATATCCATCTTTATGTTGTTTTAAAATATTTTTTTATTCGCGCATTTCTCAGAGCTTTGAACCGTAATTTTATTCGTTTGCGGTTCCACAAAAAATACATTTAGATTCGGTTATGGTTTTTTGCTTCAGCTCTAAATAAAAAAAAAAAAAAAAAACAACCATACACTTACAAAAACCTCCCGAAAATTCTAAAAATAAATTTTCTAAAAAAACGACGACACTTTTCAAAAATATTCGAATATCTGGATATTTTTTTCCGTTTCGGATACGGTATTTTTCGCAATCGCTTAAGCTAAAATGTATGGCTGAATTCGGAGTTATTTAGAGTATCATATTGCCGATGATAACACGTTGACAGTTGTATATTTTACGCTTTAATGCCGGCAGTGAAATTGTAAGATTTCTGTATGAAAATTTAAATAAAAATTGTAAGTTTCGATAAATCTTCCTTGCATTTTGAAAATAGTTGCAATTTTAAGAAATATTTCTTCCAATAATCATTTTATAACACTTATTTCAACGATTATTTTTTTGCATAAGAAATAATTATAATGTATAATGAAATGCAACACATCTTTATTATTATGTATTTACCGCACATGATATTGTTTTCCGAATGTTCTGGGACTTATTACAAATACAATTTTTCAGATACATAAATACATTGATGATCCAATCCTAAAAATGGTCAACTTGTTCAAAAGAAGGATTTCTGCCGTGCTGAGACTATTCAGGTAAATGCAATTTAGTCCCAAGTTTCTATTTTTACATTTTATAATCTTTGCATTTTACAGGCACAAATGTCGACGATCATATTCAGAGTTCTCCGTTGCAGTCAATTCATTGACATTCAACTACCATGTGAATGCGAATTATGTAACGGACATTCTTTTAGAGCCTATATTTTGGTTCGTCGATAACTACGCAGGAACATTAGGAAAGGTTAATAACAATTATATGCAAATTATATATGTTTCATTCAATCAATTACATGCCATTTTTTCAGTTTTTTGTTTTTATGGTTTCACTTTTGACGGCAAGTGTTGTTGGTATTTCTTACTGGCTTGGTTTACCGTATTGGTGGGAAAGAAGTCCTACGATGACAGTCATTCTTTTGATTTTCGGAAACTGGTTGCTTATGAATATTATGTTTCATTATTACAAAGCTGTAGTTACTCCCCCTGGTCATCCACCTGAGGTATGAAAACTAATAAAAATCATTTATAATGCTTTTTCGCGATATTTTTCATGCTAAATGCGATCTTTATATGTATTTTTTGAAATTTATTTTATTTTCCATCATATTTTGTATAAATTTATTGTATTATGATTAAAGTATCGACTTCAATAATTACATACGTTCATCTAAACTCTAACGAGTCACATTTCAATTTACCTATGTTTTTATTGAACAAATTTTTGATATATCGACTCGAAATAATTTTATTTATAAATAAATCTTACTTGATTTCAATAATGAAATTATTTAAATGTTCATTTTGCGTATCGATAAAATTTGTAATGTTTTCCTGTGTCACCTGTACATGTCAAAAACTTAAAAAAAATCATGTTTCAGGCCTCGTTAATCTTAGAAGCAGTCAGCATATGTAAGAAATGCATCGCACCTAAACCGCCTCGCAGCCATCACTGTTCCGTATGTAACCGTTGCGTTCTATCAATGGATCATCACTGTCCATGGCTGAATAATTGCGTCGGACACTTCAACCGCCGTCATTTTTATCTATACATGGTTTACATGGTGATTGGAGTGTTTTTCATAATCGTCGCAGGAGTAGACATCGGATACGTTGTACTATGGATAGGAGACGACTCTATATTGGCGTCGGAAAATGAACCAGACTTAATCGGTCATCCTGTACATATGAATAATACAGGCGCTTTGATTCCGATATTGAGTTTTCCTGAATACGATAATGTTATTCTGCCAAGGGAGCATTCTTTGCCTGTTCCGAAACTGACCTTTGCTCAAAAAATCGCTAGGGATTCTATTATGCGAAAGGCTATTATTTATATGGCTATTATTAATTTGTCTGTGCTTATAGCGTTAGGAACTTTGGTTTATTGGCATGGTACACTCATAACGAAAGGTGAAACTAGTATTGAATCTTATATAAACTTAGCAGAAACCAGAAGGCTTGGAAAGAATTTTAAGAATCCGTTTGATTTCGGTGCGAAGAAAAATTGGAAGATTTTTCTGGGTTTGGTGGGAGATCGATCGTTCCTTCTTCATGTGTTGTTGCCCTCCAGTCATCCTCCGATCGGTACTGGTTTGGTTTGGCATACTGTCCATGATTTATACGAAGACTGGCCATAGGATATTTCTTATTTATTAGCGATTTTGTTTAGAAAAGTTTGGCTCATATATTATAAGTCAAATTTTTTTTTGTTAAGAGTCAATTCAATGAAAAGAAGTAAAATTTTTGTATAGAGCGCAAATACACCCAATCCTCTTTTTACACAGTTCAACAAAAACAAACCTGATTATTTTTTTTACACTGTTTTTTCACTTTAACACGATATAAAAATAAAAACATAAATATATTATTATGTCACAATAGTAAGATTTGGTATAGGCCGCTATATAATTATGGTTATTAAATAAAAAAATTCTATGTTTTTTGACAATTTCACATAGTCCTGTCATCTTTTGAGAGAATGTGGAATTATTTATTTATTAATCTCTAGTAAATAAGAGAAACTCAATTTTATAATTTTGACGCTTAGCACTATTTACTGCCAAGCTCCTCACATGGCAAATTTTTACCATGTTACACATTTTTTATAAAGTATATTCGGATGGAAGTTGCATCTAAACATATTGATGGAACTTATAATCAATTTTTATTTGGTCACCGTACAGCAGTCTTTGGGACATCTCCTGTGTAAAAAGTGGATTGGATGTACTTAAGTTGATCCAGCTCGTTATTCTCTTTTCCATTTTCAACCAAATTGTATAAGTATTTAAAAAAATGTATGCCTAAAACAAATATATATTTCTTTTTCGATGTATACTTCTATAAAAAGTTTATTTTGACATTAATATTTCATATGAAATATTTTAATTTATTAATATATAATATATAATATGTTGTTTTGTATGTATGTTATTATAAGTTTAAACATACATTTTCACACATTCGAAAAACATCTGTGATCTAGTCATTTAATTTTTTTTCTAAATGTGATTTTTATTTTTAGCACTGATAAAAATCTTGTATTAACTTTCTCTAGAAATAAATAACTTCTGCAGTTTTTAAAGAATCTTTTCCAATATCGTTCTTCATGGTTTCGTTTCAAATACATTCAAAATCATATAATCCAAAACTGTTAAGCATTTGTATAATACTATCCATAGATGTTGAATATTCCAAATATAATATTATATGTGTAAACTGATTGTGATTCCCTACATTATTTGTAATGTTGTATTGAATGGATTATGTATTATATATTTTTTATTAAAATAAATAAAAATATTTCGTTTTTTAATGTAATTAAATAAATTAAAGACTATATGTTTGATTTATACTAAATCAGCAATATTTTATGGATTATCTAACATCAATTATTTACTTTAACATTTAAAAAAATTCCACCTCATCCCATTTTAAATTAACTATATTTAACATGATTCGAATGATCATTCCATTTTAAATTGACTTCATCACATATGATATAAGCTAGGCCAGTTTTATCTATAAGCTGAGTAAGTTGAAACCAAAAAGCTATGAACCTGACCAATAAATCGATCAATATATATATTATTAGTTAACAATAAAATTATAAAAATTAACAATTATCGATCGATTTAAAGTTTGGATCTGGAAGTCATAGCCTTTAATATAATACAATGCTAAATACCCATATAATAATATATTCACCATCATCGTTAGCAGCTTGTAGTTATCCACTGCAGGACAAGGCCTTGCCAGACAAATGCAGTAGTCTAGGCCATACCTTACCACGCTAGTCCAAGTCGTATTTCGATATAATATATTATCCAATGTATAATTCAAATTTTTACAGTCAAACTCAGAAATGCTCGATGATTATTAACCATTGTATTATAGAATATTTTATCCTGTTTTAAATAAAACTTTGGAGTGCTAATCAGTCATTTATTTTATTTCTAATATTGTAATCTTCTATATACATGGTTTGTCCCAAAAGTAATGCAACTCATTTTTTTGCCACGCGACCGTATTGTGTATACTTAGGGAACTGGTTTAAATTTGTGGAGAGAACCCTAATCTTTCCAGAGACGCCTGATTCAGTTACCTGCGAGCTCTCGGAGTGGTGGGACATTATTTTTAGCGAACTTCCTCGCAGCGCCTCGTCGTGGTTATAATGGAGAAAACTTTGGAGCAACGCTATGCGATAAAATTTTTTCGTCAAACTCCAAAAGATGGCGAAGGAAACATTTGATTTGCACACTCAGGTCTTCAAGGATGATTGCTTGTCGTATTCGCGGATCAAAAAGTGGCACAAGTTGTTTAAGGAAGGCCAAGAAGAAATGGCCGATGAGGCGCCGAGTCACACCGCTTTCGTTTTCAACTCCTATCTGACCCGGATCGGTGTTTCAACG
>JAOXNN020000031.1:3541382-3552606 GCA_028571205.2 Hydropsyche betteni | reverse complement strand
GTTTTCACAACTCAAGCTAAAACGCTAACCCAAGCATGATACTTATGACGTCTGTTTTTAGTTTAGACGCAATTATACGTAGATAAAATTTGACAGTTGACATTCAAACTAAAATCGATAGTTTGGCTATACCCAAACTACGTGTAAAACAACAAAAGTGAACACTTGAACTGTGACATATATAATTTTTCGAATTGATAAATTTTTTATATTATTCTATTTCATTTATTTTTCAGGTTTCTAAACGTGAAAGCGATTCTTCTCTTATGCAATTGAAGGAAGAATTTCGTAGTTATGATTCGCTACGGCGAGAACACGACGCACAGATAGTTCAAATCGCTACAGAGGCTGGTCTACGGATCGCTCCCGATCAATGGAGCGCATTACTTTACGGAGACACCACACACAAATCACACATGCAGAGCATAATAGACAAATTGCAAACGCCTCAGTCGTTTGTGCAGTCCGTGCAAGAGTTGGTAATCGCGTTACAGAGAACTGGTGACCCTGCACGTTTAAGTGTTCTCGGACCGCACTTGGAACTCTTAGCAGCAATAGATCCTAGTCCTGGTAATATATACATATATATGTTGATCTCAATTTTTTCTATTTTATGTGTTTGAAGTCTTTGATTTTCTTAGCTTACAAATTGATTTTTTGGTGCCAGTATATTGTCATACTGGTGTTTTGTGGGTAAAAGTGGGTAGTCATGTACATGATTAATTTTTTTTTTCAATAGTAACATAATTACGGGAAGGTATTTCCATTCAAATATATTTTGAAATAGAATAAATATAATTTAAAATTAATATAAGATATCTTGGGTATCAGGCATTAGTCTAACTGAATATTTTTGATTACATTTTTAATGACATCTAATAGTGAGTGTAGATTTATTTATAGATAAAAATATGTACCAAAATGAATATGTGATAATGAATTTTTTATTTGTCTTTAATTAAGTCTTCATTTATACTTTTTTCATAGATATAATAAATGATAGACTTAATTGTGAGATGTGCTGCGCAAAATGCGAAACCATTATCATTAAGCATTGTTTTTTCTTCAATAGATTTGACTTGTAAATTGTTTATATGTTTTTGTGTTGAACCTTGGATGTTTTTACATGAAAAAAATTCAGTTTATGTATAAATTGAATTTTAAAGTCAGCAAAACAATGTAATCTCATACAAGTTCATTCACTAACACACATGCTATGCTATGCGATTCATATGATCAAATTATTTTTTTGTGTGCGTCTCAGATTTGGTGTTATGTAATTAAAAAAAAAAATTATGGATTTAAACAACTGTATTGTCAAATAACTACAGAATGGCATTATTACGAATATATTGTCTACAGATTTGGCATCTCCATCGTGGCAAGCACTGTTTTGTGCACTAGATGCTGTTAAAAAGGTTGTTGTCGGACTTGTACATTTTGTTTGGAAACATGGAAACACCACACGAGATAATAACCATAACCATCCGCACAGCCAGAACGCTCAAAGATCTACGAATAGCAAAACTCAACCGCCCCAAGCTGCCGATCGGACTTCGTCCAGCCATCAGTGTTAGTGATACTCGTTTTTATTAATTCAATATATATTTGTGTATGCTATCGACAATTGTTTATATTTAATTTTTATTCTCTAATAGTAATACCTTTGAGTCAACAATCTACTGCTTCGACTTCATCATCAGAACAATCTTCGACATCTAGCGCTACTCACACAAACAAATACAAGGTTTCTATGTGCCGAGATGCTCTAATTAGGGCATGTCCTCGTGGCGATGCATGCACTTTTGCTCATAGTGAAGACGAACTCGAAAAGTTAGTTAACTCCTAATATGTTATTTGATTAGGAAAAATACATATTACTTATTGAATAATTATCGTTTTTAGGTACCGTTCTAAAAGTCGAAAAATGAATTCGCACTCTTCCATCATGTGGTCTGATTGTAACAATCATGGATCTGGAAACGAAACCCAACCTTACAACATGACTCTCCATAATGATTCGTCTATATCACACATGCCTTTATCTAACGGAAATTCTTTACCAATACCTTTAGCTTATATTCATGGACGCAATGAACATGATCAAAATTCTTCCGTTTTGATATATCCTATCCAACCGAACACTCAATTCGAGCAAAGGAGTAATATTGGAGATTTTCCGCTGATCAACTATCAAGCGCAATGTTCTATGCATCCTTTTAGTGAGAATAATAATATTATACTTGTGTTGAAACGATTTTTTTTTTTAATTATTTTTTTACATAACATGTTTTTTTTTCAGATAACCGGATGTATTCTCTACCTAACCAAAATCCTTCAAATCAACACAACACTATACTAGCTGACCAAAAATTTGGATCTGATTATAATTCACTCTCTCTCGGTGTTGATATAAATGGGTTTGTTTTTATTTTGTGTTTTTCAGTTCTATATAGCGAATTTTAGTAATATTAGATTTAATTAATATAAGCAGGAATAAGTTTGATGGGCGCTTCTCATGTTCACGTGTTAAGAAGCATAATATGATAGTTGATTGGAATTCTTTTAAGATTGTAAATAAATAAACATTTTAAACAAATTTTGGGTGAATTTATCTAATCAAAAGTTTACCATGTCAGTTTTACAAAAGAAAAGTCATTTATGCTCTCGTTTCCTATTGAATCTTGCTTTTATTCTAGGAAGCTAGTCTCATGTAATATACTTGACACATCTTTTTGTTTTTATTTTGTCCTTTGAATACCTTATCGGGATGTGTCCGTCTAATCAAACAGCTTTCATATACTGCTTCTGTTACTGATATTCTGTTACTGATATTCTGTTACTGATAACCACTAAAAAGAACGAAATGATTTAAATTAATTAGTCTAATACTTTGATATATAAAAAAAAATCTGTCAATTCTTACATAATACCAATTAATTGCAGTTATTTAGAGAGAAATTCAGACACTAGTGAAGAGGCTATAATTACTACAGGCCAAGAAGGATGGTTACCTCTCGAACAAATCAATGCAAATTTGTCAGCTGAAAACGGTTTAGACGTCCTGTTTAAACTGAGGCAGTCGGGACAAAGAAATCCCGCATTGAGCCATTCTAATGTGATATTACAATCATCAGGACAAAACTTGGGTACATAAACTTTTACCATAATTACTTTTAATCTAATTAAATTTAAATAATAAACATTTCACGTTTAATTTTTTGAATTCTAAAGCACCTCTGCATCGTGATATGTTTATTCGATCCGATTCATTGTTGACTGAAGATGACTTTGTACCATTTGAAGCTCAACCGCTAAGTAAATTTGGACCTATATCTCGTTTTATCGGACCGACTAGTACAGTTAACAAAACTACCTCTTCAGCCGGATATAGCTCTAACCAAAATGCTGGATGCAGTCAATCAGAGGTATAGTGATTGAATCATCTTCATATATAGAAATTTTGCTTTAATGTGAACAGAGTCAACGTCATTTTTGTCATGTTTATGTCTTTAATGTAGAGAATATGCTGTTTTGTGTGCAATTTTGAATTTATTATATACTGGGGTATTCGGACTGGCTATGCCAGTTTGAAAATAGTTAAATTGATAGTTTTTGGTGATACAGTTTGATTGAGTAAAGCATTTGGAAAAAATTTTCGCCTTTTTGGCTTGTTTTACATAGTAGTATAGTATTTATATACCGTTTCGGCACTACTTTTTTAGCACTATATCACTGTATATTATTATATATATTAAAAAATAAAAGATTGGGGGGTACGGGGAAAAAAATCTTACTAAAATCCGCTACCTTACCTTTAAAAATATTCATAAACATTCTCGAAATATAATTATTATAACCAATTCAAAACATTTGTATCTATTTTTTCATAACATTTGTTAAACTGGTGTACTCCAGTACACCTCGAGAAATACAAGTTATTTAATTTTTCTTTTTTTTGTATAGATTTCACCATTTTCATTTTTAAAATCGAATATTTCTGTAAGTCCGCATGAAAGAGATGTTAATTTGATGATACAACTGAAACATCTTGAGCAAAAACGTTCATCTTCAAAATTAGAACCACAATTACAAGATAAAGCATCATCTCCCGTTAATCCTGACAGATTGTGTCAGGTCAGTTTTATCTTTTTTTTAAATTAATCTTGAGTATTTTTTATGTTGTTTTTATTGGCTATAAAATTTTACTTGTTTTATACATATGTAAATACTTTAATGACTTTTGCTTATGGTTGTTTTTAGGAGGATACATATGAAGTTGATATTGCCAAAGATATTAAAGAGCTTGAGCTTAAGCTCGAATATGAGCTTCAAGAAGTTGAAAAACTCTGGTCAAGCGAAGATGAAACACATCATATGTAAACAGCTTTTGTTTTCAATAATTTTTATTTATGCGCAGTGAGAAAAATTTATTGTCATTTAATTGGAATCTCTATTGATAAAAAAAATGTTTATTTTTTTTAAATATCATACTAGTCAACAAACTTTCCATATTACTTTGAAATTTTCAAATACGACTGTATATATTGTCAATCAAATTATCAAATTATTTATACATAATTTTTTCAAGTTATTTCCTTTTATATAACTAAATAGTTACCAGGATATATCAACCACACAAAAACTGAAAATATGTTGTTTGATTTAATGTAAATTTGAAGATAGGTAATATAATTGGACAAAAATAAATTTGATTTTAAATCTAATTTTATAGTTGAAATTGGGAGTCGGGATGTACTATGGAAGCTTTTATTATTATTTTTTTTAAATATACCAATAATATTTATTGGCTATTTTCTGTAAATGTATAAAAAATAAATTTAAGGATTAGTTCCATCATTCACATATGTCGATATTTGATGTATTTACATATTATTATTTTCTTGGAAACCATTGTTTGAAACAGCTATTTTATTTATGAGTGAGGAATTGATGCGAGTTCTATGAGGTTTTTGTGATTTTATTGATATATAATATAATATAAGTACATGTTGCATGTTTTTGTGTGGAACTGGTTGAGTAGAAATTAAATATAAAATGTGTTTATTTCGACCTCTTGAAAGCATAATAATTCAGATAAATTTAAGAACTGAAGGAAAATTTTTGCTGAGACGTCTGTCCAGTAAATTTCAATGAAATAATATTCGATGATCCTTTTGCCTCTGAACGCAATTGGGAATAATATCTACATATAACTCTTTTCTCCACATGTGTAAAAAATTATACACTAAATATGCCAGTGGCGTGTGGTCTATATATTATATATATGTATAATAAAAAATGATAGTTCAGTAAAAGTTGAAGTGCATACAATTGAAAACTTTCTGAACTGAGTAGTTACAGAGATTATTGCACCATTTATTAAGTTAAAACGCCCAGATAGTTTGTTCCTTGGAATAAACAGTGCCTTTTAGAGTGACTTGGAACCTATTTAGCATCAATCGAGAGACTAAAATTTGGTCCATAGATTACTTTTTTATCCTATTTGTAATTTTTACTAAAAATTGATGGTCAAGCATTTTTTCAATCAATATCGCACGCCACAAATGCATATAGTTTAAATTCATATGTAATATTATAAAACAGTTTAGCGAATTTACTAAGAAAATTATTTTTTTATTACTACATTTCTATCATATTTATTTAAGAATATTGTAGTTATTCAAGAAAAGTAAAAAAAAAAAAATGTTAAGCACCAAGGCATAGAAGTGTAATGAGATTTTTATATTATTTCCAAGAAAATTATGTAATTGCTAGAAGTAAAATTATCAAAAAAATAGTGAATTTGAAATTATCATCTTTTATCACAATTTTTTATAGTTGAGTTTTATCGGTCACTACTTTTATTTAAATATGGATAAATCGATCAATTTTAATGCTTGCATAATTTTATCACATACTTTTTTTTAAAATTAAATTAAATTAAATGAAATAAAATAAAATTGTTACAAAGGCTTTCAATGCGATAATAAAATCTATGAAATCTTATGGGTTTGTTGAATTTAATGCAAATGAATAACAATACTGAAGTACATCGTTGAAATGTATTTTTAATACTTAGTTCTAATATGTACTACAATATATATTAGAAATATGAATAATTTAATATGTTGCCTAGTTTACGCTATCCGTTTTTGAGCACATAGTGGAATGGAATGTTTGTTTATTTGAGGATGCGTGTGAACTTGCTTATTTGTTAATGAGTAGAATAATTGATTTTATTTGACAAACTAAATTTGCATTATTTTAGGTTTTGTTAAAAAATATACATATATATAATATTTATGTGTGTGCACTTTTTTAGTTTTGATTTATCTATTACACACAATACACTTAAAACGAGCACTTATTGTAACATGTGCAAGGTTAGTCTGTTCTTATTTTATTGAAGTTGTTAAACTGTTGCGCTTGCAACAATTTTTTTTTTATTTAACCCAATGGGTTTTTATCATTTACTTGCTAATGGATCACTTTTAATATTTAACTAGTTATTAATTTTATTATAACGCAAGATTGCATTTTATATTCCTGTTGAATTCTTCTATGTATTATAATATGTCTTGGCGATATTATTTATTCTTTAAACTACATGTGTACATTTGCCTAAATGTTAAATTGATCAAGCGCAGCCTCTGTCTCTTAAACGTCTGTGTTTTATTCAGATTTCAGAGTATTGTCATCGAAAAGAGGAAATATTTTGTGATAGGTTTTTGTGGAAATCTATATACATTTTCATTAGGATCTAATTTTTTTTTTACAAACATGGCCTAAATCACTGCAAGTACTGTTATAAGTCTTGTAGTTTTGTTTGCTTTTTGTGATAATTCTTATTTTTTACCAAGGGAATATCGTTTTCATCTTTTTAGAGTTTTCAATGTGAGTTTTTGTCAAAATATATACTTTTATTTTGTCTCGATGAGGTAATTCATCAGTATATGTCTATATTAGATAAAAATATTCAATTTTGGGATGTAGGAAAATTACTAGTACACTTCATAAAATTAATATACTTTGGACCTCACAAATGATGTTTTACTGTTTTCAAAATTTCAAGATTACGTTGTTAAGGAAATCAGTTGCATATATAATATATTGTATTATCCAAAATCGATTCTCACTTTAAATAAAAAATCTATTGTATTTGAAAATAGCATATTGCAAATTAGTTCCAGAATATTTTCTAGTCTTTTAACATCAATTAACTAGTACACTTCATTTGATCGGGATTGTTGAATTTTCGACATTTCATAAATAAAATATAAGTAAAGTGGTATTTTTCACTAATAATTTATTTTTTCATATACTGCACTTCACACTGGAAATGCGTGAGGTAATAAGTGTATCTTAAATAATTGTTCTAACGTGGTTCTCAATGGCAGAAACTACTGTGACTATTCAGTCTGATAAATTACACAGAATAAGTATAATTTATTTCATTTTTCAAATGAACTTGTGGTTCATAAATAGTAAAGTAGTTAAACAAATCCAGAAATACATATAGTGATTTACTGCCTTAGCCTTGTGAATTTGAATATCTATTGGATACCTAGAAATATTCAAAAAGTACTCAGTATGTCGACGTTGACACAATAATCAGAAAAATGTGCTGGGGAATAATTTTTCACGATAAAAAAATGTACCGATGTAATGAAAGATATTAGCTTAACCAATCGGTGGGCAAATTTTCATGACTATTAATTTTTTCACATTATGAATAATAAATAATTTTGTAATTTTTGGGATATTCTGACCTATTGTAATGAACTATAATTGATTTTTTTATGTTTTGTGATAGTAAAAAGCCTTAGGTTTTTTTTTACTTGTTTATTTCATTCAATGTTTGGTAAGTAAATAAATCTAGTGTGAATTCTCGAAGGAAATGCTGCCTTCTCAGAAGTTGTGTTATTTAAATGAACATTTGTCAATTGACGTCGAGCATTTTTACACAAATACGATCGTTCTAGTAGAGAGGCCCTTTCGAGATTATGAAAACATAAGCATACGTAAATACAGATGCCCTAATTTGACAAAATAATATTTTTGATTTTGTATTAACCCTACCGATTGGTAAACAAGTATATTTCATTTTTGCTGTATAGTTTGATTTTAGCAAAGCCTGTTGTTTGTTATTTTTTACCTATATTATATTATATTATAGTTAGACTGAATTTTCATGCACTTGTATATTTGTTATCAGACTAGATTTAAATTATCCGTATTTTCTCTCCATTTGGAGGAAAAATATTCGACTATTGAAATATATGATTTTTTTTATACTTTTGTATCTTAGTTCTATTTGTGAAAAAAACTTGAAATTTCCAGTTTTTAGATATTGCTCAGTGTCATTTTTTTTTCATAATTCTGATATAATTGTGTGCTGGCCATATATAATATATATATAATACACATTTCACATTTTTCTGTAACAAAATTTCATAACGATGTATAGTTTAATATACATATATTATGTAAAAAATAGATCTTTTGTTTAGAGTTAATACCATTCTTGACTATGCAAATGTAATGTGTCATGAAATTTTTGATGTATGAGCTATCTTTTATCTTTGTACAAAATTATGGTCAGCCGGAATTAAAAAATATGTTAAATCGATATGAATAAAAAAATAATAATGAAATGTTTGAATGCAGTCTTGCTAATATTAATGTAATTAATTGTTGAAATAAAATATTTTTTGTCCGTACAGTGTGGGTAAATTTTCAAGTATTAACGGTGAAACAATATCAACAAATTTTTCTCTCAGAAAATTATAAAAATACAGTAAATGACTTAAAGTAGCATTTAAATATATTTTGTCATAAATAAGTGTGCCATACAGGTACTTAAAAAATTCATTCAATTTTTATACTATTAGCAATATCTCCATAGATAATATAATATATATTAATATTATATATTTTCCTCTTTCTCATTCAAGCATTAAGGAAAGTTAAGGGAAATTAAAGAAATACCGCCTTCTTTATTTAAATAGCAATTTCATATTAACTAGATTTACATATAAAAAAATATTGAAAACAAAAAAAAATTCACTTGAAGATGTGCTACTCTGTGGTATCGTACCATAATCAAATAAATAATAATACACACGAGCATACAAAATGTGTGCATTATTATGTAGTTATGCTATGCTGTAAAAGTTATATCAAAAAAGTACTGTGTGAATTTTAGTATGTAGTAAAAATCTATATTTTCTGCGATTGAATGTTTTCTGAGAAAACAAAAATTTAATTATCTTTGTAATATGACAAGTTGCATAAAATATATAAAAAGTATGAAATGAAACTATTTTAATTAAATGTTTTGTTCAACTTGAACTGTTTTTTTATTTTATTATTTTCAGTTTTTTATTCAAAACGTCTCGGTTGAATAAATTTCTGGTTTTCATGAACATTTATCATATAAGAAAAATTATTTTCACTATAATTTATCAATATTATGTAAATAAACTCAAATTTATCCGATGTCTTGATCTTTACTATTTATCGACATGTAAATTTTGAAAATTGAAGCGACTGTGTTTTCAAAAAAATGGTACAACATGGCATCAAATTGTTTATGAATAAATTGAATATTTGTCAAGAATAAACGACTTACTCTATTGTATTGTAATTCATTGTTAAAAGAGGAACGTTTCGTATGTAAAAATATAGTTGATTTATTTGACTCTTGCTTTTCGGTTGTTTTTCTTCTTTTGGAAGAGTTTTCGTTTCGAATAATAAATTGACAAATAATAGTCGTTCTAATAGAATTTGGCTATTCATGTTTTTTAAATGCTGACTCATATATACATATAATACAATATATGTACATCCCAATATGTATTACGGGAACTTTGAAAAAATATGAATTTGAAAATTACATTTTTTTAAATATTATATTTGAGAATTGATTGATTGAGTTATGTCATTGCAAATTGATTTTTGCATTTGTTTAAAAATGCATTGTTTAGTTTTCATACATTTTTGGTGTTTTTTTTTATTAAACAAATATGTATGTGACATGTTCAACAATTACAATGAAACTTTATTTCCATTTTGTCCATTTGTTTTCAAGTATTGTGTATTTTTTTGTATAAGTAGTTTCATCTTAAAGTAAATTATAACATGACAGGGTTGTTTTTTCAATACAAATTATGTGGAAAAAATCAGTAATGCACAATCAGTACAAAGTATTGCTCGTAGTTTTCAAGTGGTATTCAGAAGTTATACAGTCAACTTTTGTATCTTTAATATGATGATATGATACAATAAATTCAGAATATTCTTGTTATATTATACAATTTATGGATTGGATTGTCTTTGTTTTATTATACAACAATTAGTTTGATGTTTCAACAATTCAAATGATTTAATTATTGCAAATTTTTTTTTAATTATAATATTATATGTATTGCGATTCAGTTTGAGAGAGTTTTGCGAAAAAAAAAATTAGTATTCAAGTTAATTTTTCATAACTGATTCTCTTGAATCAACGACGTATGTGTTACGGTAAGTTCACGTAATCACTTTGTCCACAAACAAAGCAAAGATCATGTTTTGTCTATGAAATTTAACAACATTTGGTGGTTTATAGGCACATCATTTAATTTCTTCTATCAAATATAATTGTTTACATGCTTCACGACAGTGGTGGCAAATCGTTTTTCGTTCACATATCTAAATTTCCAAATATTTTTTACAGAGTATCTAACGTACCAAGAAAATTTTAATGCTTTCTAGAAGGATGTCGTAAGAAATGTTAAGTGTCATATTTGATAAAAGACATTACATGATGCGCCTAAACTATAATACATGGCACCTATACACCAACAGATGTTGAATTTCAAAGCAGAATAAGATTCTTTGCTTCGTTCATGGACGAAGCGATTACCCAAGCGTAGCGTAACATATGTATTATCATAAATTTTTGTCAAACGGCGACTTGATTAAATAATCTGAATTTTTCATTGAACAAAACTATAACTGAATATACAATTTTATATTATATTCTAAATGCAATATTTTAGAATGAAATTTTTCTGTAACAGAAATTATTACTATTATTTGAAATAATTGATTAATGTGCAGATGTATAGATTATATAATAAATGATGAATAATACTTTCACTGAAATGGTTAAATGTAAAATTAACACAACTTTCATCATGAGATTTATTTAAAGGTAGCTTTCTATAACTTGTCGTAT
>JAOXNN020000031.1:3492553-3537585 GCA_028571205.2 Hydropsyche betteni | reverse complement strand
TGCGGTTTTTTTTTTTTTTATTTTTTTTTGCGGGCGTGCGCAAGTATTTTTGTTTCTTTGTTTTTTAGTTGTTTAACGTTTAATTTTTTGTGTTTTTTTTTTTTTTTTTTTTTTTTAATTACAATATACTAGATTTGGTTCTGTTGTAATTTTTCGAAGTTTCTAAATTTTTTTTTAGATTTCAAATGCAAAAACTATTGAATTTCAATTTATTTCTTTGAATTCTTTGTTATATATGAGCATTTTGTTTTTGAAAATAGTATAAGTCTATTTCCGCAAACAAATATTTATTGTTCATTTTTGTTAGATATAGTTATATGTATCAAAATGAACATTGATTTTTTTTTTTCGAAAATAGATTAATATCACTTTCAAAAACAATATCTCATATAGAAAAAATAGGACTTATTTTTTTTAATAATATATACCTATTTCGTATTTTCGCAATAATTTATTTTCAATTTAAAAAAAATTAGTAAATTTTGAAATTCCATTTTGTAAAAAATTTGATTACTTTCATTCAGAAAGTTATCCAAATGTTTTTGCAATTAAAATAATCTATTTCGTGTATTGTAGCATTAAATTATATCGTAATTTAATTGCATTTAATATGATTATGTACATTGATTTTTTTTATTATTGCACATGTACAAAGGTGACCAATGACATATTGAAAAATCATGTATTTTTTCTGCAACCTTGTCTTTTTAATTTTTGTTAATTGACAGCGTTATAATGCTTATTTGCGAATCAAAAAGTTGATTTTTTCATGTAGATTTCAATCTTGTTACGCATGCATATTTATTAATGCGATTATTACTTTATGATAATGATTTATTTTCTACATTGTGCAATTATTATTTTATAGTTGATACTACGTTAAGAAACAAAGATGTGCGGAATTTGGGCTTTGTTCGGCTTGCCATGCTCCACTGCGCATATGGCAGATTTCAAAAACATTCAACACAGAGGTCCAGATGCTTGGAGGATGGAGTTCGATAGCCGGATCAAAGTAAAAACTTTTTTTTTACTTTAATTTTTTCAAGATCTTTCTTTCAATAATAATTCTTTCGATTTAAGAACGGTTGTTTGGGCTTTCAACGTTTGGCTATTATCGACAATCTTCAGGGTATGCAACCTATGAAGACACATGCTTATCCTCATGTGATGATTATTTGTAACGGAGAAATATATAACCATTTACAGGTAAATTTTATATGTGTGATGATATAGTCAAATTTCATTTGAGTTTTTTTTATTGATGTTGAATATAAAACAATAGGTCAAAGAACAATACAACTTCAAATATGAAACGAAATGTGATGTAGAGTGTATTATTCATCTTTATGCCAAATTCGGATTTGAAAAAGCTGTGAAATTGTTGGATGGCGTTTTTGCAGTTTGTTTGATTGATATGAATACTAAAAAGATTTATTTAGGTAGAGATCCATATGGTGTTCGACCTCTCTTCCGATGCCATGATGAAATTAAAGGTTTTCTAGCAATGTGTTCTGAAGCAAAAGGTATTATTAGTTGATTTTTGATATTAAATTTTCATTTTAAAATGATAATTTAAATTTATTTATTCCATTTTTAATAAGGTATCTCAAAAATTTGTCATGCTTCTGGAGTTGCGAAAAAATTATCACAATTTCCACCTGGTACATCTGAAGAATATTCTTACAATGATGATGGAACCGTTGAATTCATAAAGAAAGATAAATTCTTTTCCATGAGAGACGATGTGAAATTTTGGAAGCTAGTCCCACATTCGCATGGTTGGTATTATTCATACTATTTTTATTTGTTAAAATAATAGATCACATTTCTAAAATATATTCAAAATGCTCATTTTTATATTTGCAGATATTAAAAATGTGTCCGATGGCATTGTTTCTTTGTTCACTGAAAGCTGTCGCAAGAGATTGATGGCTGATCGTCGTATTGGATGTTTATTATCGGGAGGACTTGATTCTTCATTGGTAGCTGCGATTGTACTAAAATTATCAAAGGATCTGAACTTGCCATATAAGATACAAGTAAAAAACTTTTGAATATTCATCTGAAAAAAAATGTACATAGAGCTGATTTCATTTATTTTGTTCATTAGACTTTTTCAATTGGTATGGTCGGTTCTCCTGATTTGGCTGCAGCAAAGGTTGTTGCTGATCATATAGGTTCAGAACATCACGAGATTATATTTACTGAAGAATCTGTAGCAGAGTGCATCGATCAAGTTATTTATCATTTGGAAAGTTACGACATCACAACTATAAGAGCTAGTGTTGGTTAGTATTTTTTAGAAAAAAATGTAAAATAGCTCAGTAATATTCAAAACTAGGCAATTTAAGTAACGCAAGTTTTTTCCTGAATTTTAGGCATGTATTTGCTTTGTAAATATATCAAAGAAAAAACAAACACAACAGTAATTTATAGCGGAGAAGGTGCAGATGAACTGGCTCAGGGTTATATTTATTTCCGTGATGCACCTGACAAAAAAGCAGCTCATTTAGAAAGTGAAAGGTATATATAATATTGTAGATTATAATTGATAATTGAAAATTTTTTAACTATATGGTTTCATTTTTTTCATATTATTCAGGTTGCTATCTGAAATATATTTATTTGATGGATTGCGTACAGATAGAATGACTAGTTCTTTCAGGTATGTTGATGTACAGATAAGTTTTTTGTAAAACATGTAAATGAGATATGATAACCATCATTTTTTTGCAGCTTGGAAGTGCGTTGTCCTTTCCTTGATATTGATTTCACGCGTTATTATCTGAGCTTGGACGAGGATTTGCGTAGACCTAAAAACAACGTTGAAAAACATCTGTTGAGAAGTGCTTTTGATAACACAAACCTATTACCTGATAGCATATTATGGCGTCCTAAGGAAGCATTTAGGTTGGTTTTATATTTTTTCATACAAACTCAGAATTTAGTACAATAAATATTGTCAGCTTATGATTTTTTTCATTTTTTAAGTGACGGGGTTGCAGACAAAGAAAGATCATTATTTACTGTGATCCAAGATATCATAGATCAAAGGGTAACTGATGACGAGTTTCATGTTTCTTTGAAAAAATACAAACATTGTCCTCCTCATACCAAAGAATCTTATTATTATAGGTATATATTTTTAATATAAATGCTGATTTGTAATTTTACAGAAAAGTAATAATGAATATTTTGTTTTCTAGAATGTCATTTGAAAAATCATTCCACGATTGTGATCATCTAATACCTCATTTTTGGATGCCGAAATGGAACAAAGGTATCACAGATCCATCTGCTCGGTACATTAAGCATTACAACAGTCAGTGAATACTTAATTATGTGATCGTCTGACTAAAAGATGTATAATATTCACAATTTGCCGAGTATTGCATTCCGAATGTTTTTTACAAGTATATTTTTCTCAAATTTTATTTTATTGGGTACTAATATTATATTTTATTGTAATAAAACTATTTATGTTTAATTATAATTAAATAAATCTCTAAAAGTTCAATTATTTGGAATACTGTGTTTATTTATTTATCAGAAAAAAATTAAAACAGCTCATTCAACTGATTCCATTACACTTAATCACTAAATGATTCTTGTGCGTACATTCATAATACTGAAAAAAATATCAAAAATGATTTTATATAAGAATTATATTCACAATTTTGATATACTCATGTTTCAAATAACTTAAATAAAAATTATTGAGATCTATTATCTTTGAAAATAAATATTTTTCTTTTTATACATCAAGGTATCTTCAATGTCAAAACATATTACACATACATATATAATAAATAAGATGAAAAAAAAACAATTAGTAATTTTTAGAATAATCAAAAAATATTGTTATAAAATAAAGAATAATATGTGTCCCAGCGTGTCGTGGAGGAACCACAAATTCATTGTTTTTTTCCTAGTATCCCAGCGTTTCCATTTCGACACCACTTCGATTTTAGCGTTACCAGAAACATTTAGCATTCGTTGGAAATTATTTATCCTTTGTGCCGCAATAGAACCACTGGGATGCTGACAAAAAAGTGGTGAAATGGTGGTTCTTCTACGGCATCATTGGGACACAAAAGGTTGAGCATGAAATTCAAATCAAATTCAAACACATACGATAAGCGAAACACCAAAACACATTTCTAAAATCCAACAAAAACGTCCATTCAACATTTCGACAGATGAAAATCGAAATCGTTCGGCAGCATGCTTTCATGACACTCCTGAAACGTCCGCTTCAGCCGCACGTGACATTTCTTACACGACCGCACAGATCATTGACCATTGGACGAACTTAACTTTTACTGATGCACGAACAACAGTAAAAGTGGAAAACTCCGTCGGCCGTGGTGAACGCGATTCTTGCACGAAACTGCATCGTATTTCAAAGCAATCGCGTGATGGCTTTTCATAATTTCTAGTGTGTTTACATTGTTGAGATCATCGGCCGTTTTGTTTTGGGTTATTATATGATAACCTAGAGACAATGGCGCAGCGAAGATATTTGGCGCTCAGGGCAAAATACCCAAATTTGCGCCCCCTCGATAAATGATTTTAATTTTAGAGACATCAAAACCTGGGGTTTTTGTTCAAGGGGTAGATGTCCTAGAATCACGTAAAACAAGCCAAAATGCCGCCGCAGACGAAAATTTTTTTAAATGTCTTATTAGTCAAACTATATCACCATAAAACTATCAATTTTCTTTAGGTTTTTAATATATCTACAAGAAAAAATTATATCCATAGTGTTAAGTCAAACAAAATAGGCGTCGCAGGAGAAAATTTTTTCCAAATGGTTTAGTCGATCATACTGTATCATCACAAAATTATCAAATTACTTATTTTCTTTGGTTCATTTTTTAATATTTCCACAAAAATTTTCACATATTTAAAAAAGTAACGGAGCGTGTTCCAGCTTACAATTAGAAAAATTTATCGGAACGCCTCTCCTGCCTTTTTTGACTCCACTACACCATTGCTATTGACGCAGCAATCGTTAAATGAATTTGTTAGGCAATGCGTAAATTTATAAAAACAATAACGTCACCATATAACACAATAAAAGAAAGAAGATCCAAAGGAGAGAATGGTAAAGTATCTCTGCTAGCATCAAGCAGCATCTTACAGTCGCAAATCTCGGTGCACAGTTCTTCTCCGTCAACATTAGTGGCATAAAAGTTTCCAAAATCTAAGCAGTTTCGATGAAGGACATCCAAATTTTCGCTCCTAAGAAGAGTTTGTGTTTCGAGTAAAAATCCAAATTTTGAATTCAGATCGTCCAACTTAGTCAATCGGATTATTCTTTTTTGTTAGCAACGATCTAAAACAGATTTTATAACACACATAACATCTTCCACTGCTGAAAGACCTGAATCTTGCGTTAATTCTCCCGGAATTCTTCACCTTTGGATGGATTTGATCGTGTATCGGTCTGAGACCATTCGTTAAAAAAGGTTTCAAATATTTTAACTCATTGAGTGAAAATCGTCCAAACTTTTGATGTCATCAAAAAAGTCATGGCCTGTCTCAAACGCAACATTATTTTTTAAATGAATTAAATCATAAAATTTTAAATATTCAATTCAAATATTATTGATGTACCAAGAAAAAAAATTATCAAACGTTCAGTTTGTAAAATAGTCAAACATTGACTCAGTCGATTACAATCGACTAAACCAACACAGCGAAATCGAAATAGAAAATACACACACAACCGCAAGATTGGGTCAGGGGTTAGTGAAAATAAAAATTCGTATCGATTTTTATCTATTGCAAATTCGCGTGCGATTTTTTCATACCGTATTCATTCGCCTTTCGTTTTTCCACCTACGATTTTCCCCACCGTATAACAACGAGTGGGAGAGTAGGAGACGAACCATTCTGGAGAAACGCGGCCCCGACCATCAGTCGACCTTGAGACTTGCACAATGAAGGCCACCATGAGTTTGGGGACGTCTCTGACAACGGCCTTGGCCACCCTGGTGGTGCTCGAGCTGGTGGTTTGCGAGGAGTCGCAAGTTCCGGAGACGAGGGTCAAGTACGGCTATCAAGATGGCGATATTACGCAGGGCGTCGGATATGGGGTTGGTTTGGTTTTTTGTGTTTTTATGAATATTATGTGTTTTAAAAAAAATGTATTTTTTGCTTTTGTTTAATGAATGATATTTTTTTTTATATTGAAATGTTTGGTTCGCCATTATTTGTGCGTCTTAAGTGAGTTTTGCAATCAAGCTTTTTTTCGTTTATATGAAATCGCATGTGATGTTATATTTTGTTTATAAAGCATCGCGCATGAATTTCAAAAGCTTTCTTTCCGTTTGAATTTCATACGCGAATTTTTTTTTATGTGAATTGATTTGTTCTAACGCATCATTGTTTATATGGGAACAATTTCCAAAACATACTACACGATTAATTATCACCAATTTGCGCAAACATTCACCATTCACCATAGTGCGATTTTATTTTTCATTTATTGATTTGATTCTATTATCAACTTAACCTCTTCAATAATATAGCATTTTTTCTAAAAATTCCTTGAATATTTACGAAGATTTTTTGTCCACATCTAGCTCTATTATGACTACTTCATTTCTATATTTTCTCTCATCCAAAAAATTTATCATTTATACAATACATGCTTAATTTTTTTATATCTTATTTTCCTATTGTAATACGAATAACATATTTATTTCTAAGTGCAATTAAGCGGTTAATTTTCAAATTTTAAACAAATGTATGTACATTTAATGCGGATAATTTTCAATTTGATCTACATTAGAAACACGCTTAAAAAACCAAAAATTATTTATTTTTAATCAATAAATCCAAACTCTACTTATTTTTGTTCAATAGCGAAAACAAATATCGGAAATGGATAAATAATCATGTTGCTTTTTTATTTTATTTTTGCTCAGAATTTCTCTGATGGTGCAGACGTTTCTCACGCGCTCTTTCGCGCGCTTTTGTTCAAAAGTCGCCATTTCTATCTATTATCCGTTGATCAGGTTTGTCGACACGATCTCGTTGAATTTCATGCTATTTTCATTGTCTACACGTAATTGTGGTGTGACACCGCAATTAAAGTGCTTCGCCGATAATTGCCGAATATCTCTATTGCGAGCGTTTTTTTTTTCGAATTGCTTTATCCATAAACATATCCCATTTTTCATAAAAATTTTATTCACAAAGACAGTTGGATTTTTTGTTCCATTTCACGATGTTATGTCCTGATTAGCGATAAGACACTTTTTTCACATAATTATTATATGAGTGGGATTTGACTGTGCGTTGAAAAAATATAGATTGTGCCTTAAAACGAATTACTTGTGCATTAGAATAATAAACGATGTGCATTATTTCTGATGGATTAAGGAATCCTCGTGTTGGGCATCATTTTATTTGTAGTGTGCAATGATTTTTTTTGTGTACTATAATAAAGTGGATATTAAAAATATAAAATAAACAATAGAAAAATCTAATAGTATGTGTATTGAAATGATCGAGAGATGACAACGTCACCAGATTAAAATCTTCCTCTAGACAGTACGACTATCAACTATCAACGTTTCCTTTTGTTAAAATTTTAATTTTAATCACATTTTAACGTTGGCGTTTGTAGCGTTGCCGAACCTTTATTTATATTCATTCTAATGCATGTTTTATTCGTTTTAAGGTACAGAATTTTTTCAACGATAAAAATATTTTTTCGAATGAACACATTATTTTTTTAGTGTACACAAATTTTGTTAAATGCACATTTATTTTATATAATCTACGTTCAAATTATCCTCTTTATTATATGTATTAGAATTGTATTATCTCGCTTGTTATGCAAAAAAAATAATGAAAATCTTTGACGCGTGATCGATTGCATGTTTCATTACAATAAAATTATTCGCTATATTATGGTTTGTGATTCACGTTTGTTCAAAAAGATCGATCATCGTGAACTTTATCACCGGCCCAAAGACTCAGAGAGATTTTCGCTCGCGATACAAAAGTTTTACTTTGCAGATACAAATTATAGCGTGCGACCGCAATTGTTGCTTTTTTTTCAAAGTACATACACATTTCGAAGTGAAGATAGTGTGCGATAACGTTCAATATAAAGAATGGGAGATTTCTCTGAACGGCGAATTTCGCCATGGTGGCCAAGTTCAATGTCGTTTTTCGTGTGAAAAAATTATATAACGATATTGTATGTGACGAATTTTCCGAAATTGGTTGTGGTATGTGAATGATTTTTCTTTTTGTTTCAGCATCATCTGCATCCGTTTTATTATCGGGGGAAGTTGATGAAGTATTATGATTGTGCGATTGAAGGTAATATTGAATTTTATTTGTGATTATTTTGACTGATCTCAGATTATAATCACAAAATGATGATTATGTTTATAACAGATTATTATTGATCATGAAAACAAGTTTGTGATTTTACTATAACAATATAAATATTCATTAGTTCAACGAGATCGATTTCTTATTTGTTTATTATGAATCGAAAATAAAATTGCCGAGATCTCAAAAGGATATTTCAATTTAAAAATCAAAACATATTATCACTTTTTTATTATTCATCAAATCAGTTATAAATTTCCGTAGAACGAACATTTTCCAAACATCCAAAAAAATCTTTCAGTAAAAGTTATCGATTTTTTTTCACACCACTACGAAACTCAAGGACAGAAACCAGATTTCATTTCGATTGTTTTAGGTTTATTTTTATATAATATAAACGATTTTCGAATTCGCAGACCATAAAGCACGGCTTTTACGCATAATTGAACCGCGATTCGGTTTCGGTCGAGCGGTGCATCATCGCGCTCCAATTTGAAAATGTCTGGAACCGTAAAAACCGTTATGCAGCGCGACATTTTGCAAAAAAAGGTAATAATAATGATTTGTTCTGTGCAGACGAATGGAGGCCGCTCTCGGTGGATCAGCAGCAGCAAAAAAAGGTGTACAAATCGTCACCACCCAAGAAGTACGACGGCAGACCGCCGAAGAAGTCCTTCAAGGGGAAGACCAGCAGGAATGACAGGGCAGCTTTCGGAGACCCGGCAAAATTGGAGAAAGACCACGCCAAGTTGATAAGTGAAATAAACGGCATGTCCGAAAGGAGACCGATGTTCCCCAGGTATAGGATTCTGGTTCCGGAGTCAGAAGATGAAATGATGGATTCCGATCACCACCATCATCACCACCAGGATCATCCTAATGCTTATAGGGTGTATGAGCATTCGTCTGATGCTGTTGCTGATGCTATGAAATCTAGGGGATCCATCAAAGTCGGGGGCCAGACTGTTCCTCCTCCTTTCCAGAGGTACAAGAAGTTCAGGGTGATCACTGTCAAACCTCCGCCGGTGGTCAAAGTGAAACGTATAGTTGCTACGGTTCCAACGCCTCCTTTGAAGTCTCTCTTAGACACTCAGGTTGATCCTAGAGGACGATTGACTCCGCAGACCTTCGGTACTAACGGAAAACCCGAAAATGGCAAGGATAAGGGGTTGGGAACTCGCAAAGGAAGGAATTTTTATCCGCCCAGACCTCAGCTTACGTTGTTGGAACAGTTCCTTATTTTGTTTCCTAAGTTGATTTAATAACAATCGGGTTTAGTATTTATGATGAAGTATTTATTTAGTTATATGTTTATTGTATTCATGATGAAATGAAGTCGTTTTGACGGTAGAGCGAGTTTGAAATTGAGCCGTTATTATGTTGTATTACCACTGATGATATTATATTTCAGATATAATTTCATTCAGTTTAGGTATCAGTAATTATTAGATAAAAGTCGAATAGATTGTGAGATTGTGTAATTCAGATTATGTTGATAAATTCGAATTTTCTGTTTCCTATGGCGTCAATGATATTGCGTCGATGTTTTTGTGTCAAATCGATTTTCATTATTGTGACGATTCGTATGTAGGGTTTCGTTTAGCTTAATTAAAATGAAGACGTATATATATAAAAACATAAATTTATTTATAACTTTTTTGTACAAATTTATTTATCAATGTCAAATTTTATGCTTTATAAAAATATTTCCAATATCACTGTTTTATTGTATGCCAATTAATAATTGTTAAGTTCATATTTATATTTCAGAGCGTTGAAAAAAAACGATGTACCTGAAAAATCATCAAACATTTATTTACATATCGAAACACATACGATATTAATTAAAGTGTATGAGAAATATTAGATATCTAATATTAACTTACTTTCATCAATATTACAGTCACTAATATACTTCACGTAATCCGGACATGGATCAGGGCTGAATTATTTGAAAAAAAAAAATAAATTCGATTGGTGAAACAGTATAATAAAAGGTGCAAATGATATTTTTTTACCCAGGACAGCACGAATAATACTTTGCTGTCACTTCTTTATGATTATCCATCGGTGATGCATTCGATTTAGAAGCGAAGTCCTAAAATTGATCAATTAGCAATTGAAATACAATATTCAAGAGCACGATTTTATTTTTTGAGCATTATCAGTATATATAAATTGATAAAATTACCTTTTGAAAGGGTTGGCAATTTATCTTCAGCATTACAATGGATATTATGACAATTACGGCTGCGATTTGCTTCATGGTGGATGTTTTATGAAGAATTATCGAGAATAAATGAGGTTTCAATAAAACAACAGTTTTTATTTGGAAATATTTTATGAAAAACGTGACAAAAATCGTTTGTTTAATATCGTTCAAACTAATTAAAATATTCTGAACAATCAAATTTTATCTTTTCTCAATAAATGAGTAAGAAAGTACGTGATGATAGCAATTTTTTTGTTATTTATCATCAGTTCGAAATAATGAGTAATGTTCTAGTTTCATTTTTTGTTCGAAACGACTTTAAAAATATTCACAAATAACAAAGCATAAAAACGTTATCATGATTATCTGTTTTGGCTCAAAATGCAAAAAGATTTTCTATTCCCCATTTCCTTCGCCCTATTAACGTTTCGTGCTTTATAGCGATAAAAATTTCAGAATTCTAAATTAGACAGATGTCATATTTTTATGTATGCCTGCGGTTTTCACAACAAATTCGATACATAATTCATGTTAATAAATCTAACGATTATGTACAGTTTGTAACCATGGCGATGTGTGCCTATCAACAGAGGCTAGGTTGAGGTCAGAATTTTTTCAATCGCACAAAACAGATACTTGTCTCTCACCTTTAACGATCATAATGTTCGGTTTTGCCTAGTGACTTCTAAAAAATATAATAATCGTAACCGTTCTAAAAATACGCGAATTTTAACGGTGGTTGTGACGCATTTTTGGACGGTAACCATTGAAAATTGAATCGATAATAAGGTATGATAAGTACAATTTTGTTTGTGAACGTTTTCTCAATGTGAACAAAGTCGTAAATTAATGATTGTGATTTTTTTTCTAATGGTGATTGTATTGATATTTATTTTAGAGGAAACCCGAAGTGATTCATGTGAATTTTTAAATGTTATCTAGCAGAAAAAGAACATCAGATAAAAATGAAAACGACGGTAGGAAAAGCAGCGTTAAAAGCGTCAAATCTTTGGTTGATAATGAAAAAGCGACCACTTCAAAGAAATTGGAGAAGAAGCCAAAATTACACGTTGATCTTGAAAAGGATGCAAAGGCTATTCCGCCGAGTACCAAAAAAATTGTTTCAAGTGTCCTGAAATCGAACGTTAGTGCTGATAGACAGTCGCAAAATAAAATTAAAGCGTTGAAAGGAAATCATCAAGTTGTGACAAATACGAAAGATTTGCCCATCAAGAGAAAAATTGATAATGATAGTTCTAAGGTTGCTTTAGTTAAGAAATCGACTTCATCTCTTGTTAGAAAAAGTAGTTCAAAACACAGTGATACAATTTCAAATAAAAACAATGTAGTTAAAAAACCGTTGACGAATGTTACAATTAACTCTCCAAAACAAAAAAGAAAGGAACTACAATTAAATTCAGCACAAGAAAACACAGATGAAGAAAAATATTTCGGTACTTCTAACGATGAACAAATTGTTAAAAATTCAGCACGCAATAAAAATAATGTCAGCGAAAAACAAGAAATTAATTTGAATAATCATAAACGGTATCGTACTAGAACGTTAGAACCCGAAGAAATAAAAATTATTGATAAATTGGTGCAAAATATTGAATATTCCGACAATAATATATCAGAAGTTAATGTTAATAGAAAGCTTTTAGCCCAACCTAAAGCGTTTTTTATTTCATTAGATGAACAGAATAAAGCTCATGGAAGTAAAGATAAAAATACTGATCAAAAACAAGTTGATATAAACAAAGAAGATGAAAATGATGCGTTATCCTATGAAGATGATTTTGAATCATATGAATCAGATTTTGAATCATTTAATTCTTCAGATAAATCTAGTAAAGTGAGTGAAAGCGAAATTGATGAAGTGAGTTCTACTACAAGTGGTTTGAGTTCATTGAACAATATAAATCAAAATAAAGTTAAAGATGATAAGATATTCGATTCGGGGAATTATGAATTGGGTGAATCACAAAAAATTAGTGACACGAAATCCATTATAAGTCCTCAGAGAACTAACGAAAATGTTAGCGCAAACAATCCCAAAATAGAATATTTGCCCCAATCCATGGCATCATTAACAGATGAAGGTTTTGATGAAAACTCTGCAGGGCCTTTATGTTCCATCAATAATATTTCAATATCGTCCAAAACAGAAAGCAATGTTATTCATAATGATGATAATATTAATAATAAATCTAGTTATTCACAAAGAGCACAAGATTTGAAAGAATTGATAGTCCTTGATCATGTAAAATATTTTTTATTTGAAATGTTCCCCATGTCTTATGATTCTTTCATAATGATTCATGGAAAATCTAATATGAAACAAGTGATGTGCCAAACTAACGATGATTACATAGACGAAGATGTACAAACTGATTTAATACCTGTTGAAAATAAATGGACACAGCACCCGATAGAATTTTCCAATAGTGATATAGTATTTGGTAAAAATGATGATAAAGATAAGAAAAATTATGCAAAAGACAAATTTTCTCCACTAGAAATATATGTAAGTCAAAAATCAGGTTGCGGATCAGATAGTTTAGTGACTAATACTGAAATCAAAAATAAACTATCGATAGTTCATAGAACTAATTTTGCTAAGTTAACAAAGTTCATCAATAAGACTGGGAAATGCATATTAAATTACTTAGATGATATTCAAAGATTTTCTAGTGAAGATACGACAGCTTTAAGAGAAAATCCAGTTAATGAAACACATCCTTATAATGAAAATGAAAAATATATTTATGAAATAATTAAACAAAGACCCCTAGAAAAAATTCAATTTTCTAAAATGGATTCGAACATTATACTGACCATACATCCAGTTAAAAGTGAACATGTTTCGAAGAAGCCAAATATAGATATGTGTTCAATTATTTGTACATGGTTCTTGAAAGGAAATTTATTAAAGCCATCAAAAATGTTAGGTACAATTGGAAATATAAAATGTTGTGAAATAAGTAAAGGATTATCTGGAATAGTAGTTGCTGGACTGGAAGATGGGTAAAATTTTAAATTATTATTATTTAAATTAATATTCAATTCTGAATATGATATATCTTAATTTTTAATTTATACAATGACATCTATATAAATAATATAAAACTTTACATCAACAAATGTCATTTTTTAAACCTAATACGTTAATTTTTCTATAAAATTAATAAAATTTATTTTTTGCTATTAGTGACATCTGTTTATATATGTGTAAAGTTCTATATAAAAATTTGAATTTATTTATTTTCAAAAACTGAAAATTCGTCAAAATGATTTAAATTTTTTTACAGTAATGTATCCGCTTGGAACTTAAAAGAGCAAAATATGTGGTTTGAAAATTTATATTCCAACATGGGAACCTCACCGGATGTATCAAATTCAGATGGAATTGAAAAGGAGTTGTTCAGAATATGTTCGTTTCACAGTGGATACGACATATGTAAATCTTCCAATAAAAACCGCTATACAGGAGGTTCTTGTGTGGAAGTCTTGTTTTCCAAATCAGTTTCCAAGAATGACACTTCATCTAAAGATCTTTTTAGTACTAATCAGGTATTCAAAAAAATGTTATTATAAAATAATGCTTGCGATGTTATCATGCGTTTTGAATTTTTATTATATATAGAAATGATAGCGATGATTAATTATTATTTGATTAAAAATATTTTAAATTTATGAATTTTAAAAATGTACATTGCGATTTTGTTATTTAATTTAATCATCTATAATTTAGTGTTTAGTGATAATAATTAATTTTATAGCGATTTTTAAAGTATCATTTTAGTTTTAATTTTAATAAATTTGTTTTGCAGCAAATCTATTTATTACAAGAATTTGGACTTTTAACTATTTGGATCGTAATCCACAAACAACCAGCTTACAAAAATGCCACAAATATCGACAACTACCATTCGCAATGGTCAACTATATCATTAGTAAAAACAAACGTCGTGAATTTAAACAATTTCATTTTTTACAACAACGAATTCAAAACTTCATCTTCACACAAACAAATTCAAACGAATACATCAAACGATAAAACAGAAAGAGTGAACCTTCCACACGAAAGAAGTCGCCAAAGCAAAAAAGGAATCATGAGAGCTTTTGCAGACGACGAACTGGACATCGAAATCGACGATTTGATAACAAGAAAAGATCAATCGAAGTTAAAAGAGATTCGTGATGATTCAAACGAAATCGATCCTATCAATAAAATCATTTGTACGATCATGAAAGAACACCACGTCACAGGAGACGTTCTTGTCGCGTGTAACAATTGTCAAATTTTGAGCTATTCACCCAGAAGTATCAGGAAAAACGTTAATTTTCACAAATGTGAAGGTATATTTTATTTTTTGGCAAATAACATTAAAAATTCTATGTTTTTGTAAATTAAAAAAAATATTTCAGATACAGGTTCGTGTGTTACGTGCATAGAAACTCCATCTTCAGATTTACCTTTCTTTTTTTCTGGCTGTAGTAATAGCATTCTGCATTTGTATTCAAAAAAATCGACAAAACCACTCAGAAGTTTCTTTTATGGTCAAAGCGAAACTGATATTCAAGCTTATAAACAGTTCACTTTGTCGTATGATTTTTATAATTTTTCTAATTCGGGAATCGACAAAGTGAAGCCCAATTTTTGGATCGATTGGTGCGAATTGAAGTCGCATATGTTTTTTACATTTTTCGCCGATGGAACAATTGCGCTTTGGGATTTGTTCAATAGCGACACATCGCCGAAAATGTATTTCAATTATTTGATTAACAACGATACGGGCAAAACGAGGTTTTTGCTCGATGGAAAAATATTGTCGTACAATCAAAATCGAAATGGTGCTGTCAAGTATTTGATGGTGAATAATCGCATAGTTGTCGATTTCGTATTTTTTTTTTTTTTTTGCTGGATTTCATTAATATGTTTTGATTTTAGATTCTTCATCTTTCTGATGGTCAAATACAATTGCATATGTTGGATGAAAAACATTTCAAGACGAAATCCGATAACGAAGAAAAGGAATTGAAGCTGTTGAAAACATACTTTGAACTTTTATGAAAAGTTCACAACACCAAGATCAAATTTTCATGTACGTTTGGAACTAACTATGTAGATATTTATTTCACAAACACGTGTTATAAGATACTTTATTATATTTTGATTATTAAATTATCTGTACAGTTGTAGATTGATGATTCACAAATAAAAACAAATGTTCCAGAACGACTTTTGATTAGTCTAATAATTTGAAATAGAATATTTATCAAAGCATTGCCAAATCAATTTCAAATATTTATTTTTCGATAATTGATATGCATAATTTTCAACCAATAGAGCTTTTAAAAAAAGTTGAAAGTAAAATATAATTCAATGATATACGATAATACCGCGTTCTCCCTAAAATCAGACCTTCTCTGAAAATAAGTCCTACCGTGATTTTAAGATGTTTTTCAATAAAGAAGCCCTACCCCGAAAATAAGATGTAGTGAGAAAATGTCCGACAAAGTGGTACTTTCGACTGGTTATCACAGTGGTTCTGATTCGATGCTCTGTACATAAAATTAAGATTTTGTGCGAATATATATATTTTTTAATTTGATTTTTTTAACTATAATGTAGTTTAATCTATTGATTTTTTGATAAAACTTATATTTGCATATTTTCGTTCGATTTCTGACCATGTGATTTTTTCATAAATTAAAACTTTGTATTTTATTAAAAAAAGCTTTCGAACTATTTATTTATGAACAAACCATTGTTGAATAAGATATCACATGTACCTACGAGGAGTACAAATTGTCGTATGCATGAACTTTTTTTCCTAAATATAAACCCTAGAGTGACAAAAATTAAAAACAAAAAAAAACCACTCAAAAAATATTTACAAAAAGCACAAAACTGATCAAAAAACACAAATTTTTCAACAACTTACATCACCGACAATAAAACCTTGATACACTCAACTGACATTGACCGCCAACAAATAACAGTTCAACGCGCCAAACGTCATGTATTCTATTATATTAATAAGTACACTCGTATACTAATATGCACACGATAGCGTATCGATTAATCATAATCAAAACGTGCTAATATACAAAGTGTGATGACCCAAAACGGCCTGAATCTGGTCTAGAATCTGTCCGTGAAATGATCTAGATGCGAAAAAGGACGCTAATCATTCAAAATCAAAAATCTGATCCGATTCGGTGCGAGCTTTGGCAAGCTTTTGGACCTTGTGCGAAATTGCGTTGCCAATGATTGCTGAAAATGCATTGTGAATTTTGCGATTGGATTCTGATACGTTTTTGTTCAGTTTGTATAATTTTTCATGGAAGTTTTCGATTTTGAAAATATTTAGCCAACTGTTTACTGTTTGATATACTATGCTATTAATTATTTCATGAAAAAGTTTTTTGCATAAATTTGGTTTGATATTTTGAAATATCGTTGATTAGAGTTTCGAACAGCGTTGAATGGATAATTATATCTATTTAGTTTCGTTCGCAATGGGGGACGCAAAATAATAACCGACTACGCGATTCTACATCGAAAAATTTATTATTTTTATAAGGGAATATAAATAATTTTCTCAATCAATATTTGATAGTTAAAAAGTTAATTGTTCATTTAAATTCGATCGGATATGAGTTTTTCTGTACTTCTATAATTATTATCTGAATGGTGTGTGTGTGGAACTCACAATGAAATTTTCAACGTGGTTACGTCATGGCTGAAATTATAATTATTCGTAATTGGGCAGCGATTGTCGAACGTTTGTGTTTTTATTAATTTATTTTTCAATACATATCTACATTATTAAAAAATCCAAAACGTATTCATAATATATAAAAATTAAAGCACGAAAAAAATATTTTGAATATAATGTGATTAAAATCGAGCTCCAATACTAAAACTAGCTTTTATCAAACAAGTGTCCAATCAATGTGCCGCTTAACTATGACTGTAGGTTAAACCGACAAGGTTATATATAACGATATGTTTATATATTAAGTTTATTAATATTCTTGTCCCCTATGTTTCGGTAAATCTATTTTCATGTATGCATCGCCTATACCCTTTGGTAAGAACGACCTCGAATACAATACACGCCCGTTTGTAATTAAATTTCAAGCTTTTTTTGTATTGCTGGTAACTAATGTGATTTTAAATTGTCGATTGATTTTCAAATAAGCATTTCGAATTACTCTTCAAAACTTTCGCAGTATATTATACTTTACACAAAACAAATTAATTAGTCCACAAAGATTCATATGTAGAAAGGAGTCATAAATGCGTACAGAAGTCAAATTTGAAAGTGTAAAATCTGAAAAATAATCAAAAAAACGTCAAACAATAAACAACCTCAACAGTTTGAGAATCATTATGTATTCGTCTGCTTTGGACGTGGTCGAGCACCGAAAGTGTCAGACGAGCACACACCAAACTATCGATTCCCGTTACTAAACCGAATATTTTCGGCATACGGACACTAGACAAAGCGACTTTTGTGATTGATAAGCTAAGTAAACGTCTCGTTTTTCTTATCTAATCACAGTACGTTGAAAATAGCTTCAATTTCCAGTGATTTTCGTTTGCTTCCGCACGTAGCCTGCGCCCAAAATGTCGGACGGAAGCCATTCCAAGGTTTTTTCCGAACTCAATAAAAGGTCAGTGAATTATAATATTGAATTATATTTATTTTTTTGATAATATGTATACGTATATGGAGGAAAAGCATCCTGCGAGTCGTGTAATTGATCTGAAGCGGACAGGTTCTTTTACGGTCTGTTATTTTTACTAAATTGACATGTGTCTGGTAAATTTTATTGCTGCAAAATATTATTGTCGTTTTCACTACGATAATATCGTTATGTTTTAGAAAGTCTTGAGAAAATTTTCGGAAAATCTTTTCTTTGAAGGACTTTTTGAGGTCAAAGAGATTGCAAGTATAATTTTTTTTTCCTTCAGATTGTGTTTCTATCTTCATAATAATATTTAATATGTTTATATAGAATCATAAATTAATAGTGATAAACTTGGGTTTTTTAAATGCTCTTTTACGATTTTAAAACTGATTGTAAAACAAAGTTTATATAAAAATTCAACACAATACGTCGTAACAAGGTAAATTTATTTACAAGCGATGACAGTACTTTGGTATTTTTCGAACACGTTATCTGATGTAAAATACTGAGAATTGTAGAAACTGATTGATAAGATTTGAGTTATTGATCCTGAAAATATGAATTGATGCATATATACGCGAAAATTCATCGGCCCACTCCTCATAGTATAATGTAAACACCAGTTCTATAAGAGTATCATTCGGCCAGTTAAAAATAAATATTGCAGCGTCTTGACTAAATTTTGCGTAATATTTCAATTCATTGCACAATATTAGCGCTATATAGAAAAATGCGAGACTGATTATGAGACCTGGCTAATTATCACAAAACGTAATACTTCCGAAAATTTCGTTTGCTTCATTCAATTTAAGCAAGAAAAATATTCATAAAGATCTTTTTTCGCAAACGGGCAATTGTATAAAATAATAATACACATCGTTCTGCTATAAATACGAAATTTTCGGAATAATTTAATGAATGGCCGACGTACAGAAATAACCAAAGATATTTTTTCACGATGTATTCTATTCAGAAATAAATTAAATTAAGAAGTCGATAAAGTTTTCGACTATATAACGTCTACAAATGGTCTAATTTTCGCAAACTTGACCTTGACAGTGCAAAAAGGACAAGTTCAAAGTCTTTTGGGATCGATACGAAAAATAACTCTAAGGCTGTCAGTTCATTGACACGCGCGACGGGATCCACCATCACAATTATTTTCCACTAACTTCGAATCGAATTTACCGCCGGCTGCCACGTGAATGCAATTGCAATCGTTTTGCAATATTGTGCAATAACTCAATTTCGAGAACGATTGAGGAAAACGAACGCGAAGTTGACTACGATCTCGCCGTCACGTGCGACGATCCACAAAACGGTGACGAACGGTTGCTGTGACCACGCTCGGTTAAAGTTTAGGATGCAAAATGTGTTCGTTTTTGAGGTTCCGTGTGCTGGCCGCGCTATTCGTCGCTTAACCCCGGAACGAACGGTGCTCGATTCGAAGATGTGCCGTGAGGCGGTTCGGAGTATCGAAAAACCAGGTGGGTCGGTGGATCCCGGCTTTTGAAATGTCTCCCCTCGCTTTGTGTATTTTGTACCTGGAATTTCTCAGGTGATGTGTATTGCGGATAATGTGGTATTTCAAAGTAGTTTTAGTTTGTTGAAAAAAAAAATTGGAATATTTAGATGTTTAGTTGGTTGCTTCGAGTTTTGTGCGAGAAATTTAATCAAATTCGTAATATGTATGTGCAATTTTGATGTATTCACGATTTTGATAATTCGGATTAGTTATTGTATATTTTTTTAGTTAATTAAATTATACCAAAATATTTTTTCAATTACTTCAATAATTAATAATTTATAATAATAATAGATATAAAATATGGAATGATTGAATAGATATCTACATATTTAATACAACAGTCGAAAGGGCTTTAAACAGAGATGTTTTAAAAAATATTTAAAAACATTGGACTTCGTTTTTTTTTAATAAGAAATATGAAAAAAACCATAGTTTCCTTTTACTTCATTAATTTTTTAATAAATAATAATGTACTTCTGATAGTTTTTTTTTGTTAATATAGATTTTTGTAAAGATTAAATACATACTAAACAAACATTAAAATAAGGTCTATCTACCAAATTATCTTTAATTTGGGAATCATTAGTGGGAAAGTGCAAGATTTTGGATATTTTCTAAAAAATCAATAAAATAATAATAACTCAAAAACTACAATATCTACTTTACGTTTTAAAATGATCCAAATAACATGACACCTCTTTAAAATTTATTCTAAACCTTTGGACCACTCTGCATAATCGCACTTCATAAACCCACAACATACAAAAAAAATACAACCAAAACGCAAAAAAACAAACCACCAAATCGATCCCAATCGAGGCCAAAATACATAAACACAAACAAACCACTCCAATCAACACCGACCAAATCCCACAAAAGCGTGGTCACCCCACGAGTGCTTACGTGCCCGTCTTCCCCGGGTGTTCCGGGGGGCGCCGGCGCTCCGCCCCTCCCCTGGCGCTCCGCCCCGCCTGGGGTGACCCCCAAGTTCACCTTCTTATTAGGCGGGACTCGCTCACCCGCTCCAGTACCGTTACGTCGGCCAACGGCTGAGCACCGCTGCACGCAACACTTGCAGTTTCTGGTTAGTTTCGACTTCGTATAGTCAATTGTTGTTGAATAATCGTATTGTTTGTTCGTATTTCGGGTTTTTTTATTTATTTTAAAAAACTTTAAAAAACTTTTTTTTAATTGCTGAAAAAAACTTTTTGTTTCGAATTTCGATCTGTTCAACGTTCGGTTCGAAAAGTTTTGAACAAACTTTTTTTATTAGTGTGATGTTTTGGTAATTTTGATAATTCGATAAAATTGAATGATTGAATTGTTGAAAAAAAATGTGTTCGGGTTTCGTCGTGTTCTTATCGTTTAAACCGCGCTTAATAATTAATATTGTATGACGATTAGTCATTTAAACATATCGAAAACTAATAGACGTTTCCGCTTTATATTTATATAAAATTTCAAATATTTATTGTAAATCGAAATCGTAAATTACGGTGTACGTACGTAAAATGAAAATGAAATCGGGCCAAGATTACAAACGAAACTGTTCCACCAGGAATGTCCTTCAAGAAGGTCAGCAATGTCAGAATTTGATTTTTTTTCTCACAACATCCAAAATTATTCTGCAATCCAAAATTCATCCATATAACAATACGACCGATTATAAAATCACAAATTAATTTTCGTATTTTTTTGTGGTTTCATACAGCAAATTCAACATGGGATAGTGAAAGTTTTACAAAACTTTATAAACGAAATTAAGATTCGAATAACAAGTTATTTTATTGAGATTTTTGAATGTTGAAACATTGACGAAGATCTGAACGTAGACACGTTTCAGCGGATCGTTGGACGAGTTCGAATCGGAAAAACTTCCGGAAAACTATCGAAAAACTTTGATTCTCTCGAATTAAAGTGAAGGTCGTTCAATGACATTCAAACAAGGGGCAAAGGTCGAATGGGACGCGCCCCGAAAGTTAATTGAACTTTGAAATCATTTTCTAAAAAGGGGATCCATCACAGTGCAGGACGATGGACCGTAAATTGATTTATTTTTAAAAATTCGATTTGTATTCTGGTTCGAAAAGCGCGCGCTATTTTCGTGAAGTTTTCAATTGCAGTTACGTATTTTAACACTGAAGTTTTATTGCTTTCGTTTAAACAGTTCAGTCGTTTCGAACGATATCGTAATAATTAATTTCTCTGTGGACTTGGCCTACAAAAAGTGAATCGCAGAATTCATTTTAGACGACCTCAACGAATGTCGATGTGATGGTTTCGCAATATGTAACTGCAACTTCGATATATTCACGTTTTAGATAATTCGGATTAGTTATTGTATATTATTTTAATCAATTTCATGTTTACTCAATGAATCATTATACTTACAATTTTATATCAAAAATTATTTCATAATAATTGGTTTCGATATATTACAAAAGCTTCTTGAAAAGTAAATATAACTGAAATATATTTAAAAAAAAAAAATTCAATATTCTTTAATGAAATATTCAATATTCTTTAACAAATGAATCTTTAATAATAGTTACACAATTGAAACGTGTGGTTTTAATATAAACTGATGCGATTTTACATTTTTCGGTCACCAAGTGTTTGGATGCCATCCAATTTCGAAAAAACGTATGCACTTAAGAAATAAAATTTCGATAAATATTTTATTTTCATTTCTAATAGATATAAAAATCGGAATATTATTGAGTGGTTGATTATCGATGGATTATGTGAATTATCGGTACTAAACAGGGTTGTCGTATTTTTTATCTATAAAAGAAAACATTTGAATTAAAGTCGAGATTTGATTTTTTTTTTTCAATTCCTTGTGATTAAATGGATTTAATCAAATTAATTAAAGCAATTTTATTAAAACGAGTACTTTTCACTGAATAGTTTTCAGGAGTCATCACAAAACGATAAGCCTTCGTTGACCTTGTCTCCGTTTCATGACAATGACAATGCCGTTGGCAAAAAACGACACGGATCCATCATTATACTGCTTGATTGAAAAACAGAAAATATCGTGAACGCGAATTTCACTTTCGTTCAAACGAAATTGAGAGCAAAAAATCGCGTGCTAGTGCAATATCGTGTCTGAAGACAACTTCGCTTAAATAATTAATACTTAACATACGTGTGTATTTAAATTTGTTTTTTTTTCTACATATTTGAAGACAAGACAAAAAAATGGCTGCAAACACGTTAATGTCGCTGGTCTCCGAGCCTGTTCTATCTACAGGCAACAAAGTGACTGTTGTCGGTGTTGGACAAGTGGGAATGGCCTGTGCTTTCAGCATTTTGTCGCAGGTGAATAACTCGAAATTTCATTCTGAAACATATGAAATGGCGCGTGATTGTAATCTAAAATTTTTCAGCATGTCACTAGTGAGATAGTGATGGTCGATTGCATGGCTGACAAATTGAAAGGAGAATTGATGGATATGCAACACGGTTCGATGTTCCTCAGAAATGCGAAAATTCAAGCTGGAACAGGTATTTTTTATATATAATTACAATTTAACTTCTTGCATTTATATCATTATTTCTTTCAGATTATGCACTAACTGCGAATTCAGCTCTGTGCATAATCACTGCTGGCGCAAGACAACGCGAAGGTGAATCGCGTCTTAGTCTCGTACAAAAAAATACTGATATTTTCAAATTTATCATCCCTCAGGTATGCTCAGTAAAAATTTTCAACATTATTAGTATGAAAATTATAATTATCGAAACTATTTTGATTTGCAGCTAATTAAATACAGTCCAAACACGATTTTGCTCGTGGTCAGCAACCCCGTAGATATTCTCACTTACGTAGCATGGAAATTGAGCGGTTTACCTAAAAACCGAGTAATCGGCTCAGGGACCAACCTGGACTCATCTCGATTCCGATATTTGATGTCCGAAATGCTCGGCGTAGCGCCATCATCTTGTCATGGGTATATTATTGGAGAACATGGCGACAGCAGTGGTGAGCTTTTCATTTTTCGTAGGCAATAAATTATATGCGATGAAATTTATGCGATGTTGCGATGTTGCGAAGTACAATTGCGATCGACTCGCTTTTTTATATATGTCACGATCAAAGTGTATATCAGTCCATGTATATTTGGATGGGTCAAAATGCAAATCGTTGGGGGTTAGGTTAGTTTTTTTTTATTTCATTTGTTTTGGGTTGGATTAGGTTAGTTCAAATATTCATAGACTAATCACATGGACTGTAAACATATATAAATAAAAATTTGAGTCAAATCTTTTGTTTGATGGGGCGATTCCTAAAATGATTCCGATTTTATTCTCCATACAAATTATACGTACCGGAGTGGTTGTTTGCGACAATAATCCAGATGCGTATAATGGGCACTCCCCATCAATTTTCAAATAAAAAAAATCAAAAAGATTTCAAACTTACCATGCATAAAAAAGTTTATATTTAAATACACCTGAATATGCGGTACGAGCGTTTGATTCAGTCCTTCTTATCACAACGATGAAACTTGATTTAATGATTCGAGCACCGTGGCTACTTTGGGATAAAATCTGTTACACCACGGCGGTATGATTGTAACTACACAAATAAATTAACATAACACAAATCGATTTATTTTTAAGTACCCGTATGGTCCGGAATGAACATTGCCGGCGTGAAGCTTCGCGATTTGAATCCTCTCGCTGGCCTGCCCGGAGACGCAGACAATTGGCAAGAAGTCCACAAGCAAGTAGTCGAAAGTGCATACGAAATAATCCGTCTGAAAGGATACACATCGTGGGCCATCGGCCTGAGCACGGCTAATTTGGCGCAAGCGATTTTGCGCAACTCTGCGAGCGTCCACGCCGTTTCCACCTACGTCAAGGTAATTTGTTCGGGCATGGGATGTGTATTTTATGTTTTCGCATTGTTTTACGTTTCGTGAAATCCACAGGGTCAACATGGGATCGACGAGGAAGTGTTCCTGTCGCTGCCGAGTGTGATCGGCCTGAATGGCGTCACTCATATTGTAAAGCAGCCGCTCACCGACGCGGAAACTGCTCAGCTGAACAAGTCGGCCAAGTTGATGAATAGCGTCATCGAAAATATTACATTGTAAATTCGGTTCAGTATATATTGATTTTTTTCCCCTGTGTAATTATTGCATGTGAAATTATTAATTGTGTGGCATTTACTATTTTCATAATGAGCTCGAGTTGTGCTGATATCCCGTAAAAAAGGTATTTTCCCCGAATGAGATTGAATAGTTAATGCATTTTCAATGTTTTTAAGGTATTTAAGCATATAGATTATCATGTCGAGTAGTCTTACCAGTAGTTTCACTTCATTATTTCGTTAAACCTTTATTGATTGTGAAACATTGTTGTATTTTTCCCAGTATTCAATTTTTTTTTTAAATATCAGAGATTTCATATTCACTTAGTGTTTATATTATTTGATTTCCTAATTAATCCACAAAATCTGTCATTTTCTAAAATATTTTGATATTAAAAAAAAAACATATTTTATGTTTTAGTACATCGTCTAAGAATAGGCCGGCTGGAAATTTATAAGTTTCAACTTAAAAAAATCACAAGATAATATTTTATATCAGCATATATTAAAGCTATATATTTATTAATTTAATTTTATTAATACAATAAATTTGCATTTATAAACACTGTCATCAGTCACATAAAATTCCCCCGCAGGTAACATAGCGACTGTTAAATGAAAATGACAAAATAGTGTTTTTTTTTGTAAATAGTTGTCAAAGGTATTATTATACTTTAATATTGAGCATAAAATAAAATGAAATGAATATGGATGTATATTATATAATATAATACTTCAATTCATATACTTAATATTTAGCCAAAAAAAATATTTATTGTTATAAATGGAAATATGTGGTTAGTTATTAATTTTTTGTAATTTATTGAATTTAAATAAATTATATTAAAATTGGAATACAAATAAAATTAGTTTTATTGTTAGTTATAATTTAAAAAATTCAGTATAGAAAAAAATTGGTATAAGTAGAATGAAACAACTGATGTGTCTATTATTTTTATTCTGCAATTTATAAGTAATATTCTTTTAATTATCAACGCTTTTAAAATAAAAAGTGATATTATTTTTAACAATAATGTATTAATGACTAAATATTTACGAAATTCACTTCTCAATACTACACATTAAAAAATACAATATACTTATAAAAATTTGAGTTTAAAAAATCACACGACAAAATAATTTGTTAAATAGATATTGATAAAATTTTTCATTGCTGCTCGTCAATTTACTGTTAAAAATGTCTTAAATTCTAATAAAAATTACACTAGTTACAATTTTTTTCTTTAAGGAATATTCATGCCATTTTATAACATTATGTAAAACTCAAAAACACACAATTTAAGTAGTTTGTAATTAAACTTGTGTTACACAATATCTTATCAAGAGATTAAATTAACGAACATTAATAAACCATTTTAACAGACATTATTAAATGCCAATTGAATGTCAATCAAATCACAAAAACCAGAATGTCTTGTTGATTGTTCAGAACACACTATCCACGTGAGAATTCGTATTTATTTTAGTCAGTCGGACACATTCCAATATGTACATCTCCGTGGGCACTTTTCAATGGTATTTTCGCGAAATTCGTGTTCCTAACATTTATATTTTTAATACACCCTGAAAATCCTTGAGTCGAAATAGCACCAACCACACGAGACTTTTTGAATAATGTTGGATGTCCTCCGATGAAAAGCGCGGAGGACGTGTAAGTTGCTGATCTACGAGGTCCTGCAACTGCTTCACCATAACTATCATCGATACCAAGAGTCACAACATGTTTTGATTTGATAGCTGAAATTTTAGTTATTATAATATTATTTATCATAATGAATATAAGAACTGATGCATACAATTGATTTTCGTACCCATTATACTGTGCCATTTTCCATCACAAATTAAGTTATTCGGCGAATAGCGTGTTTCGTAGGGATCTCCTTTACCACTGTTGACACGCAATATCACGGTATTATTAACAATTTCTAATACCAAATAATGTCTTTTTCCATGAACTGCCGCTAAGAGACCGGAAGAATTTCGGGATTTTATTTGCATTTGTATTGTGGTTTCATCAGCAACATTAAAGTTTTCTATTAACTGTATATCAAAAAAAAGAAAAATAATTTAGATATTATTATAAACAATACTTCTAAATAAAGAAACATACTTTAAGGAAGCCTCCTCCAGGCCTGAAGTATATTCCGTTCTCTTCATTTTGTATACAAGGAAGAGTATGTATTTTTGCTCTTATACTATCTACAGGTTTCCCATTTATTTGTAAATTCTTCAAGCATCCATCGAATGGGGAATATCTAAATGGCTGAAAATAAGAAGAAAATTAAATCAAATAGTTATAAAAAACTAACAAAGAAAGAAAAATGATTACCTCAATGTTATTATCAATATTTTGAGAAATATTTATACCACCATAATAAAATGGTGGCTCAAGAATGAAAGGTTCGAGTAAGTTTTGCGTTTCAGTCTCAACAACTTTTATATTGTCAATTAATATCGAAGCAGTTTGTGATGCTCTTCTAAATACCGCACTATGCCATTCATTATCATCATAACGAGTTGTAGATTTTAGGCTGATACGTCCAGTTTCAAAGTTGAAATTGAAATATATCTACAACATAAAAATCAGATAATCAAAATAAATAAATGAAATCAGATAATTTGAACAGGTTTAAAACATAAAAAAAATCTATTAACTTACCAATCCTTCATAAATGAATAATGCTAAGAAATTATTATGAGTCGTATCAGAAGCATAAAATATTAAGCCATTATCAGATTTTGAATTGAAATCAACAGAAATTTTGAAGTCATTTTGTAAGTTATTAGGAATTCTATTAAATTCGACTCTGCTATCCTGTCTTGTTCCTAGAATAAGATTTTTTTAATGAAAACAATCTAAAATTTTCAAAAATTAGCAAAAACACGGATAAAAATAAAACAAAGTATGCTCTGACCAAATCTGAAGCCTTTGGAATGATCCCATTGACTTGATATTGAATCATGTCCCAAAACACACCCCTTATCTTGGGTGGGTGCAGGAGATTTGGTAGTTATTTGTGGTGGAATAATTGGTGATTTTGTAACAGGTTGTCTGATTGGCAATTTGGTAGCTGAAGTTTTAATAAAAAAATCGACATAAATAATTTAGCACAAATTATTAGTTAAATTTATTAGAGTTTCTGTTGTAAATCATACTAATGGCTTTCATTGTGGTAGGCTGAATTCTTGTAGGTTTTGGTACAATTTTGTCTGGAAGTTTGGATTCTGTAATTTCTGGCAATTTTCCTGGTATCTTATCAGTGATTAGAGGAGCTTTAAACATCATAAATTGAATGATAAATAAAATTAAATGTTTAAGTGATTAATAAAATTATAGTAATAAAGTCAAAAACATACTCATTTGACCGCTTATTGAACTGCTGGATTTTACTGGTTTTTTACAACTCTTAAGATTTTTTCCATATTCATCAGTAGCAAAGTTTACTATATTGTTGTTTATAACAGCGTCTCCCAAACAACCTTTAAATGGATCTTTATTAGCCAATCTTTCTGACCTAATTATAAATTTCGGAGGTACTCCACCAATATACAAAGTTCCGTACATTATCAATAGATGTGGAGGAGAACTATCAGTCCTAGAATTATAATTACAATAAACATCTATAGCATCAATTATATGAAATTATGATATATATTTATGATATTAAAATAATAAACCAAATAGAAACAACAGAAAAATAAAAAGAAGTCATAAATATATTATATTTGAAAAGGGAGTAATATAATGAAATATGCCTTATTATAATAAAATAAAGCGATATCAAAACCAGTGAATTTCAAAATAAAGAGGATATATGAAGATTTTTTTCAAAATTATTATATTATACGTCAATTATATTTATTTTTATATTTAATTTATTAAAATAAAAATAGATACTTACACATATGGTTCACAATCATCAATTATTAATCTGAGAGCATTATGATTGTGATGAACCGTAACTGTATGCCACTGATTATCATTATATGTATTGGATCCAGTAGTTAGTCTTTCTTCCTCGCTAATGAGAGACAATGATCCATTGACGAGAGACAATGAAATGGCATGTTCTTGATTTCTATCGGTGGCATAGAATATAAGTCCAAATTTGGAAGACGTTTTAAATCGTATGCTTAGTTCGAAATTGTTGTTTGCTGTTATATTAGCCATTGTGATACATCCTTGACCGTCTATTCTGACCGATCTCGAGATCTACAATATCAAAAAGATATAAAACAACCATATTTCTGCATGCACATATCATTCAATAAATTCAAAATACGCATAACGAACTTTATTTGGACAACCAGGTATAACGCCGAATGCTTCTTCATTCTGATTTAAATCAACGGGTGTTGTCCATAATTTTACATCATCAATGCAACCATCAAACCCAATATTTGTAACTTCAATAAAGTTGTGTTTTCCTGGATATCCACCAAAATACAAAAAGCCTGTTGTTATCAATGCGTCAATATCGCCATAAGATTCATTCGTGTCAAAAGAAACACCATCAACAGATAATTTTCCTTTTGTACGATCTCTTAAAGCTTGAACAATATGGGGTTTCCCATCATTGTACTGCTTGGTACTGCTACCAATAACAACGGAATCCTTACTCAATCGGAACTAAAAATAATATAATTTTAGTTTCAAAAGTATCACAAAATATGAAAATGAATAAACACATACTTGGAAGAATACGCTTCCATTTCGTAACTCGACAGAAAGGAATGAATTATCTTTGCCAATTAAGAACATAAGACCATCCATGGCTAAAGTAGAAAATGTAAATTCTACTGCAGAAGTGTCTTCTTCTAGATAAGATTTTCCATCAATAATTACATATCCTTCTCCATTGAAACGGAATCCAGTTGTAGATCTATCCAATAATGCATCTCTAAAAATATAAAAAATAATACATATGCTTTCATAATAATGAAAAAATAAATAATAATAATTTATCGATTGTATTTTCAATATATTAAAGTTTTTTTTTCAAGATAACTTTTTTTGTTCGTTGCTAATTTATTATTATTTTTTTCCTCTAGGCAAATTAATGAAATAATTGAAATGAAGCAAAATATTATAAATAGTACATAGACCCAATGTTAATAACATCAGCTGTAAATGTAAAGTTTAAAGAAATATATTGATAACATCATATAATGTCAATTTTTTTAATTAAAATAGAAAAAATAAAATGAAATTTGTAAAGATACGGAAAACGATAAAATGTGAAAATATTTAATTATCGACAAAGGGTTGCGCTTCGGAGTATCAATCGCTTCACCTAATTCGGAATAATATATTATGTATAATCAACAATTATTTTGTTTATTATCACGATTATAGCCGTCATTATAATCACCATAAAGACTAAATTTGGAGCTCGCCTTCTTCGAGCTCGAGAATCATGTAAATAGTGATTATAACCGTTATTTCAATGGGCATACTGGCTCGATTGGAATGGCAAAGTTAATAGTAACATCGGCTACCCGATGCCCATACTCGATTTGAATATTTAATTAATAAAACCAGTTCATTTATTATTGTCACAATTACAACATATAGGCAAAGCTAGAGGTAGTAGGTAATAAGCATCATATTATAGATGTTAACTGTATATGCATAAAGACCATATTCGCGAAAAAGTCGCGAGCGTCATCGAACGAACGAACACTCGAACAAATGAACGAATATACACACAGAACCTGCTATTATATATAGGGGATATTGATATGTTAAATGAACCTTTCTTGTGCTCCATAATTGTTATCTTGTGCTTCAATAAAGTTCCATAAACCTATTGGGGTATCACCAATAATAAGTTCTTCCATTTGGCCTTCAAATTCATTGAATTTCAAGTCATTATTAAGCTGATCAATTTCAGGATATCCTCCTACATACAATTTTGTTAGGTCTTTATTAAGATTCAGTACACTGTAGATTCCGTTTAGTTCTTTTTTCACTACATGATCTTGTACATATCCTTCCTTCAATTGTTCTCTTATAGTGAAATTGACATTGTTTCCGATCCTAGAATGTAAAAAATACGTTAAAAATGTGTTATTATTCTTATAAGTATGTTATCATTACTTATAAGTATGAATTAATCATATTTTTATAATAAGAGGTTTCTTATCAAATAAAAAAGTCTTGAATAATTAAATATTATCAAATGCTTACAAACTTTACATACAACAAATATACCTGTCAATAATAGCTTGATACCAAATATCATCTGATACAGTTTTGTTACTGGTTATTTTTTGAAGACCATTTCCAGTGTCGATAATAACGTAAGGATATTTATTTTCTATTTCCAGAGCGATAAAATCAGCCTAAAATAGAAACATCAATGCTTTTGAATCAATAAGAAATAATATTTTATATGGACATATGAACATAGATATTGATTAACTTACATTATTAAATCTGCAGCCTTTGGAACCCTTTGGTGTACCCAAATACAACAAGAAGCCATTATCTTTAGAAGTTTTGAAATATAATGATATATGCATGGATGTTCCCATTTCTTCAATATTATCAGGTAGTGGTAGTCGCAGGAATGTACTTTCATTAAATATAACACCGACTTTGACACGATTAGCCGTGTCTTTAGCAGTAGCTAATGATTTTTCTAATTCGCCTTTAATTTTTTCTAAAGATTTTTTTTTTCTTGTTAACTCATTTTCTTGTGTGCGAACGGTTTCAATCAAATTTGTGACATTAGGACTTGCAGAATCAATTTTAATCACTAAAAGTTATTTATTATATTAAGTTGGCTGAATTAAATTGAAATTAATTTTGCAGTTGCTAGTCAACTGTAAATAATATGATAATAAGCTCTTAAATTCTTTAGTTAAAAACAAAGAAAATTATTTAGAAAAATGCAAGATCAAATTTCACTCACATTGATTTTTTGTAAGTTCAACGTTACTTATAGTATCATGGACATCCTTAGAAATATTTTTAGTTGTGGAGAGTTTGTTTTCTGTGTTGATTTCTTTTGACAGTTGTAATACTTTTTCTGATATTATTTGGGCAAGTGATGAATTTCTCTTAATTTCATTATTGAATATTTCCATAGACTCGTATGGCAATTCTTGGAGTGATCTATAAGTTTATCCAAGAAAATTAGATTATCGCTCAGATCAAAATAAAGAGAAAAAAAAACTTATAATGAGTACCGAGTAATTGCATTATTCATATTATCTGAAACTTGATTTTGAAGCTTGATATCTTCTATAATTTTTTCTGCTGATAATAATTGTGGCTTCAATTTAGCTTGCACTGTATTTAATGCTTCTAAAGCTTTTTTATACGATTTGGTACTATTTTCTTGAGATGGTATAATATGACCTTCTAAGTTTTCATTCTGAAAATACAAAAATAATTAAAATAGTAATAATACAGCATGAGTTTTATATTCATTGATATTTATGGCAAGAAAGAATACCATCTTAGTAGCATTATAGACAGATATTTGTGCTGTTGCTGATGCATTTTGAGCTTCATTAATTTCTTTTGCAATGTCTGAATAAGCTGAAGCTGCTTTTACAGCATCTTCAGTTTGAGAGTTGTCAGTTGTTGTTTTCAATAAACTTTGTAGAGTGTTAGACTAAAATTAATATAATATTAATAAATGTTTTATGCATCATAAAGCAATATAATATATTTACTATAATTACCATGTATAACAATTGATTTTGATGGTCTTCAGCATCATTTATAAGATCTCCGATGGTGTTTATATCATTGACACGTTCATTTAACGTATTATTTACTTCAATATTAATCATGAATCTATCATTGAATTCATTTCCGGCCATTCCTAAGTTATTTTTAATTATCTCGAAAAATTTAGAAGCATTCTTTAAAAGGTAGGTGGCATTATCTAAATTGTTGTTGCTATTATCAAAAGCATCATTAATAGCAGCTACTTTACTTTTAATATCAGAAATCCTGCAATATAAGCCAAGAAAAAGATTGAATGAAATTCCATGCGAAAACTTATATTCCAATAAATTACAATATATTACCCATCCACCACTTTATTGAGTTTTTCAGTAGATTCAATTTTTTTTTGTAATTTTTTATAGATATTCAATAAATCATCAAGATCATTATTATATTTAAGCATTTGTTTTTGAATATCCTTAAGAGTCTATTTTATAAAATAAATTAAACTAATTAAAACTTTTCATTGTATTTAACTAGATTCAAGCAATAACTAATGAGATTAATATGTATGAAAAAAGATACATTTATACTTACTGATTGAGAATCTTCAAGAGGTTTAATAAAGTTGTGTACATTATCAAATGTTTCATTGGCGAACTTTTGCACATGCCATGAAGAATTAAGTTGAGGTGAAATTTCTATAGCTGAAATTAAAATTTCAAAATTTTTATATTTCAATTAAACATAATCATACTATAATAAAATTGAATCAAACCTGCGATGTCTTTGAGAATTTGTTGTGCTTCATTCAATGCATTATCAACTTTTTGTCCATGACCAGTCACTAAATTATCAGCCAGTTGCGATATTTGATTAACTGTTTCGTTTGTTTTAATTGAACCTTGTTTAGCATCACTAAGAACCTTTTGCCATTGTTTCACTAAAGCATCTGCATTTTTTTTATTTTTCTCAGAATCTTTAACACCATAATCAACCTGAATTTAATATTAAAAATAATGTTGAATTTTGTAAAACTAATCAAATTAAATAATAATACAAAAATCACCATTCTATCCAAGTTTTTATACATTGATTCTATTTCATTCATCTTATCTGAAATCTCATTAAGATCAACTGCATTCGTGTCTAAGAGATTAAGACTATCCCCCAGAGACTTAACTTTATCGTCTATGTAGAATAAGCGTTGGCCAGTAAAATAACTCGAAGCTTTTGTCTGAAAAAAATATTTATTTACATAAAAGTTCAAATCCAAAATCAAGAAAGATATTGAAAAATTAAATAAATGAAACCTCAATGTCGGTCATAACAGGATTGATTGAATGATGTAAAAGATCGATTGAGTCTAAAAGGTCATGACTGCATGAATCACATTCAAAACATCCTTGTTCTGGTATTAATACATATCTATATGGGCAATGGTCACATTTTTCACCGATCACACCTTGGAGACATTCACAGCGACCAGTATTAACGTTACATCCAAAACCAACTGAATAGTTAGAATTACAATCACAGGCTGAAAAAAAAAGATACAAAAATATCAGTTTCAGTATTATCAAAATGGAAGTATATCATTATAAACGGCGAATAGATTATTTCTCTCAAAATTACCTCCACCCAAATTCTTCTAGGTGGAATTTTCATATAAAATAAATAAAATAAAATATAATAAAAATAAAACTACCTTTATTACGTTAATAATATTATAGTGGTGAAATATGAACATAAAAAAACATATTTATAGGTTTTAGATAAAATAGAGATTGAAATTTCTTCCTTACAAACAGAACATATTCACTTAAGAATTTAAAAATTACAATCTACACAAATATTTAAGGTAGGAGATAAGAAAGGCATGCATGCAAGGCAGGAATTTTCATATGGGTAATATTTTCAATAGGAATCTTCAATGGGAGTAATGTTTTTAAGATGAATAATCATAGAATCACTATAAATGTCACGATCATAGTGTAATAAATAAGTTTAATTGTTTTAAATACTCACTTATGCAACCTTGAGGGCTGAAATTCCAAAATCCTGGAGCACACTTATCACAATGTTTACCAGTTACACCTGGCATACATTTACATTGTCCTGTTGAATCATCACATTGTTTTGATTGTGAAGCAACTGAGCAATTACAAGGGGTACATCCATTGCCGTATTCAAAGCCCCAGTGCTCATCTTGACATCTATCACATTTGTCACCTACAACGCCTGATTGACACTCGCAAGATCCAGTATAACTATTGCATCTAGCCATTCCAAGTTGATCGCATATACACACTGTGAATTAGTTTAGTATAAATTTAAAAATAAATAATGTCGAGTAAAATAAAATGTGAAAAAAATATTACCTTGACAGTCTTTTAGTACTATTGCATCTCCGAAGAAACCAGGTTCGCATAAACTGCAACTTTGACCAGCTGTATTATTCATACATTTCAAGCACTCTCCTGTTTTTGTATCACAGGAACCTGGATCATCTATGTCAATATTTCCTGAACATTCGCAAGGCTTGCAGTAGTCATCTGTAATAATTTTGAAAATGGATATTTAGGCAAAATAATAAATTAAATAAAACCAATGTGTTTTATATTCTCACTTGGAACTTCAGGTAAACCAAAATATCCAGCTGCACATGATTCGCAACGCGCTCCGAAATATCCAGGTTTACAATCACAAGATATACGATCACCATTTGGACTTACCTCGCAGCCAGTAGCAAAACTGTTTTCAAATGAGAAATTAGTTTTCGTTAAATAATTTATTTTAATGTAAGTCATTTATAATTACTTATTATTTTTGGTTGGAAGAGGACAAGCACAAATAAGGCAATCATTTGGAGTGCCTACAGTAGCATTTCCATGATAACCCTCGATGCACATTTCACAATGGTCACCCATAGTAGCATGTTGACAATCCTACACATAGATTAGTTAAATCAGATATAAAAAAAATGTAGATATTCAAAATATATAAATTAAATTTTTTATCTTACAAATTTGAAAATAATGAAAATGAAAAAGCAATGAAGAATAATAAAAATTAAGTCTTTACTAGAAAATTAGGGGATTTTTTTCAATGAAATTTTATTTACTCACTATTAGTGTACATGAATACACTGGACAGTAAATTAACATGTCTATTTCAAGCAATTAATTTTATTATTATATGTATGCATGCACAATAAGTGTGCAACTTTAAAGATTTCTATTTTGTGTTTGGTAAAAAATGCAAAAAAAATGTTTACTATTTCAATTATTAGTTATTTAATTGTCTATAAACTAACGTTGCAGATTCCTGTGTTCACATCACAAGATGTAGCATGTCCGTTGCATTGGCAAGGAATACAAATTCCTCCGTGAGTTCCTGGTATTCTGTAATACCCTTCAGCGCAATCTTCACATGAAAATCCCCTATAATTTATTGGACACTGACATTCTTCAACTGATGTAGCTAATTCACTTTCTTTGGCCCAATAATCATCACCAAAATCCAATGTTACATTTTCTAATCTGCAGTTTGAAGTATTTATGTTATTTAAAATACAATATTAAGTATTTATTCAAAGTTTTCATTTATGTTCTAACCTGGAAATTATGACAGTTTCCCAATACGTAGCTCGGATGTATATACCTTGTAAATTTTCTAGTACTGTCATGAGAAGTTCTCTAGTTGCAGGTAAATCATTAAGTGTAACAAATTCTGATTCTGTTAAGTCCAGACTTTTTTCCCAATTCTGATCGATTGGTGGCTGCTCAATTCCAGAATGTAGAAGAGAAATATTTGATCCCTGCAATATAACATCTGCCTGGCTGATTGCTTTACCAAATATTCCCGTTGTATAATATAATATATAATTTAATTTTCCTCCATATGATGTCAATTTGTTGCCCAAATATTCTATGGGAGCTTCAAAATACACAGTTTTCGGATCAGATTCTGCAGAAAAATCTGTACTTATAGAAGACAAACTGTTTTGTTTGGGAGCGCGAGAGTACTGAGATATATTAAGTTTATTATTTGTAATGGTAATATCTACAAGAGCCCACCTCTCCATACTGCCTAACTAAAATTTGTATTGAATGTTGAAAATCATGTTTAAAAAATTTATAGTTCAAGTTGATATTGAAAATAGTATTTACCTGAGACCAATACAGATTTGCGCTATTACATCTAGTTGTTTTTCCGAAACAGAAGCACTTGGTGCAACCAGCATCATTTTCTTCACGAAGATCAAAAGTCCCATCTCTGCATGTGTCGCACGATGGCCCGAAAACGTTAGACTGAAATATATAACAATTGAAATTTTTTTCTATTTTAATTTTAAGCAGTTTACAAAACTATGTGTGTACTTTGCAGAAACACATGGCAGTTTCTTGATCGCAAATTTCTTCAGTTGAACCTTTCAGTTCACATTCACACTGTTCACAATCAGGAAATTGAAAATGGCCCGCTGCACACTTGTCACAAGTACGACCCACAACATTTTTCTTACAACTAAAATACAAAATTGTACATTTTTCGATATAATTAATAATTTTGCTCATTTATGATTAATACTTACGTACAACTGCCATTGAATAAATCACATTGCAAGTCATTTTCTACTCCACTAGGATCACAGTTGCAATCTACACAACCGATTATTGGATCAACTCCATAAGTAAGTGGCATACACTTATCACATCTTTCACCAGTTACTCTTGGTGGGCAGATACATTCACCTGATAACACACATGTGAACATGATATTTAATCTAATTGTAAGGAATTATTTTCCAAAAAACAAAAAGGATTCTTACCAGTTTCTTTTTCACATAAAGCAGTCGATGGACAGTTACATGGCTTGCAATCAGGGAAGCCGTAATATCCAGTTTTACAGATTTCACATTTTCTACCAATAATATTTGGTTTACATTTGCACTGTCCACCAAAAGTTTCGCATTCAAAAGAATGGGATCCTAAGTAATCGCAACGACATGCTTCTGCTCCATTGTTATAGTCCGATGTTAGTGAGAAAACTGCATCTCTGCAGAATCCTACAAAATTGGAAAGTATTGAATAAGTACAAAATCTCATAGAATTTTTTGGAATTGGAAAAAGTTATATTAGATATGATTATATAAATTCAATAAATCACCTTCTTCAGTAATGTTTATATGAAAATTATTGCCACCGCAGGTTGAAATAAATTCTCTAGTTTGGTCTAATTTGTTTTCATCTAACAGGGAAGGACTGTATTGATCGGCAGGAATTATTAGAAGATAATCAAGCCATATGTCGTTGCTTGGCTAAACGATAATATAAAAATATTAAGTTTAAAAGAAAAATCAGAATAAATTTTTGGGATATTTTAAATAACGCATATGCATTTAACATAAATAAGTATAAATATAAATAGTAAATTACACTCTGAAACTATTATGAATTTAAACATTGGATCATTTTGTAACCATCTTCATCAAATCGCAAATGCTCAATTTATAAAAAAATTATTTACCCTGAACAAAATATCAAAGTTTTCAGTCAAAGAAATGCGTGTATTGCCATCAACAGTTTGAACTACAGATCTGCAGCCTGAATTCGAAGGACAGTGTTTAATGGGTAAAAATCCTTCATAAAATTGTCCATTTTCTATTAAAACTCCCATTTTGTTTTCTGTAACAAAATTTAATATGATATTAAGAAAAGATTAATTTATATTTGTTTGTTATCAATTTAAATAAAAATACCAAAAAATATAAATTTACACATCAGTGAATACACAATAAATATTAAAACACAATAAATAGCAGTATACAATAAATCGCTAAATTTATCAGACAAAAATGTATTAGAAAAATATAAACAATTAAATAATAATACATTCGCTTAATGCAAATTGAAATTACAAAAAAAAAATTACATATACAAATTTGATAAAAGATAAATATATTTAAACTAAATCGGTTACCAGGATGGTTTGGCTGATAATACTGCACAACAAAAACATATTGCCCAGGATTTGGAACTTTTGAAGCAATGTCCTTCGCAGTATTTCCATCCAAATACAAAAGTTTAGTATTGTTGTCATACACATGAGCTGGTTTTGCTTCCAAAGAAATTTTATTTTCTGTTTCAAATTCTATCTAAAAATTGAATTGATCAAAATGTTAATATAGCTTGATTTTGAATTTTTTTTTCAATACTACATTTTCTGTAGCAATACATATATTGTAATAATATATTAATATTTACGAAAATACCTTTTTAGAATTGGGTGGAAATGGGTATGTACTCTGAATACATTTGCCATTTTTTCTTATACATATTGGTTGCGGTTTTATGAAATCAATGTGCCACTCATTTAAAGGTATGGCAACAATCGATTTTAGTCCAACTATTGTATTTCCGTCGCCCTAAAATTTATTCCATATTGAAAATATAAGCATTTTTCAATTCATAGTACACAAAAAAAGAAAACTAAATAATAATACTGAAAATTCATACCTTGATTGTTGCTTGAACAAAATTATCGTCAAATGAAAATACTTGTACCGTTTTGTTATCATCTAACAATACATGTCTGCAAGGAGTACTGTATGTACACGGATTTAAATATATTTTGGAATGTAGCTGAGATGAACCATTATGAATATTTGCAATAATAGAACCTCCACCCTGGTTAGCATATTCAGTAGGTGTGACATATTCTAACAAAAGTACGTAATCTCCTGGTTTAGCAACTATCAATTTTAAATCAAGTTGTTCTTGATCATCATCAATAAGAGGAATTTCCCGTTCTTGTAATTGTTGAATCTAAATATAATGTGTTCTAAATGATCAAGTAAAAATATTCACATAATATAATTAGAACTAGTAAAGTATACATACCTGAGCAGAATCAATAAATTTGTTAATGTTGTATTGATCATTATCTTTAGAAAAACGTCCACTAGATCCGTGAGCGGTATCAAATCCAGTGATATTTGGGTAACCAAAGTGACGACAAAGACCTCTTCCATCAACCATACATGGATTATTTACTTTTTGTAATAATATAGTAGCTTCATAATATGAAGCTGGTATAAGAACAAAGTAATCCTTAAATACAAAATTTCATTGAAATTAATGACAATCAAAACTCAAATCAGTTTTTCATAGTTATAATGCTATTATAATTTTACCAAAAGTAAGTTCTTATCAGTCATAATGCTAACAGTCCACCTTCCAGGATTCATCACGAATGGGGATGGTGTAAGACCAGTGATACCAGATACTGTGATTAAGCGTGGAGTTGTAGATGGTTTTAATAATACGTCAAATCTGAAACAATCAACATAAAATATTAATTTTTATAAATAAAAAAAGCTGTAAGGGATAGGTATATTAACACTTGACCGGCCGGCTATTGAAACTGCTAAACTTACACCAACGAACGCACGTTTTTGCGCAAAATTGCATTTTTCAGCGCAACCTACTAAAATCTTCATAACTTTTTATTTATTTATAAATTTTCACAAAACTTTCAGAAATTATTCAATACATGTATTCAAATGTTGATGAAAAGAAAAGTACCTTTTTCCAATTAATTTAATCAAGAAATACATAAAATAATTTTATAGAAAATAATATTTAAAAAAGTTGAAAACTACTAACAGTACATATATAAATTTTATCTTAGGTCTAATAAGTTACGTTAAATAAACACATGGATCAGACCATTTTAAAAAAGTCAATATCAAAAAAATTCGAAGTTTTAAAATGATGGCTATCTCTTGAAAATAAAATAAAAATGAATATATTTTATCATTAATTGATTTTTCATTCATTTCTCCGGCCATCTTTTGTTGAAATTTCGAAGTAAAAAGGAAGCATAATCGTATATTCACAAGCAAAGTTTGATGTATTCGAGGACACGACGTGAACGTCCGCGGTCAGTAAAGTGTTAAAATCAAATGTTAAAGTAATTAATTAAATTATTAAATAAATACCTTTGTTCAGTCTCAGATGGATTATCTGGAATGATCGTTATTTTTCCTGAAATTGGCTCTGGGTTTTGGTTGACATAACGTAAAACCATCTGGTAAACTGATGATTTCTCGATTTCAATATTTTGAAGTACTTCATTCTGTTACATCAAAATTATTCGCAATTTTAATAATCAAGAATATAATGAAATTAATATTAATTAACCACTGAGATAGACATTTCAAAAGAAGTATTAACGATTTTAATGAAGTAAAGGAATAATAAAATAATAATACAGTAAACCCCCCCTATAACGACGAGATAGGTTCGAAGTTATAAGGGGGAATTTAGGGAAATTAATAAATGAAAAATGTTTTTTTTTTTCGGACATTTTCACTCTCAATTGCTTGTTTCAAATACATTTGATACAAATTTGAATTTAAATGCATTTAGAAAAAATGACATTATAGGCGGAACGTCACAAAAGTTATAGATGGGGACGTTATAGGGGAGTTTACTGTGATAATTGAACGCTAGATAGCTCCAAATTAGGAAGAATTGGTAGTAATATATATCAGTGTTTGATGATTAAAAAAAATAAAAAGGACCTGGAGTAAAGAAAATATAGCATAGCCTTTCCATGAAAAGTCTGGGAATGATTCTTGTGAAAAACCGTATCGGACTGCACTACCAGCAGGCGTCTGTCCATCCTCAATTTCATACTGGAATTGATGAAGTGTAGGGAAATAATGAGTTTCTAAAGGTTTATCACAATGTAAACCTTCTATTCTTGGCCTACATGTACACTTTCCAGTTTTTTTATTACAAATATTGTTCACTGCACCTCCAATATCACATCCGCAATCTAGTTATCAATAGAAGAAAGATGTTTTTTATAGGGTATGTACAAATCTATTTTAAATATTATATTCATATTTTATTTAAAAATACCAGTGCATCCAAAAATATTAGATTCTGTTAAATTAAATGAACCAGCTCTACATTCACTGCATCCCCTTTCTGTGACTGAATGTTTGCAACTACATTGTCCAGATTTGGAATCACATGTTCCGATTCCAGCCTGAGTTCCTCGGCTATCACAATCACATTCTATAAAATTTAATAAAACAAATAAATAACAAGTAAAATAAAAATTTTATATTTAATATATAATACCTTGGCAACCCAAAACATTGTTCTGCTGAAGATTCCAGTAAAGAGGGCGACATTCATCACAGATTCTTCCTTGTACTCTTTCTTTGCACTGACAAAGTTCTCCTGCAGGAACAGAACCGCAACCTGAAAGTATTCATTAATGTTGTATGTAAATAATTTTAGTAGGAAAATAATAGGATCTACTATGATATTTACCAGCAAATGATTGTATTATGCCATTAGGATCACAATTGCATTCTTCGCATCTTGGAAAATTATAGAAACTTTCTTTGCAGCTACTACACTGCAGGTCATCGAAGTTACCTTTACATTGGCATTGGCCTGTTTCATCACAACCAACACCATCAGATCCTCGAGAATCACAATTGCAAGCTAGTAATAAAAAAAGATATATAAATAATTTCTTAAAATTTTGACTATTCAATAATAATAAAAACTCACGTAAGCATTCAGGATATTTATAGTAGCCTGGAGAACATTTATCACAACGCTTGCCGACAAAATTATTCAAGCAACTACATTTTCCAGTACTATCACAAGTAGTAGAAGTTGATCCATTTACGTAACAATGACACTCTACACAGACTCTTTCTCTTTCGCGTAATTCACTATAATATCTGAATTTTTCATCAAGAATTAGAAATCAAAATTAAAATATAAAGCAATCGAATAGATACAATAATAAAACAAACCCTGCAATACACTGGTCACAACGAGAACCACCGAATCCTTCTTTACAAACACATATACCAGTTAAGTTGTCACAAACTTGAGGAAGGGTACCACTAATATCGCAATTGCAATCTTGTGAATATCGAGAAAAATATTTATTTCGTTAAAATTAAATTGAAGAGTTTATTCAATATAAAATTAAAATTGATAATATTCATTATGTAAAATTATACATACAAAGGCATGTGGGATATTGATAAAATCCAGCTTCACATTGTTCACAAGTTCTACCACCAAAGTTACTTTTGCAGGTACAATTTCCACTTATTTTTTCACAACCAATCGAAATGGCTCCAGCTTGGTTACAATTGCATTCTGAGTATGAAAATAATTGGAAAATTATTTTCACATATTAGTTTATTACGCTTGAAACTCAATCGAAACACATACCTTCACATTTTGGAAAATTAAAATACCCGTCAGCACATGTTTCACAAAAACTTCCATCATAGTTTGGTTTACAAGGACACTAAAAATATTTAAAAAATGCAATTAAAAACTATTTTCAAGAAAAATAAATTATTTAGAATATGAAAAAAGATTTACATAATCATTTTCAGGTTCACAGACGTATCCATTTGTCCCATTCAAGTTACAAATGCAAGGTTTACAGTTAGGATAATCAAAGTACCCATAACTACACTCATTACAAAGTGGACTTTTAAATTCTTTACGGCATTCACATTGACCAGATCCTTCAGCACAATTACCAGTATAATGTTGTTTATTGCAATCGCATGCTGAAAGTATAATGAATTTGTGTAAATATCCTAAAAATCAACAAAATATTTGAATTGGATTAAAAATACTAACGTTGACAGACATCTATCTGGTCCCATTTCTTTTGATGAGGTCTATAAAACTTCGATTTACATTTGTTACAATTGATGCCTTCAGTATTATGTTGACAGTTTTTACAAACCCCACCACCTTCATAATTCCCATGAATATCCAAAGAAAGTCGCTTAGCATCAATCGCCGAATCATACTCACATTCATTAGAATGGTTGAAACAATTACATGCTTGAAATTGATTATTTAAATTTTAGTGTAAAATAAAATATTTATAATATATGTATTTAAGATGTAAAAGTCACCTTCGCAGACAAATTTTGTGACACTTGACTGTCTCCATGCTTTTTGTTCGAATCCCGGACAACACCTTTCACACTGCGGTCCACAAGTGTGATGTTGACATCTACACTGCAGTTTATTTGGATCAATCGGATCTGGTATATCACACGTATCGGCATGACCATTACACATGCATCTGCCTCCTATACTGATATCTTTTATAGAATAGAAATACTAAAAATAAATGAGATAATACAGTATTGATTTGTTACAATTTCAATAATTCATAAAATCATATTTCATACTCTTCTAGTAACAGTAGGATCTTGCCTGGCTACCGACATCAGATGTCCTAACAATGTTTTTGTTCTTAACAATCGTAACCTAATGTTGGTGGCTCTAGTCCATTCTTGGAGCACCGATGAATTGAAATACATATTCGCAGAAGGACGGTTAATCAAAAGTGAAATAGGGATCTATAGAAATATCATATATATATTTTAAAATAAAATGTGTAATTAATTAGAAAAATAAACAAATAAATATACCTCTCCCGCCTCGAGTGGCACAATTTTTGAGTATTCCGTATTGCAAATAACAGAATCGTCTTTAGTGATAGGCAACAAACTTTCCTTGCCAAAGTGAGTTTCACAATCACTATAGGGAAAAAAAAATTTCACTAAATTCTACTATGCATTTTTTCGAAATGTTTACTAGATAACGTTATCTTTACCTGGGTGAATCAGAAAAGTATTGCCAAGGAGTGTAAGTTTTACCATAATCCGAAGACTTCTCCAACGCCCACAAGCCAGGACGCGGAGAGTTGCCCATCCTCACGAACACGTACGCCACATGAAATTCCTGAAACGGCGGAAAGAATTCAACATCGAAACCGACAAAAAAAATCGCCATTCCCACTGCGCGAAGGGGTCCGAAGCGGCCCTGCAAAGGCGAAAGCCGAAAAGCGGTCGCATATTTCGTGCACACATCCATTTGTCGACGGGTTCACATTCAATTAGAATATCAGCGCGGCGGCCATTCGCGCCCCCGCCATCCTATGAGATAGCGCGCGTTCGGCCAGGCCGGCGATAACGTTTTCGTTTCCGTTCCAGATATTGCTGGAAACGATCTGGCGATGGATCCGAGCGTTGATGGATGACGAGGGTCGTCGTGGGTCCGGAGCCGGGCCTAGGCCAGTATCGAAAGTTCGGGAAGTCGCCCTCGGGTTTGTCAATGGAGGAAATGTTGACCGGACGATTGATTCGTGTTGTGTTGTGAATGAACTTTTTCGGACGATTTATCTGAATTTAAAGTTTTTCAGAAATGTTTTATGTTTTTTTTTGTAATATATTAGCAAACTCCGTAAGTATTGTCGTACTAGTGTATAGGCCCGATGTTAATAACATCGGCTGTGGTTTTGTTAAGAAACGGAAAACGATGAAATGTGAAAACCCGATTGT
>JAOXNN020000031.1:3454491-3492453 GCA_028571205.2 Hydropsyche betteni | reverse complement strand
GTTTTCACATTTTATCGTTTTCCGTTTCTTAACAAAACCATAGCCGATGTTATTAACATCGGGCCTATATACTAGTAATATATAATATCGAAATCGGCCCAAGTGTTATACACGTATTTTAAGCAATGAAAATATTAACTTTATCGATGTTAATATTAAAGATAATAAATAAGTCAATCGTCAAATTTTATTTTTCGCCATTGTCACTATTAATCAGTGACGAAACATTATTTAGGAATGTGAACTATTTTTCATTTTGTGTATAAAAAGATTAGTTATCTCGCCTTTTTGGATAATTTGGAAATATACGAGATAATCGATATGAATAATTTCTTAAATCTTATCGTTGATGCGATGAAAAAAAAAACATGAATGTCCATTCCATTTTTTTTTAATCTTTTCAAAACGAAAAGATTTCTTGAAAAAAAAACATAATTTTGTAAATGTTTTAATTTTTTTAACTTTATGAAAGTTGAAATTTTTCTGACAAAAGTAAACATTAATTTTCAAGATACTCGTATGTTGAATAATCCAGTTGTATTTTTATGAAAGTTTTCTCTCGATAGTTGGATTATCAGTTTCACAGATTATTATGACGTGTTCAATAACTTAAAGCATAATTTGGGAAATTAAAGATTATATGAGTTTTTATTTATCTCTTTTATTGGCGGTTTACAGATTCAAGCAGTTACATGGACAGGATTGACGATTGCTGGCTTAGTTAGTTATGGAGATTGTGGACCGCCGACCCCTCCGACAAGTACCATCACAGTATCCCCTTTGTCCACAGACTTAACTTTGCTCAAAGATTCATCTTCGTATAGTTTTACTTTCGGTTATTTATTGCGAAACCAATATTTTTCGGGTAAGTACACTATTTGAAAGCCTTTTTTACTACAGCGAATCATTTTTTTTTTTTATGTATCCTGAATGTGATAACATTCTGCATTTTAGACTTACATGTATAATTTTTTTGCATTATTGTATAATACAACAATTAAAATGATAGAAAAATCACCGATTTCTAATTCAGCATTTAATTCTTGCGAGTGATAAAGCAATAATCTTGTGGTGTGAGGTGAAAATTTTGCAATTTTCACTAAACATGATTTACTTTTAATCTTTTCAAGGTTGCCCTCCAGATAAAGATGTCAGGTATGTGGGTGAGGAAGACTTATTTGTGTGGATTATTATTATTTTGGTATTCAGTGTTATTTGGTTGACCACTTCATGTTTGATGCTTTTTGGTGAGAATTTCATTCAATTCTAAATAGTATATTTATTTTAAAATAAAATAATTTAAGTAATTAAATTTACTATGATGCTTTATGTTTTTGAAAAAAGGTGTAAAAGATAAATTAACCAAGGTCTCAGCATATTATATAATCGCTTGGTCATCTGTGACAATCATTATTTGTATAATTGATTTGGCACTAGGAATCCTACTTGGTCTTGATTTAGATTTATTGGAGGTAAGAGTTCATGATAAATAAAGAAATTTATTCAATTTTATTTGAAAATAACGTAACTGCTTTATCTTCAAGTAAAAACTCTTCATCAAAAAAATAAATTGAAATATAATATGTGTATGTATAGACTTTTTTCATTGTTTCTCAAAAATTAAATAAAATTCCCGTTCAAATTATTTATCAAATGAAATAATTTTTTTATATATTTTAATGAAAATGATGTTAAATTTATATAGACATACGAAGTCCCAGATTTTGAAACAGCGTTTATGAAACTGTTAGTACAGTTTACGATTGGTTTTTTAATGACTATGGCTTTCAAAGGGTATATTTTGTGGATAATGAATTTTACATTTTCGATTCTACTTATATCAGTTGCAGTCAACATTTTAAATCCCGAAAATGAAAATGTAAGTATTACTTGAAATCTTTTTTTTTATTCTATAATAAAATATAGAAAAATAATGAAACTAAAAAAAAATCATAAACTGACTTAAATTACTCTTCAAACTATCAGCAAGATTACATGGAACAGACAAATATGGCCAGATCACCTATCAATGCGTTCGAACCGTGAGTCTAACACCATTAATTTGTATTCTCAAAACTGGTGATAAGTGATAATGTCAATACAATTATTTTCACGGACAGACCTTCTAGTCCTTCTCGATCAACAACATGGCTAACTGACAATCATACTTTGGAAAGATCTAATCCCCAAAACAATCTTCACAACCGTCCATATAGTATGCAAGGTGAAACTAATCGTGGATACATGGGCATGGAACCTCCCAAGTAAGTAAACTAAAGAATCTATAATTAGATGGGTAGAACTATATGTATAGTTAGTCTGTAATATCGATGATGTGACTAAAATATTCATGTGGAGGATTCCTACCTAACTAAATAACTTTTTCGAATAATTATCATCATTGTAAAGTGATCTTACAAGTGTTTTGCGGTATCAAGCGATCATTATAACGATTTATCATAATTTTTGAAACGCGGGCAGGCCATATTTTCGTTCAGTCGAATTCAAATTTTTTCTCAAACGAATTTGTTTGGAACTGTCGAATGGCCGCAAAAATGGTATCTATTGAATTTTGTAATACGTCATACAATTGGTTGTGTTAATAAACTTCTAATTATTATCGATCGCCTATAGCGATGCAAAAAAAAATTCGTTAGTAAAAGCTTGAATTTCTCAAACTTTCTTATAAAATGTTATCGATTTTTTTCAATTTCAATTTTTTTGAAATACGAATTCAAATGTCGATTTCTATTTAGATTTCGTTTCAATAAATGGTATTTAAATAATGAATGTTATCCAAACGTGTGTTTTCGATAATTATTTTATTTTTAAATAGATTACAATATTTATTTCTACAACTTAATATTAGTGGGTGTGGTTGGGGGGGCAGGAGTGGGGGTGAGCCCGAAGGGCCGAACTTGCAGATTCAAGCTAACAAAGCTAGCTTGAATGCGCTATATATAAATAATATTAAATATACTTATAAAACCTGTGAAAAGAGTGTCGGTGTCATTTTTTTGGAAATTAAACTTTGTCCTTTATACAAATCGGGGGGGAAGCATGGAAAATTACCAGAAATTCACGGTAACCATAAAAAAAATTATTAGAAACTCGCGTACATCTGGAATTCGGAAATGCCGGTTTTAAAATTAGAGAGAAAAAAAAACCTCTAAATGAGTCTAGTTTCCACGTTTGAATTCATTTGGCGTCCATCTTCGATTCGAAAAAACGATATGTTTTCTGGGTTTTCCAAGGATTTTCCATGTTCTAATAACAACTTTGCTTCTTTAAATCCGTTTTTTTTTTTTTTACATTACGTACATTCGCCAAGAATGTCAGCTCATAGAAAGACATATTTCGGTATTCCGTGTGCTCCTCCGAATGCAATCCTTCGCCAATCGCTTGTGCAAAATATGGCGCACCCGTAGTTTCGCTTATTGTTAGTGATGCTGATTGTAAACTAATTGTAAGCCTTCTCAAGAAACTGGCATTAAGTGGAGTGAATGTAACAAGTGGGATAGCGGGTTTCTTTCGAATAACTTAAGCCTACATTTGAATTTTTTTATACATATCATCTTTATAATATTATTTGATAATTATAATTTTAATAATAATAACTTTCAGATTCCAACAACAACAACAGCTAGCCAGTATCATGAAAAGGTCCGTCGCTGATCAAATGAACAAGCCCCGTTCTAATTACGACCCGCACGTTCCCAGTCCTGATTACAGCCCGCCCCCAATGAGGGCTAGGCCACCATTTAATCAACAGTTATCAAACAATTCACAATCTTACAACAACGCTCCCAATCAGTATAATTACAGACGTTAAGCAGTTCTTAATGCACCTCTAATGCATGTTACCGTCACTCTCACTGTTTTTAACATGCACCGTTTCAATCTTACAATTAAATAGAAAAGTATTTTAACAAATTGTACGATTGTGAAAGATATTTATTTATTGTAATTAAAAACCAATTTGGTCTATGTTAGAAATAACAAATATGAAATTTGATATATTGAAACCGAGATGTAGCAATGTTTTAGCGCCTTTAGCAATTATTAAATTTAGTACCCCTCTATTATTCCTTTTATAAGATCGAAAAAAAATATTTTTATGAAAAAATATATATTTATTGATTATAACTATATAAAAATTTCAAAAAAATAAAATAAAATTACAAAAACTAAAAAAAGATTTTTTTTTCATATTATAAATGTAAGGCGACTAGGAGAGAGAAAAATCGGACTTCGGCGCAAATTATTACTGTAGCCTCCTTTTTTCAATTTTTATTCCACAATTTTACAATATGGAAAAAATCTAAATTATCTAAAAATCAAATGTCAATTTATGAAAAATTGAAATATATATTTATTTTTTCTAACATAATGCAGTAAATAGTGAAAATAATACAGTTAAGCGGCAGTTTTATCACTGACAGGGGAAACTTGTCTAATTTCGTGATACTGAGCGCTTGTGTGTCATTATCTTGTATTCTATTGTAAGATAATTAAAAAAAGCTTACAATCATAAAGCATCAACCTTCCTTTTCAACGAACCATTATTTAGATCAATCGTCGGCAACCATTTTTGGCTATGGGTCAGAAGCAACCAAAATGTGACTCTTATGAAGATATTTTGTATCAGTGCGTATATTTTAAAACAGTTTTTTGTGAATAATAATAACATAAATTTTATTAATAAAATAAAGTTTATAACATCATTAGTTTTTATAGAAAATCATTTACTTTTTATATCCAACATATTCCCATTATTGAAAATTATGAACTCTTGTAGTTGATTGTAATCAGTGCATTTGATTGTGTCATTCATTGCAGCAAAAAGGCATAGTTCTTCAATGATGCTTGAACTATATACTCATGCAAATCTAATAGTTGCTATCCTATTCATACTATTTATTTACATTAGTGCTATCGTCGAGTGCAATTTAATTTTGTCACTTGATAATAAATCATTTTTAATCTGTGCGTCAATATTTTTAGCTATATCTTCAATGTGGCGCTGGATTGTTCTGGCTGACAATGGCATTTCTTTGATTCTCTCAATTGTTAGTTTTTTTTTTACTTCAGGCAGGTAAAGCCAGCTCGAACCCGCTAGCTTGGCCCTTCAAGCCTCGTTTTGTGAATCCTTCTGGCCAACCACCCCAGCCCCCCCCCCCCCCCACACTACGCACAGGCTCACTAATATTTAAATCTAGAAATAAATATAATCTATTTAAAAAATATGTGTCAAAAAAACACGTTTTGAAAGTATTTTAGTCAGATTTATAAATTAGTTCGTTACTCAAATAGTTAGTATGTAAATACATATTTTTTCACTGAGTATCCTAAAGGGGTCAAATCATTCAATCAATCAAATTTTTGAAATTTTATTGTGTTAATAAAACTTCCTTGGCATACCCGATACTCAAAATCAGTGATAAATTGAAAATTTTAGCATGTAAACGAAAAAAGATTGCCACCAATGATCGGGACTATGAAATGTACTCAATTTCTTGTATTCGTGACGATCGATTGACGAACGATCGCAACTCGCGCAACTCGATCACGTGATCAACGCATCGATCGGTGTTGCAAGTAAGAAAATATAAACAGTATGGTACTAGCAATAATCGCCAAATGTTTTTCAACTAATTTTATTTTTCACAATTATTTTTCAACTAGGGCCTATTTTCGGGTGAGGGCACATATTCTTAACAATCCCGAAAATCGCGTGAAATTTTCGCGAAAAGACGGCACCTGTACATTATGAAAATTTCGAAAACACGTGCGCTCGCGTCCACAAAACGCGTCCGAACGCGCACGTTGGCGAACATGCATGTCTAGACGCCGGTGCGAGGCCAGCCTTCGCGCGGTCGCACCACCCCTCGTGCCGCACGCGACAACCGCCCCTACGCGCCCGCGCACAGAGCCCCCTTCGCCCCGGCGCCCCGCCCTCGCCCAAGTGCCTGCGCGGGCGCGAGGCGGCGCCACCGGCGCAAAACGGCGGCGGCGGCCTCTCCGTGCGCGCCTCCGTCCGCGTCCTTTTCCCGCGCGCAGCTCGTCCTGGCGTCAAGTGAGTGTCTCCTGCCCCCCGCACCCTCCCCCTTTCGTCCTGTCGAGGACGCGCCGCGGGTCCTGCGGCCCGAGCCGATCCGCGGAAAACGCGCTGCGCGCATGTTCGAATTGTAATCTGATGTTTTGGCGTGGTTCTTCGTGTTTGTCATCGACTGGCGCGACTCGGGTAACGTCGTCCTACCGTGTTTCCCCGAATGTAAGACCTATGATTTTTAAAGGATGGTTTCAATGTAAGACCTACCCGAAAATAAGACCTATGGTTTTAAAGGGTGGTTTTAATGTAAGACCTACCCCGAAAATAAGACCTATGGTTTTAAAGGGTGGTTTTGATGTAAGACCTACCCCTATTGCAGTTATTATTAATATAAGACCGGGTCTTATTTTCGGAGAAACACGGCACCAGTCTGTATTATGACAATATATAAATTGAATTTCGATAATCTATTGAATTTTTATTTTTTTAAATTTTAAAAATGGTGTTTTGCAACAACCTAGAAAGTATAAAATACAGCAATCCCCCCTATAACGTCAAGATATGTTATAGGGGGAATTTAAGAAATCAATAAATGAAATATTTTCATTTTTTTTTATATTTTTACGAGTTACTTGTTTTTATTTTTCAAATACATTTGAAAATTTTTTAATTTAAATGCATTTGAAAAAAAATTACGCTATACAAGGGGATTAGGCCAGGCCCCCACTAGCGATTGAGTCGCGCGCAATTGGAAATGGAACACATTATTTTGGGTTGAAATGCGCGCATTTCTGTATTACTGTATTATAAAAAAGTATGGAATCTAATACTGATCATACTTCATTGTTTTTATTAGTAAAAATTTGTAATCGAAACAATATGTTTGGTTTTATGAATCGGTATCGATATACAGTAAAACGCCCTATAACTTCATGATATAATCCACTTTATATGCAGTTAAGGTTTTTCAATTTTGATTTGAATGCATTTGAACGATATAGGGGAGTTTACTCAGTGGCGGTTCGTCCTAAAAGGCTGCAGAGTCACAGCCCTTCCCGTGTGAAGTATATATCTTATTTTTTAATTTCCCATATTTTTGTACAGAAGTATAAACACTATGAAAATTGGCATGTATACATGTTTTTTTGTCGAGACGGTTTTTGTATCATTAAAACCGTTTTGTGACTCGATTTGACACTGTTTTAAAATGAAAAGGAAATATCCGTTCAAGCGCAACGCCGGCGCTTATACATACAAATGCCCACTTTTATATATGTATAGATAGATAGTTAATATTTAAATAATTTTTAACAAATGAACTCGATAAAAATATGATGCTTGCGTGTTAGTTCTCCCATACGACACTAGCACATATGACATTGGCACATTCTGATAATAGCACTCGCTATATTGCGACGTAGAATCTGCGAAAATTTTCGAATAAAATAAATTATTAAATTTTAATTAGTCCGCCAACGGTCTTAAAATGTATCTTGTCGTTTGGGGAAACTTTTCTTTAATACATAAAATCTATTAAATTTTCATAAAATGAAATCGGGATCGGTTTGAAATAGCTTGTATATAGTCAGATTTAGGTCGTAGACTGATTTTTATAATTGTGAAATTTTTACTAACATATGCTTCGTGTTCATGCCGACGTTAGTATGAAGCTCATATGTCAGTGTGAAGAGTTTGTGTTATTTTATTACCCTTTTTATAAAATAGTCGCAAAATAAATTTAACGTAACTTGTGTATGATCGTGATATAAGATCGTAAGACAAATTTTTAAAATCGTAAGATTTTTGCTAACATATGCTTCGTGTGCGTGCCAATGTTAGTGTGGAAAATTTGTTGATGCTTTTTGTAAAATGATTGCAAAATTAATTTAACGTTATTTGTGTGTAACCAACGGAATATGGTAATAATTTTTAAAATCACAAGACTTTTATTTACATATGCTTCATATATATCAATATCGGTTTGGAAAATTCGTGTTATTTGTTGATGCGTTTTGTAAAACGACCCCAAAATCATTTCAAAATAACTTGTGTATAAATGTCGGGAATGAGGCTAATTTTTTTTTAGTGAATGCTATGTGTGAAAATTTTAGGTTATTTTGTATAAACGTCAGAAACCAATTTTTATTTAAAATCATAAAATGTTTACTAACGTATGTGCAATATTAAAAAGAAACATCTAGAGTCGACCTAGTTACATGTTTTCATATTTTTTTTATCCTCCACAATAAAAATCAATAAACAATCTAGGCACCGAATCGATAATAATAGATTATTGATTGTAATCTTTTTTTAATCGATTTCCAGGAAGCATAATGTCGTCGTTCCACAAACCAAAAGTATACCGTTCTACCAACGGATGTTGCATATGTAAGGTCAAAACCAGCAGGTTAGTTTCCACGTTTTTCTTAATAAACTTTTGCTGCGCTAAATAAAACGAGCTGAAATTAATAAAGAGATTTAAGTTTGCTCAACCACATGACTAATACCATGTACTTCGTTTATGATTTATCTTTTGCCAGTTTGTTTATAGACATACAATTGCGTTTATATATAAATATGATAAACATATTGTATTTATCTTTGCGAATTTTCAAAATGTACGCAACGAATGTGAAAATTACAGCGACAATACCAAATATGATATGTTTTTTTATGTCGGCAAAATTGCGATTTTTTTCTCTGTATATATTCAACATCTTTGAAATTTCACTTTTCTAGCTCTCCGTTCACCGATTCGCGTAAATATGAAAACTATTTTATGGATTGTTTTCAATTGCCCAATAAGCGTCACGGTGAAATTTGTTATGTCTGTGTTCTTTCGGTTAAGCGATACAAAAGGCGTCCGGCTGGATCGGATAGACACTGGGGTCATGTGAGTTCGATACGCATACTGTTTTTTGCTTTCGTAATGATTCGTCGATACTGTTGCTAAGTTTCGTGCAATTTTTGCAGTTAAAAGTCGTCGATTCACATAGTGATTCTGAAAATAAGTATGCGAACAAACACCGTAAGCGACAAGGGGACAGAAACTATGAGCCAACGTTCAAAACTGTCGGTAGCGAGGAGGTATGGAAATTTCGTACTAATTTTACAACGTATAGTGGAGATCGCTTAACATGAAACCGTGGAAATTGAAATATTTTTTCATGTAAAAAAAACTCAATAATGTTTTATTTTTTAAAATGTAACTAATTCGATTTTCTATTATGTAATTTTGCATTAAATTCAATTAAATTACATATTCTCACAAAAACAAAATTGACTCACACATCATCGAGTTCAAAGGCAGACTATCCATAGATTGAAATTTTTTGATAATTGGCATTGCTTTTACCTAAATAAAAGCAGTATCTAACAATTATTGTTTTAAAATTGTAATTTTAATAAAAAAAAGGGATAAACCATGTAAGTGACGATGCGTCTACAATATACATTTTATTCGTTTGTGAAGCGAAATCTTTTCTTGTAAATGTGTGAAATTACATAGATTTCGACGTGATGGCAGTATTATTTCATGTTTGCAGATTTTTTCTACGTTATTTTCATGTTAAACAATTTCCACTGTATATACGTATTTATAATCATCGATACGTATTTTTTAATGTTGCATCATTTCATTCAGGAATCTTCGAGTACCGATAACGAAGTGAGTGACGAAGATTTCACTCCGCCGGTCTCAAAGCGCAAGTCTTATGTGCCTGTCAAAAGAACTGAACCGTTTACTGATTCTGTCGTTCAACTAGATCCTGATATGTGGAAAAAGTGAGTATATATGTGTATTTGTTGTTTGTGTAAAATGCCCATAAATACCATATGTATAATTTTGTAAAAGCGAGTGGTGATTTTTGATAATTTGAAAATAAAATTTAATTAAATTAGATTGTGTTAAAAGAAAAAAGATGTTTAATTTTGCATGTCGTATGTACATATTTGTATATTTTTCTTTTTACAGAGAAAACGTTTGCTGCGGAAGTATTTGGAGGAGTCCGTACAATCATATTATTTTACATAGCGAATGTTTCAAACTTTGCCCGGTTCATTTAAAAAACTTGAAATTATCTAAAGATACTGATCCGGCTGAAAGAAAATTATTTAGTGACAATTCGTCAGATTCTGGATACGAATCGTCCGTCTCACACTTGCTGCACAAGAAATCTGGACTCTTGAACGAAATAAAACCGAGCTCGTTAGCAAAAAATCAGGAGCCGGACGAAAATATTTCAAAAGCCCCAATCTCAAAAAAACCTGTAAGTCAAAAACGAATAATTTTGATTAAGAAAGTAATGCCTGACAAGTCAACGTGTGCTGTAAAACCTATGGTTCCAAGTTGAAATTAATTTTCATAATCATTTGCTTGCTTATTTATCGATTTTATGGATCTTAAATTTATTCATTTCCATGAATAAATTTAACTTCATTTTGTCAATAAGATAAAATGTTTATGTACTTGGTTATTCTAATATACATTTTGTTAATTATTTGTGTTCCACCGATACAGTATTCAAATTTACTCGAAGTGTACTTTAACACTGAAAGTATATTTTTTTTATATTTTAGTGAATTGGGTTTATCGTTAGAAAATTGTGACTAACATTTTTCATACTTAGAACATTTCACCTATTCCATATTTAGATTTATTTTGTCTGTAGTAAATTTTCTGGTACCCCTTACCTCAATTAACATTATTTTCATAAAATGTGTAAAATTGAATGTTGTTCCCTATTAACGTATTTATAATATCATACAAATCCATATTATACTATCTTGTGTTAAAAGTATTAATGTATTTGAATTGAAAGTCGAAAAAATATTCCGACTGAAAGTACTGGATATATATATTTCATAGCTGTAAACTACTTATTCAATATTAATAAATTAACTAACCATTTGAATTGATGTGAAAATTATAAACAAATAGATTGATATTACAATATAACGATCTGCGTTTTTAACAATTCGTATTAATAATAATGTATAATTTTTTTTTTATCATATATAATCTTTATTTTCATTGTATCCAAATTGACGTTTGCAAATTGTTTTTATTTTCATTCATCAACAAAAAATGGCCAAAATAGTAAAACGACTCAAGATCGTGTTCTTCCTTGACTGTAAAACATCAAAATCAAACGTATTCGTCTACAAATGCATGTTTGTGTGTATGACCTTTGTAACAATTGCGAATTTGTTTATTATCTGTATTAAATGTGTAAATTGTGGTATACAAATCATCATAATGGATATGTTAATGGAAAATGTAATCTGGAATCGTCCCATTTCCATACAAATTTTATTTACAAAAAACTAAAAATTTTTAATGTTACAGACAGACAAAAAGGTAGATGTTCAGACTAATGTATGAAGACAACATAGATTTAATTTTCTCGATACATAAAATAGTTGTAATGAAATTGTGAAAACAAGATTGAATCAATTACGTAATATGTAAGTTATCCTACAATGATTTTTCTCACACATATCGAATTTTAATTTTAACTGTGCTGTTTCGCAAAACTTGCCAAATCGATGTGAAAATGTTACTGGTTTTTTTTTCCCTATAGGAAAACTTAAAACATTTTATAATTTACGTTTTAAATCGTTATTAGAAACGAAACATTACTCATGATACATTGTTCTCAATATATACAGATAGTCCTCGACTTACGACTGATAAAAAATAATATAAATTTTTTTCAATTAATCATTTTTTTTAAATGGAAAGATAAATCTCAAGCGAATGTGAGAAATAAATAGGAAGGAATATATTTAGAACTGTCAAAAAAATTAATTTTGAAAAAAATTACTGCTGCTTTTAATTTAATTAATCAAGGAATTCAAAAATTCGAAATGATGGATCCAAACAGTGAAATATGTATTTTTAAATGTCATTTATTTATTATTTCATTATTGTTTTAATAAAAGTAAGTAAAACCACCGAAAAAATAATAATTATACAAATTCGACTTACAACTGAGATTCAGGAACGTATCTCCGTCGTAAGTTGAGGACTATCTGTATATATTAACATGTTTAGTTCTATAAGAATATTATTCAATATGTTATATGTCATAATAATGTAGTTTTTGAATAAGTATTAAGTGTATATTATTAAACTGGCTGTGTATGACTACGTTGCAAGCAACTGATTTCTATTTATTTTTCGAATATCAAATTTTACTTTTATACTTTGATGAGTGAGATAGTTTTCGTTATTCAGACGATGACAATTCTGATTAGTTTCGAAAATAAATAGCGTTTAAGCTTGTAGCAACCTAAATCTCAAGAGTGTGTAGACAAATTTTAGCAGCATTATTGATTAATTTTCGATACGTTCCTTGAAAAAAGCCAATTTTAATCATATTGAAAACTTTTTATATCAAAATTAAATTTTATTTTTAATTTTCATCATTTATCAAGTGGATTTTTCTTTAGCAAGTTTATTGCTTGTTATGATAATGATTTTATAATGCATTTATTAGGTTATTCGGAAAAAAATTATTGCTTTTTCTTAGCATAAGAATCAAATGATTATTCTGTTAATTTTTTAGTTCCCCTTTCATGAAAAATCAATAAATTTATGTTCCTAACAAATAAAATTTATTCAATAATCCATTTCTTGAATAACCTGATAAAATCGAATGTTTCAAGTCATCTTGTTATTTTTTATTATGATTAAATATGATGTAATAAAATACATATTTTACATGTGTATTATCAATGTTATGATCTGAATTTTAATTAAAACTAAATGTGAAAATTGGATCTTTTTTCAATATAATTTTAAATGCAAAAATATAATAAACGATTATTGTATAGAAATTATTGTTTTATTCAATTGATCGATATAAACCCTTCATTATGCCAATTATAGTATCACAAAGTCTGATGGTGACATAAGGTAAATAAATCAAACGTAATAAGAAAAGACTTTATTGAAAATCAAATTGAAAATCTTATTGAAAATCAAATTGTTCAACCTGAAAATGCAATATTCTTTGATGTTATGGGTCTCGTTCTTCTAGCGTTAATGATATTTTAAAATGAAAAGATGACGACTCGCTTGCATATGATTTTGACTTTGAAGAATACATAACATTTTTTTTCTAAAATGTTTTTATAATTATGAAATTTTACCATGCTATAAATTCAAATAAAATACTTAATTCTTGTATAGTTGTTAATTTAACATGAAAATGTACCACAAAAAAGGTTTATCATACAGATCAAATGCCTCAACGACGCTATTATATTTGGATGTGACTATTTGAAGATACGGTATCTATGAATTCTTGGCTATTTGCAGATACAATATCTTTGAATTCAGGTACAGTGTATAAGAAATAATCTTTCTGATGGAACACAGTTATGGGTAAAAATTGATAATAAATTTTAACTTCGCTGGTAGGTGCTTCAATTCTCTGCCTCTAAACTGAATCAAAGCTACCCACCGGAACGCCAATCTTGATTTCTGTGTGTGTCCGTCTGTGTATTTGTACGAATGATGCTCGCGACTTTAAAATGACCGACCCGTCGATACGATAATTTTTTCGAATTAAAAAATCGCAGTCTCCGCGCCGGAAAATATACATTTTGTCGCTGGTAAAAGTCGCTCACCGTCTATGAGCATCGCTTATTGCCCATGAGCATACCAACCTCCCAAACGGTGAAACGCATACATATACAAATCCAGTTATGAGTTTGTAGTTGGTACCCTGCATTCACGCACACATTCACATCCAACTTTTGCTGTTAAACGTCAGTTGTAATTTCCATGCGAAATAGAACCCAACCCAACCAAACGAACGAAATTGTGTTTTGTGTTGATGAATTGATCGTAGTATTGAATACTCTAATGATACTGCTTCGATACCTGAACAAAAAGTTTCGGTAAAGGTAGTGTATTGCCCTTGAATTTTGCTCATTAATAAGGTGACCATTCGTACTGGTTTTATCAGTACGGTACTGGTTTTTTGGGCATTGGTCCTGGTCAGTTGTAAAATAAAACCAGTTTAGATTTACCCATATCTAAGTATTGTTCTGGCTGACGTCTAATTATTAGACTAATAACATTATTTTTTTCCTTGAGTTATATTTGCAGAAGCCGATTAAGCCAACATTTTGATTGTTGAAATTTAAATTTATTGATTGAAATATGTTGATAGTACAAACCTGTGCGTTGGGTAAAAATGTGTACTGGTTTTTGCTTTGAAAAAAATGGTCACCTTACTATAAAAGATTTTTCCTCCTTGCGCTAAAAAAAAGCGCATTTACGTGAATAAACTTAAAAACTAGGCACGCTAATTACTCTATGTGTAGATGCATGTACGTGTATAAACGCGTTTCACCGTTTGGGAGGTTGGTACGCTCATGCGTATAAGCAACGCTCATAGGCGGTAAGCGACTTTCACCGTGGCCCTTTCAGTTCCGCATTAAACGTTTATCAATATAATTTGAAAATTTCAAAAGATTCGCAACCGCGTCGATTCGTATCGTTCGGACCGCCACGTGTACACTCATCGCATCAGCGAGCAACGCGCACACCGCCAACCATAAAGTCTTCTAGCACGAAATTATTATAAAACAAAAACACATTTTGGCTCTTTCGATTTCTCATCAAACTTATACAAATTCAATTTGAAAATTTCAAAAAATTCGCATGCGCAAATCGCAATCCAAACGCACACGCCGTCGATTCGTATCGTTAAGACCGCGTACAGTCAACACATCGGCGAGCAACGCGCAGCACCTGCGACATGACACTTTCCCCGCCGCCATAAAAAAACCCCATACGCCCCCATCGAAACCCCCCAACAACCCGGAAACCCCCGACCGTCAACCACCATCAGCTCGTCCACCGACCGACCGACCATAGACTCGACCGCACGCCAGAACGCAGTATGGCCGCTGTCAGTTAGGCGTCAGCTCCCGCCGGTATACCGGTGAATAGATATGCTTTATTTATGCGCTTAACCGCCCGGTGCGGCCCCCACGAGTTGTTGGCGGTCGGTTTTGTCCGCCGGGCGTTGACAGTTGTCGAATATCAACTTTCTATCAGAAGAAGGCGACGGGCGAAGGTTCGCTGTCAGCTGCTAATTGGCGGCTGGCTTGTGTCGGATGCGCGTTGTGTTTTGTGTGTGGGTAATTTTAGGAGAGTTGTGTTTGGTGTATTCAGTGTTTATGTACGTTGCGTTTTGATATAGTCAAACTTTTGCATAGTGAAGTTAAGTGTCGGATGCGTTATTGATCACAAAGACGTACCGACTCACCGTTACTTCAGTATTGAACTCTATGAAATTCATATAATTTGGCGTGTTTTTAATAAATTTTGTTCGAATAGTTGATTTGTATTTTACTGACGTTGTAAGAATGAACTGAAAATGTTTGAATGTGAAGTTTAGAAATGTCATATTTGAAGTATTGAGTGTTTACGTACGTTGTATTTCATTACAGTCAAACTTTTGTATAGTGAAGTTAAGTGTCGGATGCGTTATTGATCACAAAGACATACCAACTCACCGTTATTTCTGTGTTGAACTCTATGAAATTCATATAATTTGGCATGTTCTTACTAAATTTTATTCGAATAGTTGATTTGTATTTTACTTATGTTATAAAAATGAATTGAAAATGTTTGTATGTGAAGTTTAGAGATGTTATATTTGTAATTATGGGTATTTATGTACATTGTATTTCACTATAGTTAAACTTTTATATAGTGAAGCGAAGTGTCCGTTGCATTATTGATCACAAAGTCGTATTGACTTGTCATTATTTTGGTATTCATTATTATGAAACTTTCCTAATTTTACATATTCGTATCTAATTTTGTTAAATAGCGATGTTTTGTATTTTACTTATTATCGATTCGTTCCGATTTACTTGCATTGTACGAATGAATAAAAAATATTTGCATACAATGTATAGGAATACCATATTTTGAAGATTGAATGTTTATATGCATCATATCTCATCATAAATAACCTTTTATATAATGAAACAAAGTATCAGATGCGTTATTGGCCACGAAAACGTACTAATTCACCATTATTTTGTGATTAATTACTATTAAACTTTATGTTACATGTCCCTGTAAAATTTCGTTTGAATAGTAAATAGTTTTTATTTTCTTTGCATTCGACTTGTGTCGTTTTATTAATGTTGTGCGAATTGACCGAAAACATTGTTATAATACGTATGTATTGTTGTTTGCAGACAACATTAACATCATGGATCATGACATTTCGGAAGGAATTCTAAATTTCCCATTTGATCACATATACGCTTGTCATACTGAAAACGTAGACGTATCAAACGATACAATTCTACACAATATAGAAAATGAAAATGCCCGGAATGAAATAATGCGACTAACAGTTAAACTAAATAATACACGTCGAGAAAATTGTAGGTTAAAAGATTTAGTTCTTGTGAACTTAGATCTGTTACAGCAACAAAGTGAAGAATTAATTATAAAAGATAAAGAAATATCACAGTATCTACAGGAAATCGAAAAGGTGTAATTTTGATTATTATTGAGTTTTTTTTTTGTCCATAAATATCTGAATTAATAATTAATATAAAATATTCTATTTTTTGCATCTTTGTATTTAGATCTTTTAATATTTTATTTTATTTTAAAAAAATTATCGTTTTTATTTCAACTTACATAAAGTATGATACGTAAAAGCACTTGAGATAACATTGAATATTTTTAAATGTGTGCATAATTTTAGAACTTAATTTTCTTTTTCATTCATATGTGAATCACACTCTCAAATCATAACAAATCGAATATTATTTGTTTCATTTTATTATCTCAAATTATATAATGTTGAGATTTTACTTAAAAAAAGTCAAAATCATATTAAAGGTAATTAATGAAACGAAAATTTTCGATTTAAAAAAAAAATAACATCATATAAAACATTTTGAAACTAAAACTTTGAATGATAAATATATACCTTTTGTTCTTAATTGAATATTTTATTTTTTCAGTTGAAATCAACATTAAATCAATTGGGGGGATCTCTAAATCTTCATATTCAAAATATAAACCCTTCTCCGCTTGTACATTTGACTGGACAAACTGGCCCGACGGTTACAATTTTACCGGAATCATCTTCTCAGGTAAAAATTTACTTTATACTCTAAATACTGAATGTTTTTACCAAATATCTCCTTCAAAAATAATTAATTTAGTACAATATTTATGCAGGTTCAATTCACAAACATTTCTGGAATCGTAAATTCTAACAACGATGCGGACAATATTACGAACCAAAAGACGATTGATAGAAAACAAAGTTCATCCGATTCCTGTATGGGTAAATATTTCATCATTTTCAACCTGCTTGTAATATTATGAATAATCACTTAAAAAAATATGCTTTAGATGAATTATCTTGTACGAATGTGGGTTCTTTGATCGACACGAGGTATATTCAGTGCACAAACAACGTGTTCGATTCACAATCGAACATTTGCATCCAAAGAACGGTTCAACCCATCCAATCGACGGTGCAGCCCATAATGCAGACAACACTTCAACCAGTCACTCAATTGTCGATAAAAACATTGACTAAAACTAACAATAATAAATCGTACGTTGATTATTCGATTGAAATAAACATCTCATAATTTTTCAACTACACTAACTTGATTTTTTTCTATTTCAGACTTTATAAAAATATTCCATCCCATATGAATGAACCTTCTCTTTCTAAATCTATTTCAACAGCTAAACAAATCGATGAAATGAAACGACATAAAGTCAGCGGTACGTATTTATTGTGTTTTTTTTTAATATAAAATGTTAAATCGGTATTTTTAATTTTGTCTTATTATAGATCACGGTATCAGAGAATCAGAATCAAAATTAAAGGACAATATGTCTTTAACATTAAATAAAAGATGCAAAACAATTTATACTTATGAGAAGAGTTCAAAGCGAAACGTTAAGGGTGTTTTGAAGTCGACGAATCAAAATTCTAGTTTTTTAGCTTGTAGTAAAATGGCGAAAATGAGAAATCAATCTAAAGTTCATTGTTCTGTTCTCCCCGACGACAAGTTGGATGCTGAAGAATTCTCTATTTCTAACGCTGGACGTCTCGAATCACTGCACAGTCCGAAATATAATAGCTTTGCTGGTAGCGAACCTAGTCCCAAAAGTGATATCGATTATGCTAGTAGCGATGCGAGATTCGATAAATTAACACCAGTCAAAATGATAAAAAGCGAACCAAAACCGACTCACACGAGAAAATTTTTCACTTCCGGACATTCTTTAAAAGAAAAGGGCAGTTGCAGAGACTTTTCGTACGGAGAATCTCTCGAAAACATAAAATATGCAGTCAAACCGGATATTTTGGAATATTTAGAAGGGAACAATTCAAATAGCCAACCCGAAATCGACGTATTCGAAACGGAAGATGACAAAATGGATTGGAAAGAGGATTCTTGTAGCATGTCGAATATGTCCGCACATTCGGTATCTCCTGATCGCGCTTCGCCAGAAGTCGCAAATTCTGAACCTGATACGTCTATTGCTCATTCTAATGCAGCTACTTCAGGAGAAACATTCAGTATTGTGAGTTTTTTTTTTTAATATACTTTATTTTTATATGTTCAAACTGATATTAATTTAATGTTATATGCTTCATTTTAGGAAAAAGTGATAGGTATTAGAAAAAGGTTAGATGGGACAATTATCTTGCCTGACGATATATTGGATAAAATTATAGAATCGAGCAGTACCTTTCCTTCTCCTACATATGATGAATTTATCAATAATGTGAACAAAATTTTTATGGATCGATATTTAGAAATCAAAGAAGAAGAGCAAAGAAGACTTGCCGAAGAACCACAATTACAATCGAATGAATCCCACGTAAATTTCCACAGTATAAACTAATAGTTTTCGTCAATTTAGATCTGGTTGAAATACATCTTATTTAATTTTCAGCGAAATGCCCAATCTAAAAATTGCAAAAAGAAAAATGTGAGAAGAAAGCGAGCGCTCAGTTCAGCGTCAAAAGTTTCGACCGTATCCCAAAGTGACTCAACTCCGTATTCCTGGATATTTTCTGGTCAAGATTTCAAGATTTTAGAATCAAAATTTCATATGAATTATTATATTCCTCCGTTGGGTAGTACTGATTCTTATTTCTCATCGTTACAACTTCCCAAAGAAAACATCGACGAAGAAGTCAATTTAGAAGTAATTTTGTTGTTTTTCAATATTTAATTTAATCGTTTACCGTTCAAAATTATTCATATTTAAATCTGCTTATTAAAATAGGTACCGAGTTGGCGAATAAAAAATTATAGTCCAGACGAATATATCCACACAACTGAAAATACGGATGAAGATGTTTACCTCAAACGACATTCTAAAATGGAAATAGAAGAACGACGTCGGAAAAGGTTTGTTTTTTTTTTCAGTCAATTCTAATAAATATTTTTTATGTTCAAATCTATAACTTTAAGAAATCATTTAAATGTTTTAAAATATTTTTTTTTCTAGGTGGGATTTTCAAATGATTAGAGAACAACGGCATATAGAAAAGCTGAAACAGCGTCAAGAAAGGAAAAATTCTGGAGGCTCCAAACAAAGCCGCAACTCTAAAGTTGCCTGCAGTAATTTTGGGGAAGAATTTCCTTTATCGTTTTATCCATCGCCCGAAGACGTATTGGCTTTGTCTTTGGATGATATGGTGCCTATTTCAGCTTTCGGTGAATGTATACCACATTTACCTTCACGGTATAAATCTTTTTCAAATTTTCATTATATTAAATGAATATTGTAATTGTTTTTATTTATTTTATTTTTTTGTAATTAATGCTGCGTTTATGAAATTTACACAAATATGTGTTACGATAAATTGTATTTTCTTTTTAATATAAAGCAATTTTTTGCACTTGCGAAATGGTTTATGTAAATTTTTGGCAAATCGTAAATTATACGATGTTTAGCGATTTTAATCAATGAACTATGTATTTATAATATTAATCAAATAAGAATATCTTTTTATTATGTATTTCGTATGCTATTTGTCTTATTTTAGTTTCACATACGTACATATATATAAAATTAATCGTGTCATTTCACTTGTTGCAGATATTTCCAATTACCTTGGGTTCACACTTATCCACATAACCATTCGAGGAGTCATTCGTCAGCGAAAAAGAAGACCAAACACTATAAAAGCGACGAGGAATGATATTTGCCAAATTATACTTTCAACTTGTATAGCAATACTAATCAAAAATGGATGCAAAATAATATTTCCCGTGAAATACTAGTCAAACATATGCATTTTCATTAATTATATCATTAGATTAGTAGTTTTATTATTAGGGTTTTTTTACTTTTGCACTTAAAAAATGCACTTGGCTTGAACAAAATTACGTGAGAATTAATTTTACTTTAACGAATCTATAGGATAAATCTAGTTAATTTTTTTACTTATGAAATATACTTTTTGTTATTTTTTTCCAAATCATAAATTTATCGAATATTTTTTACTGGTTTTTTGTTCAAATTTTCATGAATGTTTAAAATGATGAATTTTCCTGTTCAAATTTGTCGGCATAATTGAACGTAAACGCATTGAGTTTAGAGTGTGGATATTTTCAAGGTATATAAATTTTTTTGTTATATGAATTATTTATATTTGTTGAAAAGCTAGCATTTGTAGTATTTCTTAGTACGTGACAGTATTTCCTTGAAACTTTATTACAAAACTGAGTGATATTTATATTTGTTTACTTTTAACTTGCATAATTCATTCACATGTATAATATGATAAGTTATGAGTTTTCAATTTTCTGTATTGTATAGTTGTATATACTGAAACTGAATGTTACTTTGCAAATATATTATATATTTTACTAACCGATATTTAGACTTTAATATTGGATTGTATAGTTTTATTTTTTGCTTTACTTTATTACATACTTGAAGCTTATTTTGCGTGCAATGTCAAAATCATATTAAATCCCATTTTTCATAATTTATTTAGTATTATATTTAAACATACATATTTAATATGCAACCATTGTTTTTTTTATACATTTTTCAGAAATATTCTATAAATTCATATATTTTTTTAATATTTTAATACAATACGTACATGATTTGATCTCATAAATTATCGCGTCGTATTACAAATGAAATGAAATTTATCTTTTTGTGACATTTAAATATAATAGAACCTGTTAGCTATTTTGTGATTTACCAAACCAGTTTATTTGATTTCACATAGTTTAAATCGATTGAATAGAAAATTTTTTTCATGCTTAAATAAACATTATATATAATTTTTATGAATTTCCTATGAAATTGAAATTAAAAAAAGATTATTATGGCATAAGTATATTTATGTAAAAACCACTGGTCTGTACAGGCATAATGAAATAATATTTAACTATGGATGTATTAAAAAGCTGCAGTAATGAGTATTTGTTTTCAGTAAAAGTGCGTTCAAAATATTTTTCAATAATTGGATGCGGCTATTTAAGTAGATGGTGGAATATTCAAATGAATTTCAAACACTATTTTTTCTTTTATATGTCGCCTATTACGTGGCCAATATTCATACGCCCTTTGCTCCAGCTCTGATAATATATCGACAATGACCTGTGACAGTCAAATTTATAAATAATTGCTTTAGTTAACATTTGGTTTGTACAAAACTTTTGTAAATATGTGAAAAAATAAATTGATAGATATTTATGTATTGTTTTTTCTTCTATTATATTTTCCACTAAATAAAATTTTTTTTTTCTTGGGAAAGGTTTTTAATATATTAAAAGATACGTGTGATTGATGAATACAGTCTTAGTGATAGTCGTTAAGAAAAACAGTTTACAGGCATTTAGATGCAAACAAAACTAGGATTAACCTGACATAATAGTACTGTCATCTTTTGAGAGAATGCAGAATTATTTATTAATTTCTGTAGTAAAAGTACTAATTTTTGTAGTAAATAAAAAAAATCAATTTTATAATTTTGGTGCTTATCACTATTTACTACCAAGCCCCTCAAATAATAAAGTGTTCTCTTTTGATTGTGCCATCTCAAACAATTTTTAAAATGTAATACGAATATAAGATTGAAAAAGTAGCTTCTTCAGTAACGCAAAATACTATTTAATCCTGTGACAGAGCAGAAACAGCACTACCATTTATTAGTTTCTGAAGCCACTTTTCTTTTAAAAAAATGTCATCTTTTTTGTAGATTTTTTTTACCTTCTCTATTACATTCAAATGTCTTGAAATACTTGATTTTGAAATTTTGAGATCTAATGTTAAATTTCGAACATTTTTTCATACACATTTTTCACTACTCAAGGCTGTGTACTTTTGTATATATGTGGGTGATCACCATTGCCCGCTGACTCCCATTACCCGCTCTTCCCCGATAAGGCAAAGAGGAGATTTGAGACTGTATTTAACTAAACTTGAACCTAATATTACGAAAATAACGTAGCCACATGAGGTTCGAGGATCTCATTATCGTTTTTTTTTTTTTATTAGAAAAATTCACTTTTCCATTGAATTATTTACTTTTTAATTAAAATAATATTATAATGTTGTATATAATATTGATATGACATAAATGGCAATAAATACATAATGCTTATAAAAAATAATCACGTTTTGTAAAGAAAATCATTGCATTATATACATACATAGAAAAGAGAGTAATTTTATGTGGGGGGGACAAAATATAATTTTACTGTGGTAAAGAGGGCGATCCTTTCAATATGGTTAAGAAACGCCAATTTACATTATAGTACAGACATTATAATAAAAATTATATTTCATCGATTTCTACGACGACGGTTTAAATAACGTTTTCCTTTATTTAAATTCGATCGACTCGATTCGAAAAGGGTCGAATCCGATTCGCAAAACGCTAAATTCGATTCGCAAAAGCCGCAACAATCCGCCGAAAACAGCAGAAACGGTGCAATTTTAGCCCAAAAGGCAACACCGAGCTCCGCGCGGCCACCCAGCCGTACGGCGCAGTTCGTCCCCGTCCGGTGGCAGAGCGATTGCGAGCGAATTGGGGCCCCGAGCGTCTGCCCCCGAGCCCCTTCCATCAGGCCGGACGCCCCCGCCTCCCCCCGGGGACCGCCGATCGCCCCAAAGGTAACCCGCCCCCGTTTCGCGAGCCCCGCGCCCGACTTCCGTCTGACGTTTCGTCCCGCTATCACCTGGGCAAATATGACATCCGACTTCCACATATGCATTGTCTGCGTGACGCAATATGGATCCGGTGCTGTTTCGGATATCTTTGACGCTTTTATTCGGGTCAGAATCAAATCGGAATAAAAGCGTCACAATCTAGTCATTAGATTGCGTTACTTTATGGTTTGTATAACTTGGTGATGATTTGGCATCGATTGCAGATAGTTCTACATTTCTTAGTCTTCCGTGTGGGATGTTCATTTGACAGCTATTTGTACTGTCTAATACACATGGTATTGGTCGTTGATATTTCTTTATAGTTGTGTGTGAAATAATGGATGTATCAGATACGTGAATGATTCTTCATTCGATGGACACATGTGGGCTTTTCATACGATAGTTATTTATATGGTTTAATCCCCTATATATAATCATGGATTTCTGTTTGAACGACACTCATGACTCTAGATATTCTAATATGGTCTTTATGCGTATACAATTAACATCTATAATATGATGCTTATTACCTACTAACTACTGGCTTTGCCTATATGATGTCTGATGACAATAAGAAATGATCTAAATGATCTATTGAATATTCAAATCAGGTTCGGGCATCAGGCAGTCGATGTTATTAACATCGGGCCTATTTACTAGTACAATGATAATATTGATCGTTGATACTTCTTTATAAATTGTATAATGATTTGGCATCAGAAACTGCAGATAGTTCTTCATTCCTTAGTCTTCCTTATGGGATGTTCATATGATATCTATTCGCATTGTCTAATACAAAGATAATATTGGTCGTTGATATTTCTTTATAGTTAGTAGAATGTATGTGAAATAATGGATGTATCAGATAATGAATGATTCGTCATTCGATGGACACATGTGGGCTATTAATATGGTCTAATATTGGTTGTTGATACTTCTTTATGTTTTGTATGATGATTTGGCATCAGAAAACTGCAGATAGTTCTTCGGGTAGGTTGTTCATGCAATAGCTTATTTATACTGTTAAAAAAAGATAGTATTGGTGGTCATTGATACTTAATAGTTTGTATTAGGTGTGTGAAATACTGATAGATGTTGATGGTTTGGTATCAGAGACTATAAATAGTCCTTCATTCGATGGCGCAGACTGTATCATGTGATAGCTATTCATACTATCTAAAAAAAGATCGTATTGATGGTCTTTGATACTTTATAGTTTGTATAAGGTGTGTGAAATGCTGATGGATGTTAATGATTTGATATCGGAGACTGTCAATAGCCCTTCATCTGATGGATACATGTGAGCTGTTTATATGATGGCCATTCATACAAGAGCGGTTGAGTATGCTGCCCGAAAAGCAGTCTTTCAAAATTGCTTTGATAAAGTTAAATGTGGAATACCTAGTAAATGGAAATGTGGTGCCCATAATTTCGCCTTCTGTTACTGGTACTTAGCTAAGCTGGCTCAGGAAGCTGTGCATCTAACGGATGGAACAATGGGCTTGCCTTTAATAGACTTTAGATTATAAACACGGCCATAGCCAGGACGAGGTTCATGGGGCCTTGGTTCCTCTTAAATTTCAAAAATATTTACACATTTTATTTAATGATAAGACTTAAATTGAGATATTTATGAATCATTAATGAATAAATGCTTTTAAAGAGTTGTATTTTGGCCCCTTCCTAAAAAAATCCCTTTGTGTTATGATTGAAATTCTTTGTGTTTATTCTCAATTCTTTAATCATTCGGTTAGTTAAATGAATATATTTATTCTAGTCTTGTTCTATAAAGATAAGAATAAATTTCTTGTTTGAGTCTTTTTCGTCGTATTATTATCGAAACATTTGGCGTTGGAATGATTTATATTGTTTTTATCATGTTATTGTCACCGCTTCATTATATATAATATTCGAGAAACAATTGTGTTCACATTGCACAAATCATTTCAGAGTGATTTATCAACGGTGAATGATTTAAGCACAGTTGTTTTCTAGCAATAATTCTAAATGTTGCAACTTTTTCTAAAGTGAACGAAAAATTCGCATTAAAGTTTTTTTAGTTCATTTATAATAATCCATGCTGTAAAAACTGTGACACGGAATAAAAATAATGTAATTGTTTTGTATAAAAATGCATTTTGCATGATTGAATCATGTCTCATAGCTTCAGTGAAACTAATTATAACTATAAATTGTGCTACTAGTTTAAATATTCATTTAATGCATTATTCATGTTATTCATAATATTCTATGAGTAATTTTTTTTCCTCATAATGTTCTACATATCTGCATTGCATGAAATTTCATTGGATTTCTAATAATACAGTAGAACCTCGATTATTTGGACTAAATAGGAATTGAGGTTTTTCAGATAATTTTGACACAGAAAAAATTTTGCTATTTTGAACCGTTTTTGTTGAACGAAAAATTCGGAAACACCTCTTTTCAGGCATTGTTAATATTCGACTTATCTTTTAATGATAGCACAATACGTTTTCTTTTGAATTGCACGAGTGACATTATAAATAAAAATTGAAATCATCACTCAGAATAAAAGTCAAGCCTTGTTAAAATTAAAAGGCTCATTGTCAATAGCCTCAAGTATAAGAATTCTGGATCATTGTGCAATACTGACTTATAGAAGTTACAACTTTACAAGTGTACGTATATTATATAGAAATATAATATACGTGCAAACTAAAACCAGATAAGAGTTTTATTTTTAAAATAATAAATTGTTTTTTAGTTTTCCATTAAGTCAATCCACATTTTTTATTTAGTAATAAAACTTTGTTGTAAGTGCGTTTGTTTATTTTTATAACCAATTTTGCCAATGTATTCTAAACTTCTGCAATTGCGATGAGGAGCGGCATGCGAATTAATAATTAATTACTATTTCAAAAATAAAATTCTTGACAGGTTTTATTTTTATCACCCTCATAGTTGAGTCAGTATAATTTGGTTACCTACACATTTAAAAAAATTCATGAAATCTGCTATTTATATATAAATACATATATTTTTATCAGTCTGGATAATAGAGGTTCTACTGTATCATTAAAAAAATAACAGTTATTGATAAAATTCTTTGTATACCAAATTTGATTCGATATTCATGTTCATGTTTAGATTTTCCAAAAAAACATACTTTTAAAATGGAAGGAGCCGACATAAAAATGTTGAGGAACAAGATATCCAGTGCGACCAAAAGATTGAACCAAGACTATTTAAGATTAAAAGCGGATCCAGTGCCGTACATTGTCGCGGAACCTTTGCCGGCAAATTGGCTCGAATGGTGAACGTGTTTTCATTTATTTTTCGTACATTTCGTTCATTTTTGCTGATTTTCTGTACCGTTTCAGGCATTACGTCCTGCGAGGACCCGAACAAAGCCCTTTCGAGGGTGGCTTTTATCACGGTAAACTGACGTTTCCCAGAGACTTTCCTTTCAGACCGCCTACAATATATATGATCACTCCGAATGGTCGGTTTAAAACAAACACCCGATTGTGCTTGAGCATATCAGGTTAGTCGATACGAAATGCTTTAATTTTTTATCTTCTTTATGTTCTACAATTGTAATTGTATTGTTTTTGCAGATTATCATCCCGATTCGTGGAATCCCGCATGGTCTGTTTCAACGATTTTAACTGGACTTTTAAGTTTCATGGTAAGATTTCTTAGAATGAAACGTTTTTTTGTTGAAAATGTTAACTGTATTGTGTAAATTTGTATTTGGTTGTCAGCGTAGTGAAGACTGAAAAAAAAATGTTTTCTTTTTGAACACTATATGAATTGTATTTGTTCGTTGCTATTTTATCCGTACATATAGTGGTTGGTTTTCGTTATTTTATTGAAATATATATATATTAATGGTGATTTTATTTTTTGCTGCAATGTGCTTTAGTAAAACATATGTTTTTGAATATTTGATTTGTAGCTTAAACATTTTAAATTGTAACTTTTCAGAAATGGTATTAAAATATCTATTGCATATAAATAAATAATCTGATTTCAGATTCTTCAAGATTAATTTGATTAAGCTACATGGGTTTTTTGCAAATTGCGATTATTTTTTAAAATTATTATTTGCTCACTAACTCTTGATAAATCTGATTAACGATTACTTTAATACTAGAAAAAACTAAAACAAAAATATTTCCAAAATTACTTTGACATGTTTTTTATTTTTTTAATACGATTTATAATGAATTTTGTTTCTATATATTTCGTAATGATTCGAGCTTTTTTTTTCAATTATGTTTTATTTATTTTTCATGTTATGCTGCGATTTTCTTTGACATTTTTTTGAATACATCAACTACAATCTAATCCGAACTAATGGACTAATTTATGCAAAAGCAATTTTTTATTTCAAAAGTTAATCTATATGCACATTTTATGAATGGTATTTTCGTTTATTGAAACTGATTATATTTTATTTATATTTGTGTTTTTTCTGCCGCTGCATATTAACCACAGGTATCCCTTGTTTTCATGTTTAACACAGTTTTTGTTTCATCAAAAATGAAATTATTTTCTACTGAGCTATGTACAGCGATATAAATTTCTGAAAATTGCGATTATAATGCGTCCGTGTCTTTAATTTATTTGAAAAAGGCACTTTTGTAAACATTTAGTTTCTTGAAGTCTTCCCTGCTACAATCTGTTGTTTTAAACTAATTATTAGTTATACTGAAAGTGATAATGAAATCTCCGATACAATTATACAAATTCTGATAATACTGACATATTTCTTTAATTTTTATAAAAAAATCTATTGCCCTGTTTCCTATACATTTGTGAAACTCGTTAAACCCGATATTGTTTTACCTATTTTACCAATAATTTAGCATAACCTATTTATCGTGTTAAACGAGGGATATCTATACATTTTTTCTGAATAATTACACTGAATTTATTTTATCGATATTTATCGCTTTTAAATGTGCAATTTTATTACTGATTTCAATTAAAGATAGTAATTTTTTCACATATCGAGATGGAAAAATCAATAATTGTCCATTACAAACACGACCTATTTAATTTCTATTAACAATCGTATATTGTGTAATGCTGAATTTTCAAAGTCATCTATTAAAATTTCAATTTCAGCTAGAAAAAACCCCCACGATGGGATCAGTGGAGTCGCCCGATTACGTCAAGCGTCAGCTCGCTCTCCAGTCGTTGGAAGACAACCTGAAAAACCGAACTTTTTGTGAATTGTTTCCCGAAATTATGGAGGAAATAAAAGAAACGTTAAGAATCCGAGAGGAAACTATAAAAGCGGAAAGTAGTTTTCAAAAGGCCAACGGGATCCATCCTAGTTTGAACAACGCAACTCAAAACCAGGAACAATCCACTTTACAATACATGTATATAAACATGTGTGTAATCATCAGTTTTGTGGTTTTCGGATACGTGATTAAATACGTTCTTAAGAACTTAGCCGTAGATTAAAAATAATGCGCTCTTCTCTTAGTTTTTTTACTATTGTCCAAATTCTGAATAAAACCGGTGTTAAATCACCATTATATATTAAAAAAAAAATTATATTTAAGCCATCCATTCCATTTCGTTATAAATTCATTATTATTTTTAATAACATTCAGTGCGATATATAAAATATACACTTTGGTAAATGTATGCAACACTTCACTATATTTTTCGGTTATATTTTCATGGAACTTATTTAAAATGACTATAATAACTATTGACTGATTGTTGATTCAATAACGAAATGAAATATAACAAAGTGATATCGTAGTGTGAATATTTAATCGATGTTTAATTTAACCGAATCTCTAAGAAAGTTGCTCATAAATATTAATTCTAAAACTGAGTATCCAGCACATTTTTAAACACACCTTTTCAACTGGGAACGAAGAAGAATTTTTATTATTCAAAACGATTCATCTCTCTTGAGATGTGAGAACTTAAATACGGATTTTTTTAATCCGTAAACTTGACAAAAATAATATATAACAACAGTTAACGAATCGTATAATCAACGATCACATTTTTATATGTACATAAAAAATTCATCTTTTATCTGAAATTTCAACATTAGTTAATATAAACTCTAATTGTTTGAAGTTTGTATATATTTTTGTGAGAAAATACTTAATATATAATATATTCAAATATCATTTTAACATATAGAAAGTTATTTCGGCAATTTTTTGCATTTAACTTTTAAATCGTTTTGATAACCGAGATTCTGTTCTCAATTATTGGATATGTATATTCTTATGATAGTACCGCAGGTCGAAACGCTGGCATAAACGTTTATAAAGATGTACGGAGAAGAGCGACATAGTAAAATTTATCTTTTTACATGTGTAGTGATTAATTTAATTGTACATATTGTATAAACCATACTTATTGAAGTTTGAATCGTTCGCGCTCGGATATCGCCGTTTTGGCGTCGCTACTAAGAATTGTCTGAGCGCGAAGGCGTAATAAATGTTTTTATGGAGAAGTTTCGTTCATCCGTATGTTATGTGTATTGTCATTAATGTCTATAAATCATCGCATAAATAATTTATGAAAATATGCAAAATTGTTGGGCAACAATGTTTTTAATGGTCATTTTTTTCTGTCAGTTTGTATTGAATAGAAGAAAAATTTTAACAGATCTATTTTACAAATAGTTGATATACAAGGTTATTATATAGATGTATAGCGCTAAAAAAAATTATTGAAACGCTTGTGAACTCACGTTTTAGATTTTTTCATTGTATAATGTCGACAATAAGTATTTGCTTTTGTTCAAATTCATGTTCTGATTTGATCGTTTGCATACAAATAGTTTTTTACAACTCGAAAATTTGATTTAGTTTTCGATGCGCTTAATTATTTTATACTGCTTAGACGTATGTAAAATGGTGGCATTAAATGTTAACCGATTAAACATAAATAACATTAGTGTTTCGATTTCTCAATGTCAAGAATTTGTCACTAACAAGAATTTAAAAAATCATATTGTATTTCATAGATTAGCAGTCAACTGGTTAAGTGTGTTGTGTTTTTGAGTTATTTTCTTCGAATTGATGCATTCCATAAAGATTTTTTTTGACACTCTTGGCACTTTCTGCATTTTTTTTTCAAAAAGGTTTCCCAATACACTTTTTTTGATTTGTCAAAAGTTAATTATTCACGTTAATATTATGGAAGTGCCTTATTGAAATATTTTTGTACATACGTGTGTTATTGGTCATGTGGAAAAAAAATGTCGTACATACGCAACATAAATGAGGCCTCTTTACACTTTGCTACTTTCTTTTGGTTATTTTGTTTATTTATTTTTTTACTATTTATATCTTGGTACCAAATAGATACGTATGTATCTAATAATTATTTAATTTATTATATTATTATAAAGTCACTTGCCCAGTTTTTGTAGTTCTCATTGACGAATTTCAATAGGAATAAAAAGATAAACTCATTGTTTTGATGTGTGCTCAACCCAATGCCTTAAATATGCATAATTTTTCATATTAGTTTTGATCAGAGTGGAGACAATGATACTATTATTATTTGAAAATCTTTTAAATCACTTTTGATATCAGTTTATGATCGCAAAGGTTATGTGTGTTTTTCATGTTTTACGCTATTATAAAAGTTAAATATGTATTTGCATTTCTTCCGTACTTCACATAACGTGACTGTAATAGTATTATTTTTTATCGTATGTATATTATCAATACTAAATGTCATTGAAACGTTACCTTGAAATTATTTATTTTTGAATTCGCAGTGAAACACCTTCATATTGAGTTTAAATTTGTCAGTTCATTGTACGGGATGTATATTATGTATCGAGATTGATATGAATATGCTCTCAATGTAATTGTGTAAATAAAAATTGTTTTATCCTATACGTGTTTATTTTCTTTGATGATTTTTAGAGGAATGTAATAAATAACACAGAAGTTTATTTTAAAGATTTATTTTACCTTAAATATTAATTTACAATTATTTACTACCACTTTTTGGCATAATTTTCTTTGAATTTCATCAAATGTTCATTTAGAGGCATGCCATCCTCTCTAAACAAACATTTACCGTACACAACCTACAAATGTGAATTTCAAAGTTCTACCAGTGATGATTGACGATTTTTTTCACTTTAAGCACGAAAATTTTAAAATTATAAATCCGACATACAAATATTATAAATAAATACTTTATGTACTAATTATTGTATATGGTGTTTAAGTATATATTAACGTTGGAAATATCATAATAGAATAAAGGCGTTTACGCTTAAAAAATGATTATCAAGCCATTTGAAACGTTGGCCATTACGAATTTGAATCTTTCAGAGAAGTACAAATGGCCAAAATACTAAGATCACAAACGCTTGTATGTCGTTCCATAATGTAATTATATATTAACACGCTATAGAGTATCTTATCCGAAAAATTTGTAAATGGTAACTATAGTTTTGGACCATTGAAATATTGTTTTCGTTTCATCGACACATCTACATATTCTACAATACAATAATTATTGAAAACTTCAAAGATCATCTAAATTATGTTTTCTTAAAATACAAAGTATTGAAATTAATATTTTTCGAATGCCAAAATATTATTTCAGTGAAAAAAAAAACTACGGCCCGAAACGAAGAGGGGTTCAACTCGATTTTGTAGAATATTTAAACATGTTCATATAATAACTTTCGTTTCATACGATCTAATACGCTATGTACGTTGATGCAAATATATAGAATGTGTAAAAATTAATGAAAGAACTTTAGCATTTGGTGTAATTCGGTGTAAGAGCTTTGAACTTTTTTTAATTGCTTTACTTTTTGAGCTGCTTCACCAATACATCAGTCGAGAACGATTTCGGTCTCTCAATTGGGAAACCGAGCGCTCTAGACCAGACCAATTGTGCCAAGACACCGAGAGCTCGTGATACGCCGAACAGTACGGTGTAATAATTCATTTCTTTCAAGCCATAATACTGAAAAAACAAATCGAAATTCAATCCAGTTTCGTACTAATACTATTCAAACAATCATAAAGTAAAATAACAAAAAATACCTGAAGAAGAACACCAGAGTGGGCGTCTACATTTGGCCACGGGTTCTTCACTTTGCCCAACTCGGTAAGAATTGGTGGAACAACTTTGTAAACGTTGGACACCAAACGGAAAAGTTTATCGTCGGGCAAATGTTTCAAAGCAAACTCGCGTTGGCAGGTGTATCTAAAACAAATGTCATTAATAAAAACCACAATCGACAAATAAATACAAATAATTTCGTTTATTAACCAACCTTGGATCAGTCTTTCTCAAAACGGCGTGTCCGTAACCAGGAACGACTTGGCCTGACTTCAATGTCTTCCAAATGAAATCTTTCAACTGGTCTTCGGTTGCGTCTTCGCCGATTTGTTGACGCAACTTTTGCAACCACACCAACACCTGAAAAAGTTTCGTAGTTGCGAATAAATTGTTGACGATAAAAATAATTCCAGGGCGAAATAAACTTACTTCTTGGTTAGCGAGTCCATGGAGAGGTCCAGCCAGGCCGTTCATGCCGGCTGCAAACGATAAGTAAGGATCGCTGAGGGCAGATCCGACGAGATGTACTGTGTGAGCGGAAACGTTGCCTCCTTCATGATCACTGCGAAAGAACAAAAAGAATACATTCAGTCGTGGTAATATAACGAACATTTACATTACATTTTCAGTAAAATCAGTATCAATTTAGGCATCTACATAAAAGTTTTATTGTATGAATACAATTGAGTATGTGTATTAACGAAAAATTTGTTTAATAAACTTGATTACGCTTGAAAATTCAATGAATCTTGAAATTACAAATATGGAAGTTAATATAATGTCCATTAAGGAAAAAAATAATTAAGAACATATTTAATGCTACGAAATCAACAATTTTATTATCATGCGAGTGATTAGTTGAATTGTATATCGTAATGCTGACTCAAAGGACAACATAAGGAAAACTTTCCACAACTCACAAACTGCATGTGTTTTTTATGTTCTACGTCCTATAGAATTTTGCTTGTGTCAGATGTAAATTGTGTTCTATGGAGTATACAAAATGATTATTCAGAACTTTTTTTTAATTGGATCAATTTTACAATATTATATTATATTTGTTCAGATGTATGAAGAATGTATGTACATAAATGAAAAAAAAAACCGCTTGCATTTTTTTATGTGGCTGTATGGAATTTATAGATTGATTATTTTGCATATATTAATATATTTGAAGTAAATTATTAATTTATCAAAATCTTATAATATAAATAAATAAAATGTTTTTCATTTTTATTTTTTGAGTACAAAATAGAATAGTTAAAACTAAAAATAAAGTAAAGAAACAAATAAATTCCTAACAATTACAAATTTATAACTTTCGCAAAACATAACAAATATAAAATATCGCATTTGCAAAACTGTAAAAAAAAATGATAAAACAACTATAATAACGCATAATGCCCATAAAAAAGAAACATTATATAATATACTAACCACAATTATGGCCTGAAATCTTCTTTATCTAATACGATAAATTGAACATATAAAGATTACATATATTATGAAATACGTACGTAGTCAATAATAAATTATTAATATAATAATAATAAACAAATGGGGGTGATAAAGCATTGATTTTTCCATTTTTACCTGTGAATTGTCAAGTAAAGCCTCATAAGCTCTGTGAATTCAGGATTGTCGTAACCGAGCATTTGTGTGAAATTGGCCGACCAATCCTTATTGGTATCGATGGCACCGATGCCTTTGCCGTCCCTATACGTGTTGCGGTAAATGGTGGCGGCGACGACTGGCAGTTTGGCGATCAAATCCATGGTGTCTTCGTACACGTACTATAAAGAATTATAAAATATAAATATCTTCGAAAATCAAATGATCAAAAATCAATACGATGTAGTGAAATATACCTCCCAGTACTTGGATTTGTGTACACCGTCTGAGTACGCTTTAGCGAATTTGCTCTCACTATTCAATGCTGTGATAGCACTGGAAAATTGAGACATAGGATGTACCTTAGCTGGCATGTTGTTGAGAAGTGTCACCACATGCGCTGGCAGTTCGGCCCTGGAAAGAATCGATTAAAATCAATATTGATAAAATAATTATTCGTATATAACATAATTTGAACAGAAAACGAACCTGTTAGCCCATTCCTTCGAGATGGCTTTGACTTGTCCGGCAGTCGGGACATCACCGGTGATCAACAACCAGAATAGACCTTCTGGAAGGGGTTCAGAGCCACCGGCTGCTTTTGGTAAAACCTTTTGGCACTCGGGAATAGAAAGGCCACGGAAACGAATGCCCTCGTCGGGATCGAGGACGGATGTATCACAAATGAGACCTTTGATTCCTCGCATACCACCATACATCTAAATTCATTTCACCATTTGTTTATATCGAAATATATTTATAGACTATCGCTCGAAATAGTTTAGCTTACGTAAGGCACATGATACATTATATAAATATGAACAAATGCAATTGCGATAGATTTTAAAATACATACAAAATATAAATAGCAAATTTTGATAAACGTTTTACCATGTCAACTGTGACATCTCCGAGCTTAGTGCCACCGTAATCCTTCCTAAAGGCTTTTACGCGCTCTTGCTCCGCTGGGATCTTGTCTTGAAGTACTGCCTTTAGATCGGTAGTTTCAGCACTTATTTTCCTGGACAATATTGATACGGGCTGGATGACTTTTTGCTGTAAAAAGAAAAAAAAACATTTTTTATATACTTCGAGCACTCTAAATGATTTTAATACTATACAAAACATGATAGAATCAAATATGTACACGACAAATTATCGTTACATAACAATAGTCATTCTGATGACTAAACCACACTAGTTCCTCATCAATACAATGCCCGATCGATTCCAAGCATTCGGAAGTATTGTACTGTTATAGGCCGTTTCCAACTCGGGCCGATTCTAGCGTCAAAAACTGCTAGTATACAATATTATGCTTTATGACGAAGGACTTAACGCTCATATTTAAACCCGTGGATACCCGTTTATGTAACGTTCTGGGTTTGAGCAGCGTTAAAAACGCCATTAGTGTGTGAGATTGCATCCGCACGTTTAACGTTTCGTACAATCGATGGTCACATGTGAAATTACTAACGATAATGAAAAAACGTCGGAAACATAATTTGATTAAGAAAAAATATCAGAAACAACGCATGTCAATAATTTGGCATGATTTTGACGTTTGGAGAACTATCAAAGGTCCACAAACACTGCACATGCACTCACAGACGCGACATCCAGAAACCAAAACGTCATAAGTGCATAGTATCATATTCATGAGCCTAAAATCGTTGTACATAAAGCTCTATATGGCAGATACAGGCGTTAGAAACGGCCTACAACACATACATAAAAAAAACAAATGATTAATTGACAAAACATAAGTGATCAATAAAATTTTATGTGTCGAATATTTCGACATTTTGTTTCCTGCTCTGTTTCAACATTCGATATTTTTACATGAATAATAATAATTTTTTTTTTCAAATTGAGTATTCAAAAATTTGGACTATTTCGCAGCTTGGGCTCGGATGCTTCGCATCCCCTTGCTGTTAGGCAGCTACGCCACTGGTCACAATTTTAGAACCGATATAAACGGCAACTTGTTATCGAAACACCATTTTAGAAGCAGTCCTCTCTCAATCGCGTAATGCATAGTGTATTTCAAGACACTGGCTATAGGCCAATAGACAAGAGCGAATTTCGTCGAGTTGCACAACAGGAGACTTTGAATTGAACGCGATGCGTATTTTTCATTTTGGAAACGGCACAGGACGAAAAAGGATCAACGGAATCTTCGATCGGATGTGGACGTTGCCATATTTGTGAAATCGATCGATGTATAGTTAGTGAGGGGAAGGTTCATTGAAGGTGTACAGTAAACCCCCCTGTATCGTTCAAATTCAATTTTTTTTCAAATGCATATGAAACAAGCAGTTAATACGTAAGAATGTCCGAAAAAAATTAAAATCGAAAAACCTTAACCCCCTGTAACGTGGAAACTATCATGGCGTTATAGGGGAGTTAACTGTATTGTAGAAAATTTTAACAATAAAAACATCAATGTGCATGGATTCAAATAGCGCGCGATGTCACTGATAAATTTTATTTATGCAGGATGTGTAAAACTAGAACGTTTTTATCTTTTTCGATAAAAATACTCTGTACAATAAAACCCCCCTATAACGTCATTTTTTCAAATGCATTTAAATTAATTTTTTTAAATTTGTTTCAAATGTATTTGAAGCAATAGTTAATACGTAAAAATGTCCAAAAAAAGATTTCGTATATTTCTCGATCATTAGTTAACATACCAATTTCCACCTTATTGATATTTAGTATAAGAGTGTCATATGAGTGCAAACAACTTAAATTGTCATACTACACTAACAATTGGACTAGAGCGTTTAGAAGGTGAATAAACAGACTAGTTTGTTCGTGCACAAACGAAGTGGACACTCAAACTGTAACACCTATATGCGGTGGAGGCTTTCGCCTCAGGGCCCCATTAAGGGACTAGAATTATTATAGAACTTTATAAAACCGACTATTATAAATTAATAATAAATGATAAAATCTTGTTTGTGGTACTCATTTTTTTTTTTCAATTTTAATAATTTATGTATAAAAGGGGGAAGAAAGAGAAGGGTAGGTTTGGAAACCGACCCTGTATATTCATATACAATGGGAGATTTTACTATAAACGGTGGAGGCACGCGCCTCAGAACCCCCCAATTGGAAAAAGCCCCTAAAATTTTCGGAAAATACATTTTTGATGAATTATTACGGTTTTTCTTTACCAAACCATTAAACGTCGTAAAAACTGAATCATTTTCTGAATAAAAAAGGCAATCGTTTGCATAAAAGTAAATTTTATTTTCTGAAACCGCCCATTTGTCTTTTATTTTGTAAATCGACTACATCCGAATCAGGTCAGAATTTGTCGACACTTCCTATATAGAACCCATCAAAAAATTTTGACGCCAATCGACCATCTGTCAGAAGGTCAATTTTCAAAATTAAAAAAAAGAATACAAAGTTTCCAAAAACGGTAATTCTTCGAAAACATATTTTTTTTTATATTTGACATATGAGGGGCTCGGCTGTAAATAGTGTTAAGCACCAAAATTATAAAATTGAGTTTCTTTTATTTACTACAAAAATTATTACTATTACTGCAGAAACTAAAAAAATTCCACATTCTCTCAAAAGATGACAGTACTATGTCGGGTTACTCCTAATTTTATTTGCATCTAAATGTATGTTAACTATTTTTCTTAATATCTCCAAAAGTGACAAGTGTCGCTTAGCACTATTTACTGCCGAGCCCCCCAAATGTCCAATTACCGGTACACGATTAACCACTGGCGCATTACCAAATTCAATCTGTCGCCTTTAGACATAGGGTCCCAAAAACGTTTTCACCAATTCATTCATTCACACTAGGGTTGCCAACCGTACTATAATATATAGTATTGTACTGTATTTTAGGTCTACGTACTATATACCAGTGCTCCGCAACCTTTTCTCACCCACGGCACACCAAAAGCTAAAATATATAGGTATTGGAAAAGTTTCGGGGGGGGGGGGGGGGGGGGGGGGGGGGGGGGGGGGGGGGGGGGGGGGGGGGGGG
>JAOXNN020000031.1:3427893-3452499 GCA_028571205.2 Hydropsyche betteni | reverse complement strand
ATTGCAAAATGCACTCAAACGAGTACTCATATAAACCTTAATTAATACCTACATTGCAATCAAAATCATAAAAAAAAAACTATTATACTCCACAAAAAACATATTTATTTAAAACACAACGCGAAACTTTCGAATAATTTAATATAACATTTTTGCCAAATTTCAGGTCCCAACTGTTTTCAGCCCGACGACAAAGGTCCGAATATACATTTATATACAAATGAGAATCTCCGGAGTATGCCTCCTAATTTACATCGGTTATTTGCAAGGCTCTATAATTATTCAGGGTTTTGGAAGCAGATGGGAGAGGATTTATATATGTGCGTGCGTGGGAGTGATATAACAAAACCGCGTTTTGGATCGATGTTCGCGCTTCGGATCAAATATACCTAAAACGGATGTAATAATATATCGTAATTATTTTTGGATTCAATGAAAATTGTTTTTTGGATAAAGGGTATGTTAAAGGAACGAGTTTTAATATTAGAAACGCTTTGCTAGTAGGAATATGAGATTTACGAGCGAAATGAAGGCTATGTGTTGTATGGATAAAGGAAAATGTCGGTATCCAGTTTTTCATATGTTGTAGAATCGCTTTAAATATTTAAAACAATTGAAAGTGGTGGAAGATGGAAAAACTTCCAATCTCTTCAAAGAAAATTAATCGGAACTGTAAAGAAATTTTTTTTTTAACATACATTATATGGACAAATGAAAATGTCACTATCCAGTTTTTTCATATAATATTTTATAGAATCAATTTAAATATTTAAAATAATTGTGGACGTTGGGAGATGGAGAAAAAGGCCGAATCGCTTTAAAGAAAATCAATCGTTTCCGTAATGAGAAAAACTTTCCCGTTTGATTATTCCCGAGCCATCCCTTTTTTTCTTTCGACGAAAGGAAAAAAATAATAACGGTACCTTTTGATGTCTACTCCATCATGTCAAGTATTGATTGCCTGAGACGTGACTTTATCGCAAAATAAATAAAATTCGCTTTATTGAAACGTACACGTGATTTGTAGAAATTTATCAGCATAGTTCAAGTATGATATATTGAATTTTTTTTTGTCAATATAAATGAAATAATATATGATGATATTTCACAAAATATTCAAAAAACATAATATAATTTTAAAAGGCATCATAATACGAAATTTTTTAAGGTATATCATAATGTGAACTTTCTTCGAAGAACTTCGAGCTTTTTCATTCATACAAAAGCTGCTAGACTTTCAGACTTTACGAAACGTGATACAATAATATGTAAGTATTCTCGCTAGAAGAATATTCTATAACTGTTATCCAGAGGTATGCAATATTACAAAGCGTGGCAGGAAATTTACTTTTAGAAATGCTCGGCCGACACTTTCGAATGAACAATAGCTCAATTTAACTCTTCCTTGCACAATTTAATTTCCGTTCATCTCCCGTTCTCTCTATCAACTATTATTGTGCAACCTGAATTAAATCATGCCTTCGTCGAATCGACTCAAATTAAATTAAAACATTCCCCAAAGAGATTGCTTTGTATGAAGATTTTCAACACCGAACAAGTCATTTTTTAATTCAAAACACAATCCGAAATCAATTTTTTTGATTTCGGCCGAACATTAAGGTTCTCTTCACTAAAAAAATTAGGTTGCATGACCCACCATCGTAAAAAAGGGCTCTCGGACCTCTCGCCAAACAAAGGGCCGTTACACGTCGACCTCCGCCGTATTTCATATTCAAATAAACGTTTATTTCTTTTCATAAATGCTGATTTGTCGCTTTAGACCCCCCACCAATGTGTGTGTATGTGTATATATAATATATTATGTTTAATTTTTTCAACCCCTCAGTCTCGTTTTGTTTCCAAATTAAATCTCTCGAATTTTTCATCATGGCCCGCCCGAGTCTCATATTGCGGTTCAACTTTCAAATTGTGTTTTTGTACGACGGCTAAATTTTTGAATTAAATCGAATATATTATTTAAACGAAGGTTGTTTATTTCAATTTCAGATTTATATAAAGTAGCTTTTTTTTGCTGTCTGCGATATTTTATTCAAATATTCCAAACACCGTAAGTCTATTATTATATTATACATAAGAATTTCTTTTAGTATGTTGAAAGTATGTCGGTTAAATCTAGGTCTGTACTCGGAATCTGCTTGAGTTGAGAAGTCGTAGATTTTTTAGAAGAATTAAGAGTCGGAGTCAGAGTAAGATTTGGTGTTGGAGTCAAAGTTGGGGTTGGTTCAGAATAGGATTTGGAGTCAAATTAAAATTTTGTATTGGAGTTAGAATTGGGGTTGGAGTCAGAGTTGAGGATGGAATTAGAGTAAAAGTTGGAGATAAAATAAGAGTAAGAGTCGGATTAAGAGATAGAATAAGAGTCGGAGCCAGATTAAAACTTCAGTTCGGAGTTAAGGTTGGTTTAGGGTAAGATTTGGAGTCAGATTCGAAATCAGTATATGATTTGTTGTTGGAGTCAAACTTGGGATTGGATTCAGAGTAAAAATTGGAATCAAATTAAGAATTAAGAGTAGAAGTCAGAGTATTATTTAATGTGAGAATCAGAGTTAGAATTGGAGAGTAAGAGTTGGAGTCAAATAAATAGTAAAAGTCAGAGTCAACGTTGGAATCAGATTCGGAAATGGAACATTTTGAAGTAAATATACAATATTTTGTAAATCATCAAATAAAATATCAAATTTCCGATAGAATCGAAAAAATCTTATCGTTTCACATATCGATACAAAAACCAATGGCACCCAAATATCACCGAATCGATTGATCCATTTAAAAGCGGACATACAAAATTCGACACGACCCAAATCAAAACACGAAAACAAACGAGCATAGAGCCAAAAATCAAAAGCCTAATAGAAACGGATGACAGACCCGTCACCCGTCTGACGAAACGGAAACGAAACGTCAAAAATACGACACGACCTACACCCAAAATACAAAAACACCATTAAATCAAACACAAAAATCGCCAGAGGGGTTAATATGCCATAGGGGGGAGGGAGGGGGCGGTGCGAATTCTTCCGATAATAAATGTATATTTTTTCGAAAGAGGATATTAACGTCAGACGAGTGATTTATTGCCGGGGGACCGGAACAGAAAACAAAATATCATTTCCCACCCGGTCGGTATTGGCCCGGCTTCCCCTTTTCGGGGATGGTCCGTTGATTGGCGATAAAATTGGTGTCTTTTTTCGCGAAAGGATTTATTGTGTAAAAGGTCGTGTTTTCGCTCTATATTTCGCATTCAGAGACGCTATCTGCTTTATTTTAAATTAGCTGTGTGAAAAATTTGAATTTTTCAAAGGAGAAGTTCAATTTTGCAAATTTTTAAATTTGTGAACTATTAAATTATTCTATTTACAAACTCCGCTTATTTTAATGAATCGTTTTATGCATTATGCCATTTTTATTATAAAACTTTAAATGGAAAAAAAAGTGTTAATCTTTAATGTTCCAAGTCGTTAGTGCGCCTAGAAGAGTTTTTAGTTTTTTGAATTTTCAAGTTTTAATTTAAAAGCTCTTAAGATTAGGCTCGAAAGCAATTTTCTTTGAATTAATATTCATCATTTGAAAAAATTGGTTATACATACCTTTTAAAAATACTTTATAAGAATATTTTAATTAAAGTTTTACAGCTGAAAATTAAATATTCACATAACTGTCAATTTTCCAGAATTTATAGACGGTGGTAAAATTTTTAATTATTCCAACACTGAATTTTATCGGAGCATAATTCATACATTCAAGGAAGAGATAATTGAATAGAGAAAAACCAAAAAAAAAAATTACGTAACACCCTCAATTATAAAATAACGTCGAATCACTAAAAAGTGCTTCGTTATCCTTTTCCGTACTAAATTCATCTCATTCATGCCCCAAAACAAATTCCACTTTCTTATAACGCTATTTTTTCGGAAAATTCATAAATCTGGTTTATCAAAAAAAAGTAGAAGAAGATTCCTTCGGTTACGACCCGCTCGCGATATTGAAAAATCCCTTCAAAAAGCGTAAAAGTATGGCACACATAAATACGCGCATACACCCCTATAATAATATGTACTAGATAAAATATATATGAAGAAAGAAGAAAAACCCGTGAGAGGTTTATTGGCGGTGCGCATCCGAGGAGACGGCAATAACGGGCCGTTTATCTCGTATCTTAACGGCATATTAAAAAAAATAAAACGTCGAAAACACGACACGGGGAAAATCCCTGGGAAAACGTCGAAATCATTTACCTGCCGTTCGCTTTTCGTCGACTCGACTTTTTTCATTAGGTCGCGGGGAAATTCGCACTTGCAAAATTTTTTCTGAGAAAAAATCTAAAAATTTAACATCGGGCCTATGCTGCAATTGGTAAAAGGTTGCTTTTGTGAAATCGGAAAATTTTTCGGATTTAAAAAATTACGCGAAAACGTAGTTCGGTTTCGTACGTGTTCTTAACGCGCGAACTTTTTCAGTACTGGGGACGATTACGCGGGGAAATTTTTGTGATTTATATACGCGATATAGTCGAAAAATGCTTTTATGGCCGAATTTTCAGCGGTGATAATTTTCGATATCGAAACTAATGACCTTGAAACTTTGCCCTATCCAGATCGAAGATATCCGAGCCGTGCTTCGGAAAATGCGGATTTTCGTCCGCGGTTGCACACTTTTCCTCCTTTATGTGCTTTCATAAAATTTTTAACGATAATTTTGATATATTATAATAATAAAAAATGTAAATAATTTTATTTATAAATTATCAGAGCGATCACAATCGCTTTTGTAATTATAGTTAAAATTTTGAAATTTGCTCTTATTACTTACTAGTATATAGGCCGGATGTTAATAACATCGGCTGTGGTTTTGTTAAGAAACGGAAAAGGATAAAATGTGAAAACCCAATTGTGTGAACCCGAAATGTGTACCCGATTTGAATATTTGATATTTAATTAATAAAATCAAAAAAGTTCATTTGTTTTTTTTTTATTTGTGACATATAGGCTACCCGATGCCCGTACTCGATTTGAATATATTTAATATTTAATAAATAAAAGCAGTTCATTTGTTATTGACGCAGCATCTGTCATCGGTGATTATATACATGTATAGGGGATTCAAATATTTTTTTCACTGCGTAGTAATCGACGTATTGCATAAGTCAATAGAGACGATTTTATAAGCATGATATTATAGATGTTAAGTGTATACGCATAAAGACCATATACGCATTAAGAATAATTTTATAGAGGAAAAAAATAAACGTATCGACGCGTCGTTTTAAAGTCGCGAGCATCATCGACACAGATACAAAGACAGACAGATTTTTTTAAATTTTTTATTTTATTTTTTTGTTTAATTTAAATAGTAAATGGTTATTGTAAAATTGCTACTTATATGAACGGCTCAAATATGAAATTTATTCTTGTGATAATGGGCAGGTCCGGTTTCGTGCCAAATCAAAAAGGTTCGATTAAGAACGTACAAATTATTCTTTCAATTAATAATGATTTTATTTATGAATGTTTTTCAACTGTAGAAAATTTTTGATGTCGATGAAGCAATTTGTAAAGTTTTTCTGTAAATCAAATATTGTATTCGTGTCTGAAAAATTATGAAAAATCAATATCACGATCATACAATAAGACAAAATACTTGTAGTATTTACTCACGGCAATGATAATTTGTCGGAAAGATTGCGCGTGAAAATATTTGTAATTTTTCGTGTGAAAATATTTCAAAAAAACAAATTTACAATTTCGTTCAACATTGTATTATGTAATTCAAATCATGAAATTTATTTACTTTTGGTTGATTAAACAGTATGGTATTGCGAATCAAAACTATGATTATTTTCTATAAAAAATATTACATTACGTACAATTTGAACCGAAAATTAAGTATTTGAGATTCAATTTTTTTCATTACCTTAAATAATATATATGTATTATTTTCATAATAAAGACATGAATATCGAAAAATTAAAAAAACGTTATTAATACGTTATCTATTAGTGATAAATTATACTATTAGAATTAGTTGTAAAATGTTTTCAATAAGCTTCTAAAATATCAATAGATGTCACTGTAAAATTTAAAATTAAATAAAATTAATTTTATGATTTTATCAAAATTTAAATTAAATAATAAAACATTTTTTAATAAAAAAAATAATTAAAAATACATTAAATTTCACCTCGAATTTTTTTTAATAAAATAAAATAATAGTTTTTAAAAAAAAATTCTAAAGATGTCACTAAAAAAATATTTTATGTAAAAATCAAATAAAACCTACATCATTTTCATCACATCAAACGCCCAAATCAAACATAAACATCAAAAAAAAAACAAAAAAAAAACAACAACAAACCTACATTTTTTCCCTACAAAACATTCGAAAACATCCCGCCCCCGCGTCCGCCATTTTCCCGATTTCCTCGAACCAATCAATCCCAATAGGCACGACCGGCAGGGCCAATTTTGGGAATAATCCAATTCCGTTCGGACGGATGCCGGCTCTGATTGACGATAATTCATGCGAGTAGGTGGACGACAAAGACGAAGATGCTGAAATAGGCGATTGCCGTAATGGAGCGGATCGTTCATGACTACGCACATATTTCAGGACAAGTGATGGATTTGTTTTCGTCCGCGGCGAGGGTGACGCGTTGGGCGGGTCTTTTGGATTTTGAATGTTGGTTCGATGAATGTTTGGTTTTATTCGGTTGGTTTGGTCCTTCCGTTTGTTCTGATTCTCTTGTTTTTGTTAAGTTTTGGTTCCAGTGCTTTTGGTATGGTTAGTTCAATGATAGTGGGATTCTGGAACTTTGGTGTGTTTACAATTATCATTTCTAACTTGTTGCTTGGTTTGTATGTTCGTTTTTTTTTTTAGCTTGTGTGTTTATGTTTCAATATCTTCTGTATGTCCCTAATTTAGTAGTTGAATTTTTGATTTTGAATGTGTATAGTTTTTTAATCGAAATTGTTCAAAAAGTACTGATGGATCTTTAATTTTTGATTCTTGCATTGAAAATACTTTGAGAACACAATAATTAGTTTCAAACAAAACTTCGCAATGAAATCGATTCGATTTAACTGAAATTTAAGTTTAGTACCTTTTCAGGGAATTTATATTTAATTTCAGCAATAATATCTAGTAAAAAAAATATACATATAATATTTCAAATAATTCTAGTGGAAATAAGCAGAATTTTTCAAAAACGTTTTCATTTATGTATTTTAGTCAAATTTTCTCGATAATCATCATCAAGTAAGTCATTATACGAAAATGCTTTGAAGAGTATATATATATGTATATTGTTAAATATCCAGAAATATCTACTCTAATTTGATCAAATATACCGATTTTATGTAACATAATCAACGTTCATAATAAGTTTCATTGAATCAAAAATTGTTTTTATTAGGATTAAGTACTGAAAAATTATTGTAAAAGAATCACTGATAAAATCAAACATGTAACCTATTTAATTGTGCAAATGTGAAAATTGTATAATAATACGTCATTGAATTCTCAATTTTTAATTTCTATAACGTATACAAAGGTATATAATAAATGGATTATGCAATTTCGAAGAAAAAAATGTTGATTAAACGATCCGTCCGTTATTTATTTATGCAAAAAAAATCCACAATAATATAAATATCAAAGTCTCAGCTACAAACAGTTTCGATATTCAAAATCACCTTTCTCTTATCCCACAAAGAAAAACACTCAAACTTTAAACACGATCAAAAAAGACATCAACAACTCAACAACCACCGCGCACAAAACACCCCATCCCCACCGAAATCCCCGAACAACCCCGCATCTTTGGGCAACGAAAGCTCATCAATCTCCGGACGAACCCCAGCTTCCAAAACGTCCACCGCAAGTTTGGAAAGCGCTGGCTTGCGAAACCTGGCGAGCGAGAAGCCGTCCGTATCTTCCTCACATCTCGACAATCTCTCGGCTCGACTTTTGTGCGCTTCGTTTTGTTCTTTTCGCGTCCGACCGGCGCATTTTATATATTTCGAATTTTCGTTTTTTTGCCGCCCTGTCCAGCTGAAGGAGGGCATGGGTGCGAGCGAGGCAGCTAAGGCCAAAATGCTGCTTTCTGGTCAAGCTTTGTTCGAGTCCGTGGGACCAGATACGGAGATGCTGCAGTTAGAGGAAGCTCGCTCAACATGGGTCTGTTTGGTTTAGATTAGTGTCGTTATTAGATTTTAGGAATTTATAAGGGGAAAGCGTGGCTTGTGCATCACAGATTTTGATGAAATTTGGCGTAATGATAGATTACCTTTATGGTATTAATATTTCAAAATATTAGAGCGCAATGCTTGGCAGAATTTATGGTATATGCATGGATTATTATATGAGGGGCTCGACAGTAAATAGTGCTAAGCGACATTCGTCACTTTTGGGGATATTAAGAAAAACAGTTTTCAAAAAATAGTTTACATGCATTTAGATGCAAATAAAACTAGGAGTAACTCGATATAGTACTGTCATCTTTTGAGAGAATGTGGAATTATTTATTAATTTCTGTAGCAAAAGTACTAATTTTTGTAGTAAATAAAAATACTCAATTTTACAATTTTACCACTTACCATTCTTTACTGCCGAGCCCCTCAAATATATTTTCAGAATTAAATTTTTAAATGTTTCACATTTCAAATTCAACCTTTTACGAATCAAATTCAGCTTTTTTAAAATCAAACTCATTCACACATAAATTGACTATAACCTTTTTCGATTCGTTTGTAGAATTCGATTTGTAAAGGCTTGAATTTGGAGTGTAAAATCTGTACAGGAATGTTAGCATGGAATGGAAATTAAAAGAATTTTGAAACTCAGCAAAATGCATAACATTTATAAAAATTATATATATACATATTTATTTTCATTGACTTTCAATTGTTTAGAATCATTTCAAATGGACATTTCAAAACAATCGATTTTAGGACGAGTAAACGGTATCCTTATAAAAGCTCCGAATTGATATTTAATCAAATTACAATCATATTTTATTAACGGTACATAAGTATCGTATATTTATTAACTGAACACATTAAAAGTTACTTATCTTTGGTGTTCTAATAATATATTGATATAAATTAGAAAAAATAGATTGTTGTAAATACGAAAATGAAATTTATATCTTAAAACAGATTCGTTCTTCACCTTACAGTTTTTGGTAAATGGTTTTACCTTGAATAATGAATAAATTTGAATTTTTTTAAAAATAGATATGAAATAAATTTGAATTAGTTTTGTTCTAAATTTATCCAAAAAGTTTTGTGTAAAAATAGAAACATTCTAAGCGTTTATGAATACATGTATTGTTATACCTAATGCCTTTGACAATAATGCAAATGAACCATTTCATAATATATTAGAATTTTATTTTATCATTTAAGTTAATGATTTTTAAAGTTAACCAGCTGTGAGTAAGTACTTATGTAATAATGAAAAAAAAATCTAATTCTATACAAAATCCATTCAAAAACTTTTCAATTCTATTAAAAGATGAAAAGGTAATTTTCAGAAAATATAAATAAATCACATCATATTTAAATGCCATTTCATTAGATTTACCTCTGTGATAAACATCGATTAAAAAATTCCACATTTCCGCACATCATCAAAAACTCGAACGTCCAACAAATCAAAATAACACAAACACTCAAAATCACCCATCCCACAACCAAACCAACAACATCCATCCTGAATTTCGACCATCGACAATAAAATTCCTAACAAAAAAAAAACCCACAAACGACAACCGAAACTCCCCGAGTCCCCCCTCATCATGAACGCCAAGCTGTCTGAGAGCGTTGGTGTCGGGCCACATAAATCATCCGGGTGTACCCTGGTTCGGGGAACACGTGTTCACCTCGACTGACTACCTATCCGAGTACCTATCGCCTAGTACCTGGCTCCGGCCCGAGAAAAGAACCTCCTTTGTCGCCGCACAAAAGCGACGCCAATTATTTATTTATTTATTTATTTGGAGCGAAAACGCGTCCGAGTCAAGTGGGATCCGAAAGGCGATCGTCTCCCCCGAATCGAGCCGAGGCTCGATTTTCGCGAAAATCGAGGATAGAGCCTTTAGCGGCCTTTAACAATGGCGGGACACCTGTTATGGCCGGCGGCGTTCAACGTCTCCACAATAGCCGCATGTGGTCCGAAAAAAGCCGATAAATAAATTCCGGAGATATATGTGAGAAGCCCCCCTTCGAAACGGACAATGCCGTTATGATAGAAATATAAATTGAAAGGTAATAGATGTTGTTGCGATTGTTTGTCGTTGTTTTGAAAAATCGTTGAATTTTGTCGTTTTCGGAACGAATGGTTCATTTGATTATGGTAAACGAAGTGCTTCCTGCGCTTAGTTTCGAATTAGTCGCTTCTCCATTTTAATTCTATTTTACGCATTCAATCTATGTTTGATGTGAATAAATTACATACGTTAACGCGTGAGACTAATTGAAATTCAAGTTTGAAACGAAATCAATTATTTATACATATTAAATCATGATATAAAAAAAATAAAACAACGCAATAGATTCGAAAATGATTACATTTGTATAACTGACACCTAATAATTTTTTTTTAAATTTCAAACTTAACGATTAATTTCGCAGTTAAAAAATCGGAAATTCATATATATTTTTCCTACACTTCTCTATAATATAATATTATAAATATAAGATGTACAAACCGGCGATGATTCAGTCTTGAATTAATTGAAAAAAGATGTTGATGATGCGGACGAGGGTCGTTCCGAACGACCCGATCGCCCACCGTTCTCGTCGGGACGTGGGCGTAGGCGATTTCGAATTTTAGCATCGTTGTTGGGTTTTCAGATGTGAAATTCAGATGAAATCTTTTGCAGATTCTTGTTTTGATGTTATGCAATTTTTGTGAAAATCCGCAAAGTGTTTCGCGAGTTATTCGAATATGAATTCGATGTTTTTTTTTTGGGCGTGCGCGCGATTGCTCAATTATACCATATCGGATTAAAATATTCATTGAGTGTCTATTAGTTATGTTTTATGAAATTTTACGATAATAGAGTTAATATAATCATTGTGATATCGCATTACGTCAGTGTGTATTCAAAATATTGGGTAATACACAATTCTGCCAATAAATTAAGCATAATTGACAAATCGACATTGAATAAATTTATATATAAGGTGAGAACTTATTCGTAAATCACTGTTGAAATTTATTCAAATGCCTTTCCAGCTTATTGCTAATCTCGGATAATCCGCACAGATCCTGAAAAATGCGAATGGGTCACGATATTGGTTGAACATCAAAAAAAAAAATCCTTTTCACATCGAATACAGTTATTTGAAACTATTGTCAACAAATAAATATATCGAAGCAAATTTTCAAAAATGGGCTATTAAAGTCGCCTAAATCGTTCTTCCGGATCTCATATCTCGATATACATTACACGGAAGGATCGGGTGTCGAAAAAGGTGCACGATAGGACCAAAAAGTTTGAGAGCCCCTGGTGCAGACTCCGTAACGACAGATAGGCCCGCGTGTACGGTCGAGTTAGCGAGCGACGCATGTAAGAAATGCGCTGTGCGACTGCGCTCCACTCGCACGATACGGCCACAACTGGTGTTTTGGAGGAAGAGGAAATTCGGTCGGAGGTTGTGGGTTGTATTTTGATTTTTTTCGATAGGTTTTAGAGGGATTTTTTTTAGAATAATTTGGGTTTTGTGTTGTTTGTTTGATGTTCGTAGCATGAAAGTATGGATGGTAAAATGTTAGGGTTTTTTTTTTAGGAAAGGTAATTTTTGATAAATGTTTGTAAGCTGAATCATTTATGATTGAAAAATATCAATGGTGCCTCTTTCGAATTTTAAAAATAATGACAGATTATACCTAAATCATAAAACTTCTATTAAAATATAATTTATCATTCCATCGTGATGTATCTGAATTAATTCTTTGAATGCCTTTATTTTATACACATTATATTTATATGACGCATAGTCATGTTCGTTTATTGACTATATAGTATTATGTCACTTCGTTTTTTTGATTAGTGGTAATTGATTCAACATAATCAAGCAGGGTACTACTAGGTTTGAGGTTGAACTGAATTTTGTTTTCCTCATTCAACCTAACCTAACCCATAGCTGTCCCAGACGTTGAGTAACGTTTCTAACCTAACCTAACCTAACTTAACACCTAGGGTTTTGGTTAGATTAGGTTACGTTGGGTTAGGTTAAAAAAAAAATTCAGTTCAACCTCAAACGTAGTAGCACCAATTATTTTTATCCTTTTGCACTATCAACATACAAAAAAAACACGCACAACATTTTATAAACAAGCAAAAAAAAAAAATCAAACCCGCAAACACTTCCAAACCCACCACTTCCTCACCACAAACCAAAACCCACCACTCCCGAACCGAACTCAACTATAACAGCAACATTACCCAACAGCGATTTCGACGCCCCGAGAGAGACACATTGGCATCGACGAAACTCTGGCTCGCGGCCGCCACTAAGCGACCAGTGTTAAATTCCCGTTCGCCACGACCGGTCGTGTGAAACCCCGACGAGGACTTCAGCAGCAGGCTTCAGCACCAGACCGCGGCCAGAGCCTCCCAGGATGGACAGCCTTCGGACGATGGGGGCCCGCCGCGCCGACGACCCTTGAGGGTCCGGAGGGGGAAAAAAGCGCTTTTCTGTATACGTTTTTCGTAAGAGTGATTTGACTGTATACTTTTTGATATTGGATGTATCGGAGAGAGAAAAAAATGGTGAAGATATCGTGTGTGACGTACGTGCTGCTGGCGTGTTGCGCCGTCGCCATCCTGGCAGATCCTGTTAACAAGGTTATATTTCATTGTTATTTTTTGTTTTGCGTTGTCGATGGTTTTCTTTCGGCGAAAGATCGGAGCGGACGTTGCGAGTTTTCCGAGTCGGTTTTAGAAAAGTTCGATGGAGGGTTTTCGAGAATCGTTTATTCGAACTCCTTGTTCGAGAATGAAACGATTGTTTTTCAGTTATTGTTTTCGTAGAAGTGTAGAATTACAAAAAAATTTTTGTACGATTTGAACTATGATGAAGTCGTATAAACATTTTGAATTTTTGTTAATTTAGCGATAACCTTGATTTAAAACATCGTTTTGTTTGTTTGACAGCCTCGTTATTCGAAGCGAATCTATTTTATTATCAATAGGCATACAAACAACTATTTTTCGTTGTACTCGCAATTAGTCGATCTTTGTACGGATCAAGACAGTCACATGATTTTTTACGGTCGTATGAAATATTGAAGCTGTGATTTTTCGAAGTTTACTCACGAAAACTGAGACGTATTTGTTCAGGTGTCGGTGTAAAAACTGAGGTCCACTTCGGATCGAAAAAAAATGACATTTTTTGAATATACGACCGCATTCTTTTCCAAAAAAATCACGTAAGAAAAAAAATGCTTCGCATCTCTCGGCAATGGACCTTCGGTTTTTAATAACGTTCGAAAATGTGTGGCTATTCAAAACCTGATTTTATTAATTGTTTACTATGGGCACATAGTGTGAAAAAAAACTCAAGTGTTGTATTATATTCGGACGTTGTACAAAACAGTTTTCGGCATAGAATTTGATATTTGACTTTGATTTTTTCGATTCAGTTCAATTGTGTTTCGGAATCGTGACATCACTTGCAAATAAATGTGTATAATTCGTATGCAAACCTGCCGAGTGCGAAAACTCTAAACGAAATCCAACATTTGGACAATATGAGTGTAAATTTCGGAAAATAAATATAAAATAATGCAGAGAACGGATGATCGGTTTCGTATTAAATAAATTTCATATGGAAGCCATTATTAAACTAGTTCATCTTATGTCGCATTGATTGGAAAACTCGTATGTAATATTTTAGCGAAATGTCCAAAGAGAAAATGCAGTATATTGCGAAGCAGATTTTCATCATATCAAAATCCTCGATTTATTTAAGGAAAAATTTATTTTCACAAAAAATAAATGTGTTTTATTAATTCTCAAGCGAACTCATTCATATTTTCTCAATTAATTAATTACAATAAACACCACCACCACCACCACATATGAAATTATCATTTTACGATTTCAATAGTAAACAACGGACGTCGTTGACACATGACATAACATTACACTAGTGTCACGTTTTCAACATCGCATAAATTTTAACAATACAGTTTACTGTTTACGCAAATATTACACATGCATAAATTCGAGAAGCTTGTTTTTTGACAGTTTTTTTCATCGCGAATCCACATTCCGATTTCCAGAACAATGTAATAAAAAGAGCACCCAGATTTTCGAAATAAAACTCAATTTCCTCCACAAACTATAGTCACCATAGCCATAAAATGTCTAAGAAACCGGTCAACACATTAATGACCAGATAATGGAGAGGATAAATCGTGCCACGTGGCTTTTATTGCCACGAAAGCCGTGTTTTTCGTACTTGAAGCCTATTGATTTGTTAATTGGTCGATTTTGTTTTTTTTTCGTTCAAATGATTAATCTTATGATGATTTATCATTCTGAAATTCAATAAATTGTATACAAAACGATCTAGATATCGTTTCGAGCGATCTTTCGAGGTCGGCAATTTTTCCAAACGCTTCAGCGGATAGCGGTCACTTATCCAGTTTTATCGGATGCTAATTTCATTCAAACGCGGAAAAATATGAAAAGTCGACATCAGAAAAGATTGAAATTCGGATTTTCTATCGATTTTTAGTTTACGATCGGAATGAACTATAAATTTTCCCCTCGTATCGTTTAAAACTTCGCGCGTTTCGCTTCAGTCGTTACCCTAGTCGTCTTTTTAAGTGCGACGACTCTTTTTATTCCAGTTATTCTCAAGTTTTTTTTTAAATTTTATTTCGTTATAAATGGAATTTAAATGTGTTAAAGCAATATATGTGTCATATGCTGAGAAACAAAAGTGATTATTTAAAGTCATGGATTTTTATTGGTCGTAAAAGATTTTTAGTTAATCGAGTTCGAAAATTATAAAAGTCGATTGATAAGATAAGATAAAAACGATTAAACTATGCAAATATGTGAACGAGCGTCAAATGTGTATGGAAGTGCATTTAAATAATATGATTTAGTTTTTTTATGATATGGTACAAAAAAAGGATTTCGAACTTTGTCCAAATTGTTGTAATAAATCATAATTAATTAAGATGGATCCGATGAAGTTCCAGGTATTTCGACCGTCCGATTAAAAATGGGCCATGAAATAAATAACTGCAAAAAGGAACGGGACACGATGGGTGAAAAAAAAAGAAAAAAATCTGAAAGCTTTTTTTTGATAGTGGTTGAATCTGATTTTCAATTTTTTTTTTCAAAACTAAAGGTCCAAGTTAATGGGTTTATAATATTTATTGAGTCAATACAATTGGAATATTTTGCCGATTTTCCCCGTTTTTTATAATGTTTAATATTATTAATTTGAATTCGATATAAAATTTAATTGATTGTTATAAACAATCGAAATTATCATAGATATTTTAAAGATTTCTTCCTATTTTTCATTATATTTTTTCAATGATTCTATTTTCTGCATATTTTCACCATATACGTCATGTACATAATTGAATTAAAATTTATATGTGCGGTTTTGCAATGCATACCTTTCGAGAATTTCCTGTTGCATTCCCAGACTTGTGAAAAAAAATCTTCACAATTTTCCTTTTATGTGCAATTTTATATCACAACGTGCTATCAAAATTTAAACGCGGTCATTAATTTATACGCTTTAAACAATCTAAAACCGCAATAAGATAATTCGACAATTCCACCGGAAAAAAGACATTTATATAGCACAAACGCAATTATACAATATTCAAATTTTGTTAAAAATTTATTATTTTCAAAACGTATTTTCGTGAGTCATAGTAGCAATTAATTCGCTCATTCTAATCTTAACTTACGCACACGTGTTTCTGTCCATCACTGATTGAACGAAAACTGATTGTTGGTCTATTTAAGTTCACTGCAACGCATTTCTGAGTGGTGAAATTGCGTATGAATCAAATTGGATTTTCTGAATGCAAATGAGGCGTTGCGAGTTAATTAATGTTTAAAAGCACACGTTTTGTTTTCCAGTTCTAATTCATGGAATCGTTGATGAAAAATTGTTAGTATCGCCTCGGAAATTCCCGAATATTACGGAATACGATAATAAAGGTCAACTGATTAAATATGTTAATACGAAAATATATCTGATATATTACGTGGAAAATTGATAATTGGCTATAAATTATGATAAGTCTGTGTTTACGTTATTATTATTCAATGAAAATCAATACGTAAAAAATAGCTGCGGGCAGTTGACGATAGTACTAATTTATATTATGTTCAATACGTAATTTTGAATAATAACCGACCTCGTGCAAGTGAAAATACGAGGTCGACCAGTAAATTCAGAAAAAGAACAAAATCCAGTATTGCCTTTAGTAAAGTTTCTATTCAGAAAAACGAAGCAACGAGTCAAAAATATTTTCAATCAATCCGCTATTGCATTAATAACATTTTCGATAACTTTCCCCGAATTTTCGCGGTCAATTTCAGCTTGTCTATATAATTTAATAAATTGATTCGTGTGAAAATCTGGCAACCCTACCACACGATGATGACTATGTCTGCGATTCTGTCTGATGATGGACGGCCGGCGCCAAACGTTGACATTTCACTGACGGTTTTAATTGCTTTAGCCGTCTTTTAATGTTCGTCTGATTTCCAAACTGCACTTCTTAATTTGATACGAACTACAACTCAAATTTATTTTCAGTCAAAACTTCGCCAAATCGAATATTGGACCAGGTTTAATATGATTGATACGCAAACGGATCACTTTCACCCACAGAATCGATCAATTTATAGACTGAAATTGATAAATGCTTATCTTTCTAAACGTGAGAAGTTGAAAAATCAAATGAATTTATTTGCAGTTAGAACATGCCGATGAATAAACCGGGTTAGTGTCGAGTAATTTTTTTTATGCATAAGCGAATCACTTTCACTCACAAAATTAATCAATCTATAAACGAAAAGTGATAAATACGGTTCCGCAGTATCATAAAAATTAGGAAAGTCTAAAAAACGAATTTATTTTCAATCAAAATTTCACTAAATTAACCGGCTTAAATTGCTTTCACGTGCAGAATCAAATTTGAATATGAAAATGGATTAAAATCCTGACTACCGTAAAAAGTGAAAAAATCTGAAAAAACAAATTTATTATCAGTTAAAAATGATCAAAACATTGATCAAATCTGATTTAAAGCTAAGCAAATATTTTGATACGCAAACGAACCACTTTCACCCATATAATCAACGAATTTAATAAATATTGATCCTTATTATCGTGAAAATTTTAGAAATCTGAAAAACGAATTTATTTTCAGTCGAAACATTGCTAAGTTAGCTCACTATACTCAGACTCACTTTATGACTCACTTTAGTTCGGGATGAATTTCCCGATACCCAAACAGATCACTTTCACGCACAAAATCGACCGATCGAAAAGCGAAAATCTGCAATCTCCAACATGGTCAAAACTCGAAAAATCTGAAAAACGAACGATACGCCCACATTTGAATTTTCCCCATTACGCACCGTAATATATGTAACGCACGAACGCGTCGCTCTTAAAAGGCGATTTATTCGAACCGGTCCCCACAATGCAGAATGCGTTGCATTTATGATATGTGCAACTTCTGCAAAAACGCCATATGGCCGATTCGAAACCGAGCACTGAAAGACTTATCCGTTATCGTGAATTGTTGGCGGAATTTGTGCGAAATCGGTTCGGCTTGCTCGAGATGGGATTGTAAATCGACGGTTTTATTTGTGTGCGCGATTTTCGTGGATATTAGGGGTACTGGATGAAAATGTCGCAGTTGAAGAAAATGGAGTTTACATACAAATACTTAATTCATTCATTCAATATATTTTCCTTGAATAGATGCTACCTTTTTACATTTACTTACTATATTTTGAGAATGCGCCTTATCAATACGAGGTTGGCTCTCGGATAAGGTATATAGCCTACACCCCCAATATTTGATGGGGAGACCTTGTTCTCCAGTGGGCACAAAAAGTGTCGACAATGACGATGATAATGATTTTGAGAACATATATTTTTTTAAATTCTTCGATTATTTTTCATCTCGTCTGATTTATCGTTTTTTTTTTTAGCAGACTAATTAGTGCTATATCGACCTGAATAAGTGATAACCCGAAAAAGTTAATTTTCGTGAACACAAAAAGTGAAAATTTTTTTTTCAACCTAGCTCCTTTATTTTATTTCCGTCACTTTTTAATTTTAAATTACATCGGTGTGTAACAATATTTTCGGGCTCTGTTTTATTGTTAAGCCATTTGTTTTTTAAGTATTTATTTACACTACTCTAAAAATATCCGAGCTTATCTGCTATTCACTGCATATTTTATGTTGAATTTCCTACGATTTTGACTCGAAACACATTTTCATTCATTTTTACTCTTCTTTTACTTCAAAATTCATTTTTTAAATTAAAATTTCTTGTTTTGAAATATTTTAACCATCTATGGTATTACCAATTATTGACAACTCTTAATGAGTATCACAATTTTTTTAAATTGTTGTTTTTGGATTATTTTTTCGAAGATGTTATGTAGCATAGTACGAAATGTTGGTTTGGCAAAAAAATTCTTCGTCTTCAAATACGGTGAGAAATTTTTTTGTGGTGTTTTAGCACTCTCCAGATGTCAAATGACCGATAGGAAATGCAATATGTATTGAAAGGCGATGGCTGATTGTGAGACACAACTGATGTTCGAAAACTGATTCCGAAAAGTACGTCATTTTCTTCCGGTACCCCTAATATATTTGACGGTTAGATTTGAACGGGTATTATTGTGTTTTTGAAATTAAAATTTTTGCATAAAAAGACGACTGCACGCGTACAGATGACCGTAGATAACATTAGTTATTAATCTGCATCAAAATTAACCTTAACCTTTGCGAAATTTAATTTAGAAAATGCGTTTTGCATTTGTTTCTCATTTCAATTGGATTGTTTTAAATGAATGGAATCTTTGTGTTTTGCGAATGAAAATAATTTTATTCAGAGCATTTTAAAACAGTCGGAATAATTGTTAAGAAAAATATCGTATGATGTCCTCGTTGTAAGATTAAAAGATTGAATCATCCAGCCGGTAACGTTATTGATAAAAAACAATGAATGAATGCTCTATTATATGAATAAATAATAAAAATAGTTAAATGAATAAAATAAAAAATAAAATATATATATACATATTTTTTTTTCTTCCGTGTTTGCGAAAAGTATGAGTAGTAATTTTTTTTCAGTATTAAAATTTATTAAAAGGTTTTTCATTTCGATTATAAAGTCGTAACATTTTCTTTACTATGTATGAACTGCGTGTAATACATTAAATGCAGATTTTGCAATACATAATTTTAAAATGTATTACATTTAATAGTCAGTACGTATATTTTTTCGAAAAATAAAGTTTTTTAATCAAAAAAATAATTATAATATTGGGGGGTATTGCCACATTTGTCTAGCAAGGCCTTGTCCTGCAGTGGATAACTAATAGGCTGGTAATGATGATTTATATAAAAAATATTTGTCCTACGATAAATATTTATTCATCTAATAATAATAGGGAACGAATAATAAATATTTATAAGAATTATATTGAAAACAATAACATTTTCCGACCGCAACCTTATTATATACATAAATTTCTACAAATATTTTGAAAAATTAGCAAAATGATATGTATTATTTTTATTTAAAGGAAGTATTATATATTTTTATATAAATCTTTTTTTTTAATGAAAACAGTGATTTTTCCATTATATTCAATAAATGTATGAAATAGCAATTTATAGAAAAGTTTTCCTTCACTTTTCCCAAAGTAAATAACTAAACATTACGTCCGATCTCGAAAAAGATTTTCCTTTAAATTCCATTTGCCAACCGACCAACACAAACTTTCGATATTTTCCGGGGAAAATACGACCTCAACCGAACCGAAACACCGAAAAACGATCGATTTCCGACCAAAGACATGACGTTTGAGAACGACCGATCGAGGTTGTTCTCGAGACGGCATTCCAAACGAGACACATTTGCCGTTAACTTTTGTTGGCCGTCGAAAACGCCCCGAACCGGAAACCGAACCTCGACCCAGACCATTGGATCGGCCGCAGCCTTGCGCGGGAAAATTTCGAAAATCCCCACGGAAGGGTGCGTTTTTGAATTTTCGCGCTCGGGGAAAGTCGAGCCGCGGATTTGCGGCGATTTCCACGATAATTCATTCCCTGAGGTTTATTTCCGAATAAGGGTTCTTAACATTTTATTTAAATTGTTCAAAAAATGAGATTTTGAGAACCTTTAGTAGGTACACCTTTATTGTTAGTAAACGAAACGGCAGGGGATGAATTGTTGTTAATTCTATTCATTTAGGTTTAATGAATGATGGAAATTATCGATATACAGATGGTCCAAAGGTCTAGGTCCTAGAGCTAGGTGATAGGTCATGTTGTTTTGAAAATTTAAACCAAACACGTCTACTTCTATACTTTGGACTAAGGTATGTGTGGTTTGAAATTTTCCAAATTACATGACCTACTTCTTTGAGGCTTGTCCTAGATCTTAGGACCATCCTATATAATATTTCAATAAAACGGTTTTTTGTATTGATACATTGAAAATGAAAAAAAAAATGTTTTTTTATTTTATTTTTATGGATGAAATGCGACGATTCGTTTTTTGAAAAGTGAGAAAATTATATTAAAAAATAAAGAAATGTCCTCCTCATGATAGTTTGTCCTTCGGTCGTAAATGTTAAGGTTGTTTTTTTTTTTATTTGCTGACGTATTTTCGATGATGTCAGTTTTTATCAGTGACGTGCTTAGCATTATTTCTTATAAAAATTCTAAGATTTTTTTTATCTGGTCATCTGTTCGAGGAAAATATAATTATAATAACATAAATAAACATATTCAACTTTCAAATTTTGAAATAAATATTCATATACAACTTAAATACGCTTCCATTCTAACCAAAAGACTTTTCGAAAAAAAAAAAAACCATTCAAATAAAATCGACAGAAATTTATAAACCTACAATCATCCTCTCAACAACAATCTCCTCAAATCCTCTCAATCAACGTCTCTTTTTATTGTTTTATATGCCCCACTTATTACATATAAGCCTCTACACACATCATATTAAAAAATTATCAAAATTTTCAGGAATTCGGCATCTCAGACGACCAACCGAAAACGACATGCATTAACTACAAGCGATCTTATTCGGACGGAATTTGCACAATCGTGAAGGAAATTTGCGGAGAAGATCCCATAGAGGAGAAGTACAAGGGTCCTTGCAAGGGTCAGTATCGGCAAGCGACACTTTTAACACGTCTACTAATATTTTTTCGATGCAAGAACACCTTAGCATGATGTGGGGGTTACACCAATTATCGGCACCATTGCTCGAACGTGAGTCAAACGTGATCCGAGTGCGTAATGGGTTAATTTTTTTCATTGTATTATATCGGATGATTGTTGATTTTTTTCGAGGATGACTCGGATCATTTTGATTTTCGGTCGTTTTTATATTGAAAGTCGAAGATGAATCAGGATTATTTGTTGGAAATGTTTGAAATTTTTCGTATTCTGATTGGTTTTAGATTAAAAATATATCAATTTTGTTTCAATTAATTTACTTTTTATGTAAACTTGTTTTAGAATATCGATTATATTGATTGAAGCAAATTTCCATTTATTCCCGCAATACCATGCAATTCATAATTTTCCATCACAAAATGTTTATTACTAATTTTTTTCCATTTCGAATTTTGGCTAATGGGCAATAATGTTCACAATGCACTTGACCATTTAAAAATATCAAATCGACATACAAACATTTTTATATTTCGATTTGACGTTTGTAATAACATGTTTATTAACGGCTTATTAACTCCTAACATACCGAAGATGAAACATAAATATTTGAAAGAAAAAAAAAAAACATCGAACTAATCAATATTTTGATTTTGAATTCAAAATGTTTTATTATGATGAATTTATGACATTCAAAATCAAATATTTATCGAGCAGCATTGCATTTTTTTCGCAAGAGAGCTTTCAGTCCCGTTGCAATTCAAAATAAGCTTTGTGCATCGATGCTCGTCGGTAATCAGCAACCGAGCAAGAAAATTAATGAGTATTTGATATGTGTGTGTGTATGGTGCGTGCAGATTCACAACCGTGTCTGGTGAGTCTGCGTTATGCAAGGAAAATCAAGTCACCCGGCAGTAGCTCGTTCATGCCAAAGTGCAGAGCCGACGGTAGCTACGCACCAGTGCAGTGCCACCGAGATACTGGGTGCTGGTGTGTCACACCCCAAGGAAAATCAGTGCCCAACACGTCAGTGAGGAATGGAAGGCCTAAGTGTAGAAGAGGTAATGTATATCCGCTATTTCAAATACTCATACGTTCCAGGAACGTGCTGGAGTCTGGTTTCCTGTGTACAGCACTGTGGTTGCTCTCAGACAATGGAGTCTGTTTGTCGATACATTGCCTTGATGATTCTGATTCTTATAATTATGATTGTTTCATTATTGGGGTTTGTCGTAATTAAAGCATGAATATCATATACATGGGAATACACTTGTTTTTGCATGTGAATCCTTTTTTACGTGTGGCTTGTAATGTTTAATTTTTTAATACAATTTAATGTACATATATCATTTATCGTTGTAAATACTGTTGGATTTTAAAATTTTGCTAGAAACATCTGTATCAAATTCATGAGTTACATTTCATTTCAATATTAAAATTAAGTTGCAATTTTTATATGATATTTCTTTCCACAGAAAGATCCAACTCTAGAAGACGATCACCTTTTAGAGGACATAAAAACCGTGAAGGTATGGTCGGTTCGATAGTTTTGTTTTGATAGTTGAATAAACGCTACGATTATTTAATTCATAAATGAAATTATAGTCTACAATTTAGCCTTGTCGAACACACCGATCATCAAAGTTAAACGACAATTGTTGCTGCAAGGAGATGAATGTGATTGCTTATATCAATTCAAGATCATTTGAAATAATATATTTTTGGCATTTATACTTTGAGATATTTGTTCAAATAACAGGTACAATCAATAAGGAAAAATATCTGAATTTTTAAAGAAAGACTTTGTCCTGCTACGAAAACTTATATGAGATGCATTTGTTATTGATACAAAACTTTCATAACATTACAACATATATTTTGCTATTGGGCAACGGCACAATCTACATCAAAATGTCAGTTCCTTATTTCAAATTATTAAATCATCTTGTTGTGTGGTTATGGATGTGCCCTATTGTAACAATAATAAACATCAATTGATATAATATAACCATTTAAATCTCAGTGCATGGGTTATTTTATTCAATTATATAGAAATAGAGGAACCATTCATATTTCATTACCAATATCAAGTATCGATACATTATGAAAAATATTTTAAACTTATTTCTATTTGATTTGAAATTGTTTACTTCTTACCATCATGATGTACAGTACAAATTGTTCATGTATGATAAAATAATACTTTTTCAATATACTTATTAACAAAGAAAATCAAATATTATGCAAGGATAGGCTTGAAGAATTTTAATACTCAAAAATCATCTTTTTTCAAGTAAGATCAAGGCAGTCACTTTTATCTTTTGACCAAAACACTTGTCACTTAACTTATGAGTGTTTGATAAGGCTGAACTGTTAATTATTGTATTTTAGAACATTTTTGATATAATTTCAGGTTGTAGTCGTGTCGATAAAGCACAGTTTAATTTGAATCTAAGGAACACACTTACAACAGATTATAATAGAGAAAATCCTATGATGGCATCCGTTCAAGGAAAAGAGAAAGAAAAATTAGTGATCGAATGGAAATTCAATTCATTAGATTCAGACACGAATAGCATCTTGGATAAATCAGAATATTCTCAATTTCGAAAACTCATAAGAAAGGTGATTCCATTTCAGTTTACTTGTATAAAGATTGCAAAGCTTTCAAAATAATATAAGAAATAATCCAAGAGCAAGCGTTTTTTTTTTCAAATGTATTTACATGTTTACTATATTTTAAACAATAATTATTTGCGTTGATAATAATAGACAATATTTTTATCTGGTTTATGTCATTCTGTATATTATCATTTCTCCGACATTTGAACTCTTCCAATGAAGGACAATTTGCAAATATGTGCTATTATTGTATGAAAATTATTCCGATGAATATCGAAAGAATTTATACTTTAAAATATTTTAATATGTATTTAAATATTAGTTATTTAATGAAGCAATTGCGATTTGTTTACATTTACATATACGTTTCGATGAATTTTATCATCGTGAACAATACTCATTGAAAGTTATATATTTACAAAATAATGATGATTATTGATCAGAAGGCCAGGCGCCCACAGGCGATTGGTTGCGGCGCGATTTGTGATGGAACGCATTGTTTTGGGTTGTAGTGCGCCCA
>JAOXNN020000031.1:3401189-3421975 GCA_028571205.2 Hydropsyche betteni | reverse complement strand
GTGTCAATAACAAATGAACTGGTTTTATTAATTAAATATTCAAATCGAGTACGGGCATTGGGTAGCCTCTACCTCTGGCTACACCTATACGTCAGAAACAAACGAAAAATGAACTATTTTGATTTTATTAATTAGATATTAAATATTCAAATCGGGTACACATTTCGAGTTCACACAATCGGGTTTTCAAATTTTACCGTTTTCCGTTTCTTAATAAAACCACAGCCGATGTTATTAACATCGGGCCCATATACTAGTTAAATATACAAACCGGAAAAACGGGAAAAATCACACAATTTTACGAAAACGACGGTACGAACGCAAGACACGACAAAAACGGGACCGTCCTGGCGAAAACGGGACCGTCCCGGCGAAAACGGGACGCATGGTCAGCCTGAACAGCAGCGAAACGCGCCGGCCAAGTTGCAGTCACGCTCCACATACTGCAGCCAACAACTGTTGCCGCAGACAGAGACATGCCCGTTTCGAATGGCCGAAAAAGACAGAGAGGCAACGGCCGTTACCGTTACCGTTACGCGAATGTCGGTCGTGCGATTGCGCCACGGCAAATTACCGGCCGGGAAACGGGATGCGTTTCCCGGGTGTGCGAATCTATTTGCGGCGGAGGAACGGTTTTCGATTTGTCGATGGAGCGGGAGAGGGGTGAAGAAAATGCGACTGTCGGTACTGTGATAGAGTGCCGGTTTTTCGTTGGATCGTGGGTATGGTGTGAACGGATTTTGTCGTTAGTGTGTTTATTGGTTTTCGAAATGGTTGTACGATAGTGGCATGACTTTAAGACTAATGGATGCCGTAAAAAAAAAAACCAATTAATTTTTTTATATTTTGTTTTTTTTTTTGATGAAAATATCGATAACTGTATCATACAAATTTTCGTGATCTTTGTTATAAACTAACGGATTGTACCCGGCGTTGCTTGGGACTTATTTCATATGAACAAAGAACACAATTAAAAAATGCAAAAAGTAGTACAGAATAGAGTTAAAAAAACAACAATCACACCAATAGTAGTAGTAATGAAACAAAAATAGTATATGAAAAAATAAATTTTACTATAGTGCTTTTTGATAAAATATATTTTTTTGTTTTTCCATCTGGGGAGTATACGTATAAATCAGAAGGTTTTCTTTTTTAATTAAAATTCATTAAAACAAAAGTACAAAGCATGGCTACAGATCGTTGATTCTTAGACTTAGTACTTTGAAAGGTATGATTCTATGAATTGTGCAAAGCAATTAAATTCAACAAACAACTAATCTTCGACTCTTAGTACTGGATTTTTTTCATCTTAAAATAGTATCAGATTGAATTGTCAAATGGTTATAATGATACAAAAACGAAAGTATAGACTATAGAAGAATAAAACTTGACGTAAAACACAGCATTTATCGACCGCACGCTACTGTTGTCTCTTGTTTGACGTGGTACTCATTTTACACGATTTCGTTTTGACGAGGTTTCTGTTTCGTCGAAAAAAGCTTTTGTTTTTTTTTCTGGAAATGGAATGGAATTCTATTTTACCGGGCTATGTAGAGCGACGCGAATCGTTGAAAATTACATGATGTATCTATACCCTTTTTGTCGATTCAAAAGATATAACTCAAGAAACATTTACTTTCTTGAAGTTTCCTCTACGGATCACTCGTTTTTAATTAATTGTCAGAGGATTTTTTTTTTTAGTAAAGGAGCCCGAAAAACAAATTTTTACATATATGTAAGCGATTTAAAGCAATAAAAATATGCTGTTTTTTTTTCATTCAAAGATGTGTGTAAAGAATTAAGGCATTCAAATGATTGAAATAGATATATCACGATCGAATGATATATCTTAACATAAGTCTTAACATCTTAACATACATATAATATTTAAAAAAAATATTTTTTTAAGAAAAAACTTTGAAACTTATAACTTTGTCAAACATATTGGTTTATTTCGATCGTTGAAGTTGAGAAACTTGTGTGATGGCCACTAGATGAATATAATCTGGGATTCTGAAGGATTCCAATACTAAGAACCTCGAAAATCGTCTTTTATGCAAAAATGTTATAATTTGTATTGCGCAACCATTTTCCGGATTCGATCAATTATCGAATGACATTCATCACACTTAATCAATTATATTTTTTATGTTGCGGAGTATCAAGTGGATCAATTCAATTTGTTCTGACCCGTTCATGTCAGACATTTATTGCTCTTTAACACGCAAGTTTCACTGATTTAACATAAAGACAACCGATTACTATATAAAGTTTATTTTCGTCCAAACGACCGAAATTCTTCTTCATCATCGTGACCCGAAAAGGGCACTCCTTCAAATTAGGCGAAGTAGATACGGGTTTTTTCGAACGAAAAAAATTTTGATTCAATCAAGCCTCCATCGACGTTTTCGACTAATCAAGTCCTTTTCATGTCCCGCACAATGCTCGTATCCTGTCTAATCTTTGTTCGCGAATTGGCCGAACGACGTGCACTGTTATGTGATTTGTACTGTGGACGATCATTGCAAATACAAAAATAAAAATAACAGACAGTGATGCGATGCGAATGGATATGGCGAATTAAATAATTCCACTTCCCGTTTCGTTTGCGGGATGTTGTCCTTGTCGAGAGATGGGAATTGAATTATTTTCTTTTTTGTTTACAGGCCGACACCATCCGTGCGATTCTGAAGAAGGAATTGGAGTTGTCTATAGTCGAGGTGACCGATGAAGATGCCAAACTCGAAGGTGGTGATGTTCTTTTCACAGGTGAGCGAAAAATTGTGTGTATTAGAATAAAGTTTAGTGGGAAAAAATCGAAACTTTTGAGTTCAGTTCGGTTGATGGTCGCATTTTAGGTACACGCATCAGGTTTGTTTGTGGGAAAAAAATTATTTATGGATTGAAGCTGATCTTGACGTTTTTGTAATCATTCAAAAACGTTTGAACACGTTGCCTACAGTTTTCTCACGGAACAAATATTTATCCTACCGGCAGCTTCTGGTCTAACAATTTTAACCCCAAGTACGGCCATCTGGATTGTTTCCAGATCCAATTTATTGATATCGTCCCGTTTTTGAATGATGTACTAAATTATTCGAATTTTTTACATATTTTCGTGATTTACTCTAAAAAAAAGTGATTTTAAATATTCTTGGCACTAGAAGCTAAACGATTATTAGAGAAAATTGATATGCTGAAATGGATATGAATTGTATTTGTATTGGAAATCATTTGATATCATCGTCATATACAGTCGATCCATTACAAGACAATCTTTCTGATATTTGACAATTTTTCCAATTAATTCTCAAAGAGTTGATGCACTACTCGTACGCTTAACTTCAGGAATTGGTCAAAATTACCAACCTCCATAAGGGTTTTGTTTGAAATAATAATATGACAATATATTTTAAAGACCAGATTAGTATTTCATAAAGTTGTTTGTCGTTTTCAGGAAAAGAATTCTTCATTGGATTGTCTCAAGGGAGCAACGAGGCTGGTGCAAGAGCTGTTGCCGCTGCCTTTCCGGAGTACCCGTGCACGCCCATCAAGGTAATAGAAGTCCCAGCGGAAAGCGATGCGCCTAGACCCCTATTGAGGTCTCAGCTAATCATGCAGGAGCAGGTGGAAAGATTTTGTTAAGGGAATGCTCAGTATGGAAAAAACTTGTTATCCGAGCTGCTTCGACTCACGCCAACAACACATTTTACACCATATAAAAGTATTTGAGAAAATTTCAACTGACCATTTCTCATTTTTTTCATAGATATCGATTTCATGTTTGATATGGTGAATTTGGATTACTGAGAATATGATTTGTTGAGCCTATTCATTTGAATATTGTTATTGGGACCAATAGAATGTGTCTAGGATTCTTGTTTTATCGATAAACATTTTTTTGACTATCAAAATTAACTTATTCAAATATTTTTCGATATTGGAAATGATATTTTGAATTCAGTTTGGAACGTATTGTATATTTTGAACATGTATTTTAGTTTTTATTTTAAATTCTGATAAATAAATTGAAGTTGTATCGAAATATATTATATCAAATAAATTCATAATAATATGTCCTTTTGAATACTTGTTTTAAAACTTGTGATGAGATTGGTTGGTGGTTTTTTCCATTTTCATTCTTACATTTGGCCGTTTTGTACTTTTTTAATAACACTGAGAGCTGATACCAATTTATAAATGCATTCTAACGCTTTATTGCACTGTGATTGCAATCATTTTTGTATGTGAACGATTTACAAGCCAATTTAATTTCGAATGTTTTTGCATATTCGTGGATGATTTAATTTTTTATTATATTATAGAATACATAGACAAGTGTTTGATGTCAAATAGTGCAATATTTTCTGAAAACTATTGAAAAATGAAACGAAAATGTACAAATCTTCTTTTTTCTAATGGATCTAAAAGACTGAGCTACATGTACGTTATTGTATTTTATGAATACGTATTTCGATTTATTTAAATTATTGCTCGATATTTAAATTTGTGATCCGTTAATACAAACGATTCGTAGGACGCCGGTAAGTATGGTTTTGTTAGCAGGCTTTAGTTTATATATATAATTGATTTATTTTTATTGGTAGTTTTTTTTTACATTTGCATATTTGATTAAAGTAGTTTGTTTTGAATTTTGCAAATGTGTCAATGCACGGCTCGAAGTGCACTTTATATTTTACTTTGGGCTAAAAGAGCTTTTTTAAGATTTTTGTGAACTTTGATTTTTGATATAGTAAATATAAATAATATGTCTATTAAAAAAATTTATCAGTAAATTATATTGATTGCTTTAAACTATACAATGTAATTGAATATAAAAAAGAGTTTGATCTGTATGCATAATATGAAGGTTTTTGCATTCATTTATAAGATTTGAATGGGCAATTTAGTGAATTATATATTGTTAGATAAATTATACAGACAATCATAGAAACGTCGTTAATTATTTCAGGTTTCCAGTACAAAGCGCTTAAAAGCTTATGTTACCATGGCTGGTCCGGATGTGTTGTGTGTTGGTGCCAGTAAAGAGGCTCAGGAGGTTCTGAAACGAATTGAAAGAGAAGCTATTTATTCTTACCAAACTCTAACCGTCCCCGAGGATGTGGCCGCCAACTGTCTGTATGTCAACGGAACTCTAATCCATAGGGCGATAGAAGAAATTCCAGAATCCTTCAAGGTAAACATATCTTCATGAGCTCATGTCATATGTTGCGTTTTATAATTGATATCATGCTGAAAATAATATGTTAATCTTCAATGTGAATCATCTATTGATAAAAATGCTATTGCGGATCAATATTTAACCGTATTAAATTTATTTAATTTTCTTTGCAGGTACATGTGTAGTTTGAAAACTATTTTATTTTTGCATTTTGAGCGGTGTGATTATTTTAACAATGCATTATATAATTATGGAAATGCTTAAATATTTTTGATTTCAGGTTTTCTGTGAAAAGGTGGACTTTGCAAGAAGGTCGATTTGTTTCTCGGAATTGTCAAAAATTTCTAATGGTCTCACATCTTGCTGTTTATTAGTCAAACGTTCAAAATACTATAAAGGTCTATAAGAGTCTATTTCAGATTACTAGACGATGCAGTTGTTCGAATATTAAACTGCTAGCACAAACTATTATAGTTTTTAAATATGCGTCGGATATACCATCTGTTACAGATTTTCGAAATAATATCTGAAATTTCACTCATATCTTGTTTGTAATCTTTACAGATTAGCCTATGCATTATGCATGTTCAGGAAAGGTTGTGTATTTAAAAAAAAAAAAAAATTTGAATGTATCCATTAAATTAAACATTTCATGTTGTTGATGTTTATTACCGTTGTCATATTATATATTTGAATTACGAATTTTCGTCATTGATATGAATGTTTCCATTTTTGTTTTACAATGTCAAAAGGCTTATTTATACCCTGAAAATATGTAGATTTTTGTGTGGTTAGCGTCAAATATGTTTAGAAAGATGTTGTAGCTCATGATGTATTCTCAACTATTTAATCATAGATGTTTCATGCATGTTCATACCTATTTTGCTACAGAATTTTCCTTTGGACGATATTTCTTGTTAAAAACTTACTATAATTATCATAAATGTTTTGTTGAGGCTAAAAATTTGTTGAATTTATCGTAAATGTTAGATTCGTGATGAAAATTTTTGAAAACCCTGTATACATGAAATTTGATAAGAAACAATTTTTATCGTTGAAAACTATTCGCAAAACTCATTGTTAAATCAATTTTCAATTAAATCACTGTTAATTAATTATCATATGCATAATTTTTATTTGCAATTTATATTTAAATGAATTTTTTATAATAATTATTCAACACATTGCAAAAATGTTACAATAATTCATATTCGAAAAGCTTTAGTTCTCACATGTTTACGAAATCAAATTTCGTTTGGAAATCATAATACTTCCTTTACAACATAATTTTTCTCTTTAATATGCCAAATTATTTTGTATTAGCGTTTCGGAAAGTTTGTCAAATATGAAAACATTGTAGCCGAGGTATGATAATTCAATCTGTGGGATCGAAATAGAATTTTAAAAATTTTACAATTTCGCTTTTTCGACTTGGTGTTTCTGTAACACTCAAAATGTTAAAAGATTTTGCATGATATTTTGTAACGATATTTATACGATATTTTTTATGAATTTGTATGACTAATATAATAAGAATCAAATTAAGATATTTTGTTATTTTTGTATACAATTTCTTTTAATTTAATATGAGAATTTTATTTCAATTATTTATTAAATTATACTATTTTACTTTCATGAATTTTCAGCGTTGATATAAGTTAATTTTTAGACGTTTTTTACTGTCCTTTTTATAATTATTATGCTGATTGTGTAAGGTAGAATACGCGAAAGATTGTGAACATTGAATTGTTTTTTGTAATCGAAATGAATGAGTAATACATTTATGGACATTATACTATTCAATAAATTGTTATGAATATATGACTATATGTTTAAAGGAAGTTATTGAATTACCAAAGCATTTAATGTTAACGTTTATTTAAAAATAAAGTTGTTCGATGGATTTCTTTGCATTGGTACGTTTAATTTTGATTAAAATGTAAGTCAGCATATCATTCGTTATTCAGACCACTTTATATATGAAATTCAATGATCTTAAATGTTTCCTGATACATTGTTTAGCTTGTACATTTAATTATAGTAATAGTAGCAATGCTCAAAGCTTGCAATTTCCATATTTATATTGTTTCCACAAATAATTAAAAAAATAAATAAATAATCAAATTATAATATAGTTTTACTTGGTTGAATTTTTATGTTGATGAGTTGAAGCTATCTTAATTTTTAAATCAATAATTAAATCAATTTCATCATTTGAAAAAGTCTTATGTGCAATACATTTTTTTATTAAATTCAAAATTTATCATTGATTTGAACTACAATTATTTATTATTATATACTTAAGCTGAATAAAAAAGTGAGGAGTGAAAAAATGAGATAATCTAATACATTAAATATATTTCCAGAAATAAATATTACAAACTATTAAAATTACCACAAACAAATACTCTTAATAATACATTCAACAAAATTCACCTAAATAATAAGGAACTCTACAAAATCAATAAGTCTTAAGCAAAGTAACTAATGGATCATACACAACTTCCTTAGCGTTAATCCTATACAAAAAGTCCATATGATTAAACGGATGCCATGGTACTTTGATTAGCCTTTGCAAATTCGAAATATTTTCTGCTAATATTATCACACTCGGTTCAACCGCTATTGTGTCCGTATCGCCGTATATCAATATCGTGGGAGCTGTGATCTGCGATACGTTATAAATGGGCGGTTGAGTAATGTTGTACGTTTGTATATTTTTTATGATCCCATAATCAAAATAGTTGAATCCCCCAGAATTTAAATCTTGTAAGTGGTGCAATATTTCATTAACTGAACCTCCGCCGGGTTCATGACCCATGTATACGGGTAGCAAAGTCTGTTTGTGACAAAATAATTTCATGTATTATAATCTGTTTTGAAATAATGTTAATATATGTATAATACACACCATATTGATGGCTTCTGGGTCGAAACCTGAGAGTTGAAATATGAAATTGGTGCAAATTGGAAAATATGCTTCTTCTTCGTTGCAGAACTTCTTAGCATTGGCTTTTACCCATTGATAGTTTGGAATGAATTCTCCATTACCCACAAAATATTCGAAAACCTATAATGCATCGAAAAGTTTGAAACTGTATTAATATAAAACTGTATTCAATTTATAAAACATTGATAGTGACTATTTGTTGCCGTTATCAGTGATGATTTGTGTTAATTGAAATCAGACGACCTATTTGTGTCTTTATGCAATGAAAAGTCACCTATGAGATTTTACACTTCGAATTCAACCTTTTAAACTTCAAATTAAATGTTTAATAGGAAAAGATAGGAAATTATTACTAACACCATTATCATAGTTGAATTTTAAGTTTAAAAAGATGAATTTTGGATATACAATGTTGAATACAAAGTTTAAAATATTAAATTTAAAGTTCAAAAATTATTGAAAAATTGAAAATATATATAAAAAACTCACATCTTCATTCTGTGCAAAAACTGCCATAGTATTCATAACAGGATTAGTGACATTATGCATGTATGCAATTGGTGCCAAAGCAGTTAAGGTGATCAATTTATCGTTGTACTCTGGTCTTGTTGAGGTCATCACGAACAAAGCAGTCGACCCTTGGGAATGTCCCAAGGTATGCAACTTTTTTTCGCCGGTTAATCGCAATATGAAATCGATCATTCTTGGCAAGTCATAATAGCCGATTTGGTGGTAGTCGAAATCCCAGAAACCTGGTCCAATTTCGCTGGAACCTCTGGATAAGAATGTCCCACGGGCGTTTCCTAACCACACGTCGAAGCACTCTTCAGCGAGGGTGTATGCTGAAATTTTCGACATTTGAAAACAATCAATGGTTTGTATTATAATATTCAACGCTCAGTTAGTTATTCTTGGAAATTATTAACTCGGATATTTCATATGATTCAAAGAAGAAAAATTTAAACTTTTACATATTTTACTCTCATTTTAGAAATGAATCTTGTATTTAATTATAAAAAAATATGGTAGTTCAAAATATTATCAAAGCTAGATTTATACAGGTTTTACAAATTTAAACTTTTACAAATAAAATTCAACAAATTAATTGAAACAGGTTGAATTTGATTTGTGAATGGTTAAGTTTGATTTGGAAAAAGCTGAATTTAATTTGGAAAAGTTTCAATTGAAGTGTAAAACCTATAGATGATTCACTTTCACAATTACATCTTAAGACAAAATATGAAACATTCATAGAACAATATGAATGGATTTACCTAAAGCCTTTTGAGGTCCTTGTAAGATCCACGCTGCTGCACTACCATAAAGACCATGCATCAAGAATATGGGAACGCGTTTTTCACATGTTTTGTTAACTCCATAAGGAATGTGTAACAACGAAACAAAATATCCATCTTCTGTCTGTAGCCTGTGTTCTTCAATGGGGTATTTATATTTTTTTATAATTTCAATCTGAAAATTTGAATTGAATCAATACATATCGACTATGACTACCTTCGAATAACTTACCACATCTAAAAAGGTATCTTCGTATACGTCTGGGGGTATGTATGCCCTTCCTTTGAAAAATTCTTGAAAAATTCGGTTTCCATGCGGTGAACGACCAGCATTCGATAAAGTCATTATTAAGAAAAACACTATAACTGCACACTTCATCATGAATGATTCTGAAGGAGGACAGTTTCACTTGTATTTTTATAGCAACGCATAACAATGAATCTATAATATTATTGTTATCACGCTATTTAGTATAGTAGCTATAAAATGTTGCTGACGAATATTCGATAATAAAGTGTAGAAAATTATAGTATTCTGAACGGAAATCGCCTTGAATATAATGCGTTGTTGTATTGCTCACGTTTTCAGATAGTCGTCAGAGGTTTTGATATTTTAATTTAGATTTTTTATGCTAAACTTCTGTCGGTTCACGTATACTGGTGTGGGATTAGAGCGAGTTCTTCAAGTTATTAAAAATGTTCAAGGAAAAGAGGTTTGCAAAGTGATGTCGTTTTTCATCGAAAAAAAAAACTTTTTTTATGCTATGGTACAATAAAATAGTATAATAAAATATAGCATGAGATTAAGAGAATCTTAGAGTTAAATATGATAACTCTAAATTTAATTCAAATTTTCATAAAAGAAAATAAGAAACGATTTTCGGACAATGGAAGAAAGACATGCAATTTTCTGGAAAATTAAAACCTTTTTTGTGGTCCGATATGTATGCTAAATGTCTAAAAGAAATTTTCAGCCTTTTGATATGTAGTTTTTGATATGTATATTTTATGTAGTTTAGTTTTATCTCGAAAAAACAATTATTTGTCTTAAAATTTTCTCATATTTAGCCATTTTCAGCCACATTTTACTGCAAATTTCTGTTTTCAAAATTTAAATAATTGATTTTAAGTTAAACATAATGAAATTGTAAAAGTCACGAACTTTTATGAATCCACGACGGGTAACGGGTGACGAGTCACGGGTTATGATAGTTTCAAAGAATAAAAGATAACTGTGTTCGGAAATGAGTATTTTGGAGTAGAAATAGGTGTGTGTAATTTGAAGATGGGAGAAATTTGAGGTTGGGGGTAAGTTTTAGTGTAAATGAATTTTAAAATGGTGTAGTTTGGGATAGTGATTGAAGTATAACTTCCAACTTATGTTTCGACTGTATGATAAATTATTTTTATTCGTAGGATGTTTTTCTTTCTTTTGCAGAAAATAAAGAATCCCATTTTGCTTCACCTGCGCTTAGACACTCGCATTTTTTTTTAGGAATTTAATAATATTCGTGTTTCGCGAAGCAATCTTTTCTTAGGCAAGCGAGCGCATTCTTAACCGAGAAGTTGCCTTTGCAAATCTTTATTGGACAAATTTTTTTTGCGAAAAATTTCATCAAAGTTTGTTTCGCATTCTCATATATTTTTCAATTATATCCGAGTTGAGTTTAATTATAGAATAGTAATTCTAGTTGAGTATTATTATAAAGAATGTATTGAAGGAAAACATTTTTTGGGGCGTTATTAAAACTGGAATTATGAAACACTTTTTTTTGCCAATCGACCAATAAAATTATATATCTAATTTTTTAAATAATGATATTTATTCGACGGTATTATAAAAAAAATTCTCATAGTAATTATATGAATACAAACCTAAACTATATCTGTAGCCAGGGATTCAGGACTCGAACGATCTTATCCTATAATAATGAAGGATATATTTTCCAAGTTTTCAGACTACTTTTCAAATTCCAACATGGGAAAAATCCACCTTTCATACAAACGTATCTTCTTGGAGAATGTGGTAAACACCACATTCTCCAAGAAGATTAGTTAGCGAAAAGACATCCTTCAATAAAATATTCGTCACTCAAAAGTCCTCGAAAGCAATTCTTTAAGATTGCTATTAAAAGTTATATTTAGAATCCCCAATAAATACAAATATGGTTCCCGTAGTTTTACCTACATTGCTAGTACCCAGTTAAGTCGGCGCTAAAATGGCCTCAGGTAAGATGGCACCCCTTTGATATGAAATTGTCGAATATGAAAACGCTCGCATGCTCGGTAATTTTTCCACATGCGTATATATCATGCAGGATAATGGCGCGCGCAGGGCCGGATTCGGAAAGGGCGTTTTAATAAATAAACTTTAATACGGGCCGGCCCGTGGCCATAACTCACCGCCGACGATGATCAAATATTCAAAAAGCGAAACCCGAAACGGACGCGGGCCTCAAAATAAAACGCACCCCTGTCCTGTATACCTTTAAGGCCCATTGTGCGGTTTTTCAGGGGCGGGTCGCGGTTTCGTTTTAATTTCGGATAGTTTCGCAATCTGCCGATTTTCAGCGAATTTTATAGATTATAATTTTTTGATGAGATTGAAAAATGATGTATAATATATAGTTGTTGATTCTGTTATTTTTATTTTATTTTTTATCTTAATTTGAATGTGCTTGGAAAGTGATTGTTTCAAAATTTATTTTTTTGGTTATAAATTTAGTCTTTTCGAGGTAATTAGTTCTTACTAATCATTTAAGTTAAGTAATGAGTAGTATGGTCAGTATTTGATCATTAAATTGAAAAAATTTATAAAATTTTGTTTATAGTATTCAAGTGCAACGTAAATATTTTTCATATCACTTCACATAAAATTTATAGTAAATATCGATAAGGCCTTATTTTTTATTTAAAAATTATCGATTTCTATTTGAAAATTAACTCATTCAACTTCTTTGTTCCATAAAAATGATGACGCTAGTATTTTTTTATTACGTTTTATTATCATTTGATAGTAATTTTATAGAATATTGTTCTATTGAACGTAACAAAATCGCAATTCGTTCCACGCGAAAGCACTCAATTGAGACTAAACAGCTCACATGTTAAATCAAAGACGATTCGTAATATTTCGCCGGCGACATGTTGTGTTTACAGTAATAAATATATTTTTATACACGGCGAACGTATTATATTTGCGGCAATAAATCGCCGATGTAAAGGGCGGCACGTGGCGGCCATCGCAAAATGTACAAAAACACAAAGAACAAAACGGAAAAATGGTGTAATGCAAAACGCGAAATAATGTGAAATATGCTTAGCGTGCGGATCCGAGGGAGGTGGGTTTACTGTACTCGTTTTTGCACAGTTCGTATTTTTCGGACAAGAGTGGTTTAGTGTTCTTTGCAATTTTTTGGGTATTAACTCTCGAGTTGATCGTTTGAATATTTTAGACAAAAGTTTATGATTGATTATTTTTTTTATCAGTTTGAAATTATACTAGTTCAGATAAAGCTTTTGTGATATTTTCAATAAGGGAATATTCATGTTATGTAAAGTTTGCGAAAAAAAAGATCGGTTTTTGAAATTAAAACAAGATTGAAGCAATATTTGACATCCGTATCAAAATATATTTATTCAGCTGGCAAATGCACGATCCTTATTTTTTAGAATAAGCTCTTTTATGGCTTTGGTCTTCAAAAGCCTTTTTGACTTTGTAGGCAATACGTCGAAAGTTGTAAACAGTTGTCGTATAAATTCAATATCGTTTGAATATTTGGTTTCCTATTTTTAAAAATTCTTTTAACTTTTATTTTAAAGTTATACAAAAAATAAGCACACGTGGCGCTTATTTTATATATCACAGCACTGATAACAGTTACTTAATTAAATTAAACGAAAAAAAATTTCATCTGCGGCGCCTATTTTGTCTATTTTAGGAAATCAATACATGAAACATTTTCATTTTTCTTTTTTTTGTTGATATTTTTACGAGTTAATTGTTTTTTTTTTAATATATTTGAAAAAAAATTAAAAAATTAGAATTTCAATGCATTAAAAAAAATGTCGTTATAGAGGGGACACCGCAGACGTTATAGGGGGGGACGTTTTAGGGAGGATTACTGTATTTCATATCAAAAATTTCTCAAATTTAAGGGTTGTTCAACTTTGGTGATTTTTCGACATGCATACATGAAACCTTCGGATCGAATTAATCACGTAATTCAAGGACTTACTGTGTAAGAAAACAAAAAAATATATATGTTCAAGTGGAAAATTGGCAGAAAATCGACTATCTGCGTTATTCAAACACACGACCATATTCGTTTGTTTGTTCAGAATCTCCAAAAATATTTTCACATACAAATAAGAATCAATTTCCTGCCAAATATTTGAATAGACAATCGAAAAAGTGCTCGATCACATCCTCCAACCGAACGGCACCGCACAAGAAAGCACACACACACACAAAAAAACATCCAGAAAAGCCCGAAAAGAATCCCTCCTCATCGACAACCCCCGGGCGCAACGTTAAACTTTAACGAAACAATATAATTAAGTCCATGCTCGAATTTATGCCCTGTTATAACGCTCGCGCGGGGGTGAGTCCTGAAAGCAGCTGTTTTCAGCTGAATAATGTTTATTATTTACCTCGGCTCGCGGAAATTTCGACTTCTCCCCGTCGGGCATGCCCGCTTTACTTTGTGCCGCGCAACTCGCCCAATTACGCACGCCTAATTACTGGCCAATTATTGCGTACACAAATTGTGTTACGTAACAAAAATAAATAAGCGGATACGTTTTCGATCTCGGACGCGTCCGGCCGAGGAGTTACGGCGCCCGTTTAGGCCCAGTTGGGCCTAGTTGGGCGCTTTTAAGTTGGGATTCGTCTGATTGTAGGGAGACGTCGTCTAATTGAAGGTGGGCGGATTTTGAAAATGTCAAAGGTGGACGTTGACTGAAAATGTTGAAACTACAGTGAACCCCCATATAACGTCAAGATAGGTTCGACGTTATATGGGGGAATTTAGAGAAATCAATAAATGAATCATTTTCGTTTTTATTTTTGGATATTTTTGCGTGTTAACATTTCACCGACTTTTGTTGAAATTTCGAAGTATAAAAGAAATGCAATCGTATATTGACGAGCAAAGTCGGACGTATTTGAGGACGCGACATTGACGTCCGTGGTCGTTTATGCCAAAGAATCCGAGGACGCTGCATTAGTGACTGCGGTCGGTAAAATGTTAATTGCTTGTTTCAAATACATTTGAAACAAATTAAAAAAATGACGTTATAGGGGAGGGCGCTCAAAACGTTATAGGGGGTTTAATGTATTTTAATTGGTCTGGTCTTTTTCGAAAATTCAAATTTGTAACGGGGTGTTTTATTTAATGTTGTGATGTAGTGTTTATTCTTTGTTATGATTAATATCGTGTAAGGGTCGTGAGACTAGGGATTAAAAGAGATTCAAAAAAGGGCTTGATAACCGCTCGAGTTATAAGTCGATGATTAAATAGTGAAATATTCATGAGAATGCAGATTAGTCAATGGTTACGAACAATACATCCCCACAACCAAACGTTAAATTTTAAGACGTTATGTGAATACGTGACTCAGTCGTGGGATTGGCGATTACGGAAAATTTGAAAACGCAAGATGGATGGACGAACTCTCCGGTCGTCATTGGACTAACCTTCGGAAGGACGACCCTTAGAAGAGGAGTCATCGTATATAAAAGCCGCTGTAAATCAACGAATCATCAGTACAACCAGAGCTCCTCTTGGTGAATTGACTTCACTCTGAGTAGAGCGTTAAAGGTTGAAACTCGGAAGTACAACTGGAGCTCTTCTTGGTGATGTGTTCGCACTCTGGGTAGAACACGGAAGGTTGAACTCGTGGACTGTGATTGTCAAGCTAATCTAACCAACAATGAATCTCTAGGAGACTGGACGTCACTTTATGACCCCTTGCCATATTGATTATATTAATTGACTTAATTGTAAATTGTATTATTGTACAACTGCTGCTGTCTTGAATAAATTCTGCTTCTTATAGCTAGTGAGAATTGGTATTTCATTTGACCTGGAGAAAGGGCCGTTTCTTTCTTTGACCGAATCCCTCTACCATCTGTGGCCAAAAGTTGTGGGCGATACAAGCGTGGAACATTGGACCCAAAAGAATAGCACTATAATGTGGCGCCCAACGTGGGGCACTGGACCCAAAAGCAGTGCGTTCACCAATTCGGGCATAAACATCAATGGGAAATTGCTAAGCCATCTTCGCTTCGCGGATGATATAGTCGCACTGAAAGATCGTAAGAGGAATGAATTGAGCCGCAAAATAACCAAGTTACGGATGTGATCGAACACATGAACAAACTTAAATGGCAGTGCGCGGGTCATATTGCACGAAGGGAAGATGGTCGCTGGACAAGGCAAATCCTGGACTGGCATCCGAGAGGCGTTAAACGCCCGCAAAAAGGCCATGTGGCAGATGGGTAGACGAAATACCCAAGATGTGTGGTATCACATGGACGAGAGTGGCTCAGGATGGAACCTAATGGAAAAGTATCGGGGGTATTTGTCCAGCAGTGGGCTTGAGTGGGCTGCTTATGATGATGATGAAAACCAATCCAATACAGTCTTCTAATGAGGTTGGTTTTTATAACCAATTTAAAAAAAATATCAAGTGCTTATTTTGTCAAAATATTTTCTCAGATTTATTTTTCAATAAAAAAGAACACATATCTAAGTATATCCAAAAAGAGTGAAAAAAAAAGAAATGTACTGGGTTAACCTATTTAAAAAAAAAATAACTTTTGTGTTGTATCTGCAAGTCTCGAAACTGACTATCTATCAAGGACGTTATAAAAAATATAAAACATGCATTTTTTTTTATTTATTTGGGTCGTGCTTGATTTTTTTGCAATTTTGCATTTTAACCAACTGTCACGTATTTTATGTATCGTCTATTAGTCAGTTACGTGGTTCGTTATTATCAAGCAGTTTAAATTCATTATTTTAATGTACAATAAAAATAAAACGGATTTAATAACAAATATTCAAATTTTTATTTGACGTTAAAAGTCTCTAGCGTAGAATATTTATTTATAATATTTGTAGCGTGCCTTATTTATTTCATTAAACTTATAATGAAATAAATAAGTTTGATAACTTTTAAAAACTATTTGTGATTATTTTCAGGCTATTTAAATATTTTTATTGATGACCCGATACGATTTATCTAATTGTGAAATTATTAATTTTCGAAGAGTATTAATTTAGTTTCGAATTGTCAGATGTCACTAAAATTTAAATTCTAGCAACATCTGATATCTGAAAACACACTTTTTTAAATAATCATATAGTTTATGACGTTAATAATGCACATGCTTAAAAATTGAATAACTTTGAATAATGAGAAATGAATATTTCATAGAATCACTTTATGAACGCGTGTCATTAACAATCATAAACACATGTACGTTTCTTTTTGCAATATCAAAACTGAAACACGGAAATTTGCAAAGAAGTACAATAAATATAATTTTTTTGATGCAAAAAAGAGATTAAATTCAAATTCGAATCTGCATATGAATCATCTTAAATACAAAACGTTTAAGAATTTTTCCGAGATTCACTCATGGAAATGTATTATACAATACTAGTGTGCACTCAGAGTTAAGGCATTTGGCGGTTTTCGAAACGAACAAAGTCGTAATTTGTTCAGAAGTTTCAGCAATCCTAGAACTGGAATCGAGAATTCTCATACAAACATACGATTTCGCAAAACGAAAGCTTGGAAATGTTCTCCGAAGTTCGGTTTCGAAATACAAACGACGCCATTTTCTAAATGTTCAAAAATTTAATTGTAACCCGCAAAACAATAGTAAATTTATTTTTATTTTTAAATATTTTAACGAAGTAATGGTTCAATTGAATTTGATTTACAAACAGATATAAGTGTTAAAAAGTATTATAGGTTCGGTTGCTCGGTCAAATGAATGGAAAAAAAGCTTGAATTTTCGACATTTTTCAAACGCAATAACGAAAATATAGTATAAACGCGGGAAAAAAACAAACTTGAGATAATATAAAGCGGTTCGACATAGTGTTTATTGACTCGATACATAATTCATGGGGTACGATCAAAAGACGGAAAATCGTTTGATTTTCAGATTGGACGTCTATTGCATATCGCGTATATTTTTTTTTTGACTTTTGACTTTTTGCAGTCTTTATTTATGCGTCGAATTTGAAATTATCATCGTTTTTTGCTTTCTATGTAATTTGTTCTCAAACTACTTTTGCTTCAGACATTCGAGAGCGGTTCGCTTACTTTGTACGGACTCTGAAGTTGTAAATGTCAATCGGGAATTTTCGTGATTTACTTAGTGAAATAATAAAATGGAGTTTTTTCATTGGTTTATAAGGTTTTATGAAATCGATTAGCCAGAAAAAAACATCAATAGATTTTTTTAAGTAAGCAAAGATATATAAGATTTAATATAAGGTTAAAAATTGAGTTTTATAAAATTATGTATGGTATGATTATAAGAATATTTTAAAACATAATAATTATTATAATGTTTTAAAATCGGTCACCACTAAAAGTTTGAAGGGTTTTGAAAAGTCATTAATTGTTCATTTCAATTCATTTTTATTATATATTTTTTTTTTACAAATTAAAGAGTATTTTTTGGAGATTAATATGGTTACATATAATATTCAGCAACGATCAAATCTCATCAGATTTTTTTTCAGAGAAAGATCAATTATTGAAACTCAGAGAAAATAGCGATAATATTTTACGATTTTCAATGATAGATCTTTCACTGAAATACAAAACTTAATGAGTTTTACTCATTTCTGGACACTATACGCGTCCAAGGATTTCTCTAAAGCCTATAGAAAAAGAAAATATAAATAATTAAAAATGGACAAGTTATGACTTTTCCAAACTCTTCAGTCTTTCAGTTGCCGCTCTGTATAACAAAATATATCGTTTTTCAAAAATTTTCAATATTAAAATTATACGAATTTTCCAAAAAAAGACCTAATTTATACATTTTCATGATATTTTTTTTTTAAATTCGCATCACTTAAAAAAAAAAGTCGAAATTTTCGATAATTTAATTTATCGAACGAATGAAACAATCTAGTCTCGACCTCGCATAGAATTCCATTTGAATTTCCACAATCGAAAATGGGACAACCCATAACATATAAGACACATATTCGGTCTGTTTTACAGGATTTTCAGGGTCATTCCCACGGGATTTGTGACATCCTCGTAAAATTCACACGAAATTCCCGTCAAGTCCAAGCTCCTTCAATACGGCCGTAAAATCTTTCCAATTTTTCGCAGAAAACCCACACGAAATTTCGGAAAACCGCACGCGGATCCTCGGAATCTTGACTCGGAGCGCGCATTAAAAATTTCCCTTGTTTATTGAAATTTTCCGAGACGGCGACGCTTTTCCGGCTCGAATGGGCCGTTTCGGGATCGGATTTGCGGCGTGCGATATAAATCGCGATGCGAAGCGCGTTTTACGATTCGGGAACGGCGCCGTGCGACGGCGTTTACGGCCCCAAAGGGTTAACGCAATCAATCCGACGCAACACGAAAATTCAATCGCCGGGTCGGAGCTGTCAATCAATTCGGCGATTTCGCGATTAAAATTAAGATTTTGCATTTATCTTTCGTTTTTTTCGGTGTGATTGGAGGGTTTTGATTTTTTTTTTGAATTGAAATACAGTAAACCCCCATATAACGTCCTTCCCTATAATGTCTTCTCCTATAAAGTTTGCAGCGTCCCCCCTATGACATAATTTTTTTCAAATGACTTTAAATTCAAATTTTTTAAATTTGTCTAACGTCTTCTCGTATAACGTTTGCAGTGTCCCCCCTATAACGTCATTTTTCTAAAATGCATTTAAATTCAAATAATTTAAATTTGTTTAACGTTCTCTGATATAAAATTTGCAGCGTTCCCCGTATAATGTTATTTTTCTCAAATGCATTTAAATTTGTTTCAAATGTATTTGAAAAAACAATTGAAACGTAAAAACATTAAAAAAAGAAGAAAAATGTTTCATTTATTGATTTCCCTAAATTCTCCCTTATAACGTCGAACCTATCTTGACGTTATAGGGGGGTTTACTGTATCTGAATTTCATACCCTATTTTTTTATTTTTGAAAGGACCAAAAAAAGTGTATGGAAGATTCCTATAAAAAAATAATTAAAAATATTTTTTTATTACAGGTAATTCTTGACTTACGACTAACGATGGTCCGACTTATGACGGTTCGCACTTACGACCGAAAAAAATAATACAATTTTTTTTTAAATTAATTATTTTTCAAAAATTACTTACTAAATCACGAGCTGTCGTCACCTACGGTCAATACGTTTCGAAAAAAAACATGAAATCGTTCAAATCATTTTATTAACTCATTATATGCCAGATTTTAAAATTATTTTTGGGATATAGTAAGAAGTGTGTTCTTACTTATAAAAAAAACTGGTAATTTTTTTAAATATATTATTATTATTATTATTATTATTAGTGGCAGGATACGAGTTAAAAATTAAAATTTTAATATGAATTAAATCGATTTTTTTGTATGGAATCGATTTACGGCCAAAGTTCAGGGATGGGTCTCCGTCGTAAGTCAAGAAAAACCTATTATATATTTTGTACGTAAATAATGTTTTTTTATTGAAAAATCATGCATTTGGCACATATTTTTTCGTTTGTATAAGCAGTTTTGATGATAAAAATAAATGGATTTGAACATTGGGTGTTATTATATTAAAGGCAGGATAAGAAAATTGTTTGAATAGAGGATAAATAAAAAAACAAAAATTACAAATCTAAGAACAAGCAACCGATATGTTTGAACAGAGACTGTTTATAGCCACAAATTTATTGATAAAATTGCGGTAAAAAAACGTACAAGCGCTTAAATGTGCTAAAATGAAATAGAACTATAGAAATTGAATGAAAATAGTGGGAAAACGTTAATTTCAAGAACGTGAACACGGGATTTCATTATATTTTTTAAAATATTTAATTTTGTTTAGAATAGGTTATTGAAAATCTCAAAGATTTTGTATTCAATAAGAAACAGATTATTTTTATGCGGCAGATTCAAATGTATATATCTTTAGTAATATTTTTATGTAAGGACTAGTGATGTGGTCCGAGAAAATTCTCTGAGACTGGGGAAATTATTATATTATTTTTAGAATCTCGTAGAACCTTTTAAGAGATTAATCTATATATTTTCGAAGAATTTCAGATTGAAATATTAATAAAAAAACGTAAAGAATATATTAATTCGGTGCAT
>JAOXNN020000031.1:3353720-3386182 GCA_028571205.2 Hydropsyche betteni | reverse complement strand
AATATAAAATAAACATCTTGATATATTCAACCAATGAAATGAATTAATGCTAATTAAATGTGAAAAATCTAATTGAAAACTATGTCGGGTCACTCCTAGTATTATTTGCATTTAAATGCATGTAAACTGTTTTTCTTAATATCTCCAAAAGTGACAAATGTCGGTTACCATTATTTACTGTCGAGCCTCTCAATTATTCGAAAAAAAAAATGAAAAAATTCGTAAGAAAAAATAATAATAAAAAAAATGATGCAACATACTCAGCAATCCGATAGTACTATATTTACTATATACCAGATGATTTCAATATATGATATTTAATTTTGGACCCAGATTTGATTCGGACTCGTCGGATTTCCAAAACACTAGACTACGATCCGACGCCTTTCGAAAACCCAGTTTTTCAGAAACTCATCTCCCAACACAAAATCAATTTCGGATCTTTTCCGCATTAGAAAAACCTATTGTCGCAGGAACCGAACGAGACCACTTCTGCAGAGCACGCATTATACGAAAACACCTCTCCTAGCGCCGCCACTGTCTGCCGTTGCGCATTGCGCAATATGTGCATGCGCTCTCCGTTCTGGCAGCAATTTGCGCAATATCGGGCCGGTCATCAAGGGGCATCGAAACGATGTTGCCAGAATGACGACTAATTGAAGATGCCTAATCACCGCGGAGGTCGCCAAACACTTCGCTTTGGAAAGGTCTCCGCTTTTACTGTCCGTTTTTGCCGTTTGATTCTGTTTTTTTTTTTTTGTTAATTCTCTGTTGTATATGGGTGAAAACCGACGGGGAAACCTTGCCGGTGGTTTTTTTCGACGTGCGTAATCGATTGATCGATGATAGACGGACAGCTTCGGATGGGTGACGATTCGGAAAATTCGGTGAAGTGTTGGTGTTTGATGTGAATGATTTTGAGGTTGATTTATACGTATATTTTTTTTTATTTGGAGAAAGCGAAAAAATGTTTATGTTAATCTGCTCTGATTTTTTTTTCAAACTAATAAGACTGCATATTTTGTGTCATAACATGATGTTTATTATGCAAAATATTCCGGAATAGTTTTAATGTAATTATGAAAGTATTGCATAATTTTGAAATTAATGAAAAAATTAAAATTGCAAAAAAAGACGTTCTATCACGCACAAAAAGTTCTATTATAGACATTTGAACCTTTACATAAAGTGTACATACTTTACGTAAAGTCTATTATGGATATTGTACTTACGACATTCAACGCGGAACATCTCAATTTTCATTCATTTCTTTAATATCGATGATTTTCTAAATCCCTAAAAAAATTTCGACAAAAATGTTTTCGCACAAAACACTCGTTCCTTGTTTAGACAAAAAACTAAACAAACTATCAGGGAGTACTTAAACATGATTAAAATCAGTTACTTTCCAAACAGTTATTTTTTTCATTAGCACAACCGTCTGAACTTACTCAAGGGAATACAAAGTTCAACAGATCGAAAACGCGACACCGAATCGATTTCCTTATACGAAATACCCTCGTACGACTCTCGAAAACTCAATAGCATAACTAAGAATCGATCAGACCAAAACAAACAAACTGCAAACACTCGAACCAATGATCGAAATAAGTATACACACCTCGCTACTAACCCTTAAACACCACTGGCGAGGTAATGAATCGTCAACACGCTCACGAGATGCGCTTAAGCAATAAGTCAAGCCTTAATGCTGATGAGCCGAACAAGAAGCGCAATGATGAAACACCCAGTAGACGAGCCACACTCCATTCATCGGTTGAAGATCGCATTTGAAAATCGTACGGACAATCTTTTTTTCTCACAGCCGATTTTGGGCCACAGCGTCGCCGCGCGAACGAAAGAAAATCGGACGCGCCGTTTTGCACAATAATTTTTTAATTTTACCGAGGCTGAAAATCGGCGTTCTTCGTCCGCAAAAGCTAGGTCACACGATTATCCAACATTGGATAGAAAGGTTTCGAAGATGAGCGCGCGTATATAACCGGCAGGCGGTTCACTGCATGTCATAGTTCAACGGCGGTTCTCTCTCTGTACAGGGGCCAGTCCGCTACTTTTCATTGTTTGCGATTTTTTGACTTATCCATTTTGGACATGAAGTCGTTCTTGGTAATCTCCCAGGAAGGGTTGCTTTTATTTTATCCCGGGTTCGGCAGCTGGAGCACGTGTCGGGTTCTGCTCCAGCTGGGGGATCTTTGTATATAACGTATATCGTAAAATTGAAACGTGAGCGCGTTATTTTTCTCATCCTTTCCGTTCGATTCATTCGTGCTTTGTCACCATTCATATTTTACAATAGTTTTTTTTTTAATTATTTTATTTTAAAAAATCTTTCTCACAATAGAAAAAAACATAATCAAAATTTCGATACAAAAAAACTATCAATTTAAGTACTTTCAACTTCGTCAAATTAAATTTCAACAAAATCTAATTCTAAACGTTTAATTTGTATAGGTCTTATGCGGTTTAGTAGCCGTATGTAGCGGTCAATACAATTACAATGCACCATCATCGGGTGGTTCAGGATTTGGAGGATCCATAAGTACTAATACTTTGAGAGCCGGATCCTTTGGTGGATCATCCAGTGGAGGCTCCATCGGAGGTTTATTAGGAGGAGGCTCCATTGGAGGAGGCTCCATCGGAGGTTCGTTGGGAGGAGGTTCCATCGGAGGTTCATTGGGAGGTGGCTCCATCCGAGGTTCATTGGGAGGAGGCTCCATCGGAGGTTCATTGGGAGGAGGCTCAATTGGAGGTTCTTCTTTCGGAGGGTCATCAGGTGGTGGATCTTTCGGAAGTTCTTCGGTAGGTGGTTCATTTGGTGGATCTTCCTCCGGTGGCTCTTTCGGTGGTTCCTCAGGATCAATCAGTGGCAAACAACAGTCATTTGCAGGCTTTTCGAATCAAGCCCCAATCGTCCACAAACACGTCTACGTACATGTAGCTCCTCCAGAACAAGAAGAAAGAGCCTTCAGAGCCCCACCTCAATTGGCTCCTCCACAGAAGCATTACAAGATCATCTTCGTCAAAGCTCCATCTCCTCCATCCTACGTCAACCCTGTTATTCCTGTGCAACCACAAAACGAAGAAAAGACCCTTGTTTACGTGCTCGTCAAGAAGCCCGATGAACAACCCGATGTCGTTATTCCTACTGCTGCTCCTACTCAACCGTCCAAACCGGAAGTATACTTCATTAAGTACAAGACCCAAAAAGATACCATTTCTGGAGGCGGTGTATCAGGAATAACCAGTGGAAGCACAGGAGTTTCTGGAGGTGGTGTAGATGTGAATGCTGTTGATAGTTTTGCAAGAATCGCACCAGCACCCAAATACGGAACTCCAGCCTTTCAGTAATCGCCATATATGAGAATCGAACGATATCACATTATGCATTTATAATCAAGACGACAGAGAACGATGAAATGTAAATATTTATTATACATACATATTATTTTTTATTTAAGTATTTATTGCAAAAATAAATTTTGGTAATTAAATATTCTGCATTTGTTTTGTTTTGCGTGATATGTTAAACTATATGTGCATGCGATTGAATTTACTGAAATGCTTTCAAGCGTTAATCTTTAAACTTTGCTGTATATTAATAATATTCAGATGGCGTGCTCGTTACAGAATTGTGCCTTAACATTTTTGATACATAATATTCTTATGCAAAATAACAATTTTGTAATGTTAATATGGTTTGAATTATTAAATTAATAAAAAAATATTTAGAAACGAAAAAGTAACGGGATTGAAAAAAAACTGCACTGAAGAAGCTCAAATATTCAAAAGAGTTATTTATAGTTAATTCGTTAAATATGCAAAAATCGAATATATTGATTTCACAAGAAATTATGTATCAATCGACAATCATTATAATAGTGTGAATGTAAAATAAACATTTTTGAAACGTGTCTTTTAATTCAAAAGCATAAATACAATAAACGATTTCGTTATTGAGAAACACTAAATCCGATGACGGAATATTGATGAACAGTCGATGTTTTACATCAACATCGATGACCTTTGGGTATTGCAATAGTTCAATTAGATTTTTGGCAATCCAGTGTCAATTAATACTGGTGATCGGCAAAATCCGAAAAAAAGAAATATTGCTTCACCCGATTCCATCTAAAAATGTCTTGTTTTTTTTTCCATTGTAAACGACTACGATTTGGAAATTGATCCGTCCGTGATTAGAGAGCGAAAATGTCAATTTTTTTCATATAATTTAAAATTCATGTCGCGAACGTTTTATTTTGGCGGCGATACTTATTGCCGATTTCGTATAATTATGTATGAAACAATTTTTTTCCCTTGAATTTAAATATTGACTTCAAATGATATAGTAATGTTGAAAAATATTTTTAATAATGAATCATTTGCATTTTAAATAAAATAATGATAACCCACATAAAGTTTTATAATATAATGAAAATCCGATTTTTTAAGGGACCGAAGTTATTAGATTGGGGTTTTCAAATATTAAAAAAATAAAGTCAAAATTATTTTATATTATTACAAACGCATTTAAAAAAAAATCATAGATTGTACAGATATTTTTAAGTTTTATGCATGTTTCTATGATAATTTAATTTATTTATTTGAAATTTTCGCCTTTTGAAAACGTAAAATTAAATTCGACTACAGAAATTGAATGCAAAACATGAATTACGGGCACACAAAATTGGGGTTTCGCTGCAATATCTTACAATAGGTTGATTTGAAACTAGTTATGTTGATTGTTATGTAACATTTAATAGAATTCGATCTTTTGTTTAAAATTAATAGTTGTAACTGAATAAACTTGTTTTCATATTGAAAAAAATAACAATTGTGCATCACTGAAACATACGAAAATTTGAAAGGTCATTCAAAATTATTTATTATACAACTTCAGTCTATCACTAGCTACCAGATGATTTTACGCATGGAACCAAACCATATAGTCACTATGACTACAAAAACCATAACGAACAATCGTTTATTCAATATTAATGGACGATATCGCAATTCGAAATTTCGCGTTTACGAGCGGTATAAAAATAGAATCGTGCATGCAATCTCGATTGCGAACTTTTAACCCAAACAATCGCCAAATTATAATTATTCTTCAAATACCTTTTTTCGGCCCTGAATTGTGATCGCTTCGGTTGTATTAGCTGAGGGCACGCGATTATTCTCAAATCGAGCATTAAGTGCGATTTACATGGAAAGTAAAACACGTTATACGAAATGTCCTATGACACGATCGCATGTAAAATAATTTCGTAATGGAGCTCTATACATTTGTTAGATTGGAATATTTGTGAGCATAAGAATTTTTCTATTAAAATTTTTTAATGAAAAGTGATAGAGCTTGTTGAAATCGCTTCTATATTAATTAATTTAATTGATGTGTTTTAAAATATTGAGATTTTTCAAGATTTGGAAATAATCCCAAATGTGAATTATGATAAATCAACACCTATTGTGCCTCATCACGAAATTTTCATTATAAATCATAGAGAGCGGTTTTGAAAATAAAACTTCTATTTAAAAAATCAATTCTTTTAAAAAAATCATTATTTTAGCAATACTTACATTATCTAATCGTAGAAACATATAACCTTATGAAAACGAATTAATATTTGTATTTAGTGAAACTTTCTAACATTCCACAGAAACGATCAATGAATAAGATACGCAATTACAAAAGTCTTGTTTTATGCACTGCTATAAAAATGCATTATGCACACTATTTACAGCAGACACAATCATTAGAAAGCTCACATTGTGAATGCACATTCAAATGAGATACTGGATGAATTGAAATGTACGACAATTCCATCGAAATTGTACTAAATTATTTTTATTAAAGCTGAAGATAATAAACGAAACTTTCAGTCGATAAAATTTAAAACTAAAAATCAAAACTGATCAGGTAAATATGTGAGTTTGCTGAATTTTTCGCACATTATTATTAAGAATGTCTCATGCAAAAAAGGATCGATGTCAAGAGCACACTGCGGAATCATCGAATGATAATGGTGAAATAATATAGTATAATAAATTATAATATAATGTGTCGGTGGGGAATAAATGGAGTAACTTTGACCGTTTCAACGAGTTAAACTCGCAACTGGAACACACTGTAGGGACTTCAACTTTGTACGTGCGCATTACAGTGTGCATTAAGTATATTATGGATTTAATAATTATTTTTTTGTATTATATAAAAACAAGTCTTTTAAACACTTTTTTGAAATACACGATTCATCAATAAAAAATATTTATAAATATTCAATGTCTTTTAATTGAAAAAAAAAAAACACTAAATATCATCGGATTAATCAATAAATGTGAACTCGTTGAGTTATATATTCATTTAAAAATTTTAGAATGTTCAAATATTTCACAAATATTTAATATATTCAAAATTCAAAACATCGTTTAAAAATTTGAAAAACAATATGTCATTTTTAAGTACAGCCCCACAAATAAACAAATATATTTTACGTTCTACGAATAAATCAACGAGTTTTTCATTTTATTTTATTTTTCATAGATTACCACAGCGACGCTAGTGCGAAATTTACATAAAATAGTTTTTTTACGTAAATTAAAAATTATCCGCTCAATCAATTAAATTCGTAATGCTTGCCGGTGAAGATAAGCGAAAAATCAATTTGAAATTAAAGCAAAATTATGCGATTTCATCTGCAGATTGTACTAATTGCGTATATAAATCAAAATATATGATCCAGTTATGATAGTTCATCATCGACTTGTACAAATGGCTCAACGTCAAAGCAAAAAGGGATCAACTTAAATCGATAGAAGAAAACCTTCGCGAAAAAACACATCTGATATCGAACGACACATTATAAAACAGAATATGAAAAAAGTGCACGCTTTGTATATTCGGCAGATATAAATCCAAACTATTCCGAAGCGGTGGAAGAGAAAAGCGGTGATTTTCGATGCTTTACGACGCACCCAACCTGCTTGGAACTATCTAGCATACATTTTTCCATCCCTACGTTGTTTTTCCTGCGCAAAAGGACAAGATTTTCCTGAAATTTTTTCCGAATTTTCGCGCCCACGGGGTTTCTTTGGTCGCGTGCTCTTACATGTGTCTGCATTTTATTTATTTTTTTCTTCGGCTTTTTATGTCTCCGGCAAGAAAATATTTCCTTCTCGAATGGAGAGAAGGTTGTGTATGGATATTGCATATTTTATATACGCGCTGGTGAAATAGGACGGGAGCCAGGGGTGTCCATCATGAGGATGACACTCGCCGCAATACTCATTTCTCATCGGGGCTTTTCCTTTCACACATTAAAAATGCGTATTCATATTCGCTTAAATTGGAATTTTATATATGTGTATTTCATATACATATTTTTTTGATTTTTTTATGTTTATATAAATTTAATTTTTGCTACTACGAAATATTAAAATGGAATGTGCAATGTTATGTTGATTTGAATTGTTTATTTTTTATGTAATCTCCTGTTTTTTTTTATGGAAAGTGATACAATAATTTTGTTTATCAAAATGGAAATAGTTTTATTTTAAATTTTTTGATTATATAAGAAAACCATGTTCATTAACGATAGCATATCTCTTTTGTGTTTTAGAAAATTGAATGGATCATTATATTTTATCTATTCGTTATCGCCATCTTTTCTACAGATATTAGACTAAAAATTGTTTTAAAAACGGCGAGGTCATTTAACCGCTCAGATATTAAACATTAGAAAGTCTTACATTTCAACTACAGATGTCATAGATTTATTTTTTTTTTGAAATTTCCCTATCGAAATAACATTAAAACATTTTTACTAAACATTCAATGAAAATTCATATTTTTTCACAATTTCTGTATATATTCACATAAAAATCTATCCAGTTTCTCAATATTTTCTAATCAAATCATCTGCTCTACGTATCATACGTAAAAATTTATAATCAAAGATTTCCAAATTTATTCACTCCTATCGACAAATATCAAAATCACGAACTCGTCAATTAGAGTACAATCAAATTTTAACCAATCGACCACCCGATCCAAAACACAACGTCATCATGACATCGATAACATTTCTAAAATCATCGCCCATTCCAGAGACATCAACGCCACATAACACCCACAAAACCAAACCAGAGCCGATCGGCCACACGACGCTGCAAGGAAAGTCGACTGTTGGTCACCGCCGCGAAAGGCCACGTTCACTTTCGTTCGACCTCAAGATGAGGATATATTCCGAAGCTGAAGCGGCACCCGTCCGGGTCACTTTCACTGGTTCTTCTTATGCTTTTCGGACCCCGACCTCGGAACGTTTGAGAAGAGCTGGAAGACCAAAAGTGAGCGGACGGCGAACGTGGGGGATACTTTGCGCCAGCCCGACAACGGCCGTTACATTTCGTTCTTGTGTCTTATGAGGATCCGAGTAAAATTATCGAATTTCATTGTGATTGAGTAAAATATTGTATATGTTTGTATATTAGACGTCGCTTCACTCCGATATCATTCAATCGATCACTATGAAAATTGGCATGTATATTTATTTTTTGTCGAGAAGATTTTTGTATCATTAAAATAAAAAAATCAGTACGAATTCAATTACGCAATTCATAGAATCATATCAAGCTGTTATAATACAGACTTGTAGGACAACTTCTGCCGGGTTCAACTAGTAAAGTATAAAAATCTATTGCGTGATTCAAATTTTCATTATATAGATTTTATGATTGGGTAAAATGATACGATCGATTGAACCCGATTTTCGTGATATGACACTATAATAATATTTGGACGTACGTAGAATAATTGTATTCATACGTATACGCGTTTTGTTATAATAATCTATTGCGTTATATAATGGACAATCTCTAAAGGCCGCCTGCTTCGATCGCACGTATTAAATAATTACAGAACTTCCTCTTGGATAACTGTTCCAACGATGAATCTATCGGATATAGAAACGTCGTATGTAGTAAGTGGGTTTAAAATACTTTGATGGACGAGTTTCTAGCATTTAAAATACTGGTTGTTTAATGTCTAGTCGGCGATCCGAAATAAGCGATAATGATCGATGATTTTTTTGTGAGTCGTTCGTCACTGCATTCTTTTCGATCAAATAGTGTGGACGTGTGTGTGGATATGTTTAAGATAAAAAGAAAAATCTGTCTTAATATAATTAATATATAATCAAATACGAGAAATTGCATTAAGAACGATATCCGCCATTGACTTTCGACATATTCATAAAGAACATCGGTCATGGTTAGTTAATTTATTTTTGATTTCGTGCAATCGAATGTGAATTAGGACAAAACACATTTACCAAACATCGTTGAATTTCGCGGCACCGAAAAAATAATTTGAATAAGAGAAATTCGCATAAAGTTCATGAAATGAACCTCGATCATTTTTTTTCGATTTAAAACTAAAAAAGTTCACAACCTCTAAAAATCAATTACAACATCAATTTCCTTTTCAGATATTCACAACGCGATCATTTCGAAACAAATAAACTGAAAAACCATTCAGTGCCAACAAACACGTAATTTATATATGTATAAAATCGTGAAAGTGTGGTCACCTTACTCGTATGAACTGGTCAGCATTCGGCCTCGTCAAGGGTTCACTTTCACCATCTTCCCACAAGGCGAGATGACTGAACGCGAAAATATTCATTTTTTTTTTATTAAACTCGTCCGTGTGACCTGGTGGCTTGCTGACGTCATCGATCACCGAAAAAAACGTTATTTATTACGTATCGTGTAAATGAAACAGTTTTCGATTTTTTACCCCCATATGTTTCGAAACTCAAGTTAGAAACGCGTTAAAGATGATGCACAATTTTTCGGTACGAAAAAACTTCAACGCACGTTGCCTTGACATAGATTCGGACGATCCATATTAAAATTTGTATATTGATCTCCTAAAACAGCATAGAATCTTACAAATGGACAGAAAAATAAATATAAAGTAATAAAGTGTGGTTAGTCAGCGAGAAAGTCTAAAAAAGGCCGAAATAGCCGAAGAAGCAAATCTAGTCTTCGTGTGATTTATGATCCCTCTGCGAAGTCTACAGATTTATATGATATAAATTTGTGATATATATTCACTGGTTTTTTTTTGTGTGAATAATATATATTTCATACGTAATCCCCAAAACCACTCATCGGGTTCACCACTAACTAATGCATTAAATAAATAACACTCGTAAATATCAGATATTTCTTGAAAAGTGCAAAGTGCATCTTTAAAAACGCAAAATTAAATTTGACGAGTGACCTTTCCAAATTCAGTATGGTGCGCAAGATACTTTCAAGAACATTCGTATTTGCGAGAAACTTGTACGATATCGAACAGTTTCGATGTTCGATAGTTGGAAATTCGTTCTGTTTTCTTCGATAAGACAGTAGAATTTTCGATAGGAATAATTTGTGTACGTGTTCATTCGAAAGAACATTCGTTGTTATTCTTTAGAGAGACATGTTATGCATTGTAAATCTGGTTCACCCGATTTGAGTTTTTATTCAGAAATGTTTCGCCAAAGGGAAAAAAACGTACCGAGGAAAAAAATAGGAAAAAATCAGTTCTGTATATTAAAGAGAACTCATACGTAATCTTGACCGGTGAATGTCGATCTGTGGGATGCGATACATGGTATTGTGCAACCGACAATATTTTCATAAAAGGCATAAATCGATGATGAAACGTCAATATTTGTAAAATAATCTATATTCTCCGTGTTAGAAAGTACACTGAGTCGAATTATCAAAAAACCAGCCCGTGAATTGCTTCGCATCACCCAGATTCTGAATCGCTCTCCGTAATTATATCGCAGAAAAATTTAAGTGTTCGACCATTAAACGATACGTGTTAATTGTGATACTCTTTATATCTATTTCACATGCTCGAGTGTTATAGAGTTAAATTTTTGGATTATTTATAAAATTTTAAGTTCAAATCTGCACTTTTATTATTTTGCACATAACTATATTGTAATAATAGTTCAAGGACTGAATGATACTTGTTGGTATATTTTAATCAACTTAAAACGTTAATGTTTATTTGAGCAATTACATTTTCATTGTTTTTTGATATATACGAAATTCGGTTAGTATAAATTTTCCATTAAAAATACAATTTAATTACTGTATTCGAACATTCGTTCGGTCCATTATGATACTTAATGAGGTTGCGCCTTTCGCAATTTGAAAATAGGCCATTGCGAAGTTAGCAGATAATTGTATCAATTGTTTATTAAGTGCCCAATGATTAATTAGTATTTTCAAAATAATATTTATCTAATTTTCGATCGATTCCATAATGAATTGTTCTTGTAGACGAAATGAAACATGACGAAAATACAACGGGTACGTTCACACAATTATTCGAGTTCACTTGATTTTGAATTGAAATTATAAGCAATTTCGTGGCCAAGTTTCGTATGCCTGAATATCATTAAATTAAGAGATTCTTCTATGAAATTATTGAACCTTGAATAATTCTATCACTGAAGTCGTGCAAATTGTACAAAAGGACTATTCGAATTGCTTCGCTTTAGTTGATTACTATATTTTTGAGGTCACTCAGAATCTTATTCATCTATGAAATATTCGTATACTAGGTTCTAATTATTTTCATGTTTTTTTTTCAAAGTGACACATTTCTTATGAAAATAAAAGAGATTGTATAATCGCGAAAATAACGATATTCATTGAAAGCAAATGAAAATGAAAATTTTGATTTATTAAAAATATTTTGGATTATCTGACATTATCCTATCAAAATATAATAATTTTTATAAAATGTCTTCGATTCGATTAAATAAAATATATCAGTAAAACATGAGATTTAATTTCATATATATTATATTAAAAACATGGCGATTTTGAAATTAATTTCACAACACCAATGCACATTTCAATAAACATACCATTGTATTATATATTTAAAAAATACATGTATTTAATTATTAAAAAAAAACAAATCTTCGATTGAGTAAAGAGAATTGCGCAAAAGTACTTGCATACACGCACTTGTAATTCGCAAAGTTCACATAGAATACATACAATTATAACACATCGCATTATTAATTTTTTCCAAATATATTCATCCTAAAACTAAAAATTTATTATAAAATATAAAACAAATCATACAATAATCAGTATTATATATTTATATATGAAAATCGCAAGATACAAACAACAAAATTTTCACTCGAACGAAAAAAAAAACGTTCATATACGAAAAGGCGACATCTCTCACCGCGACCGCGAGCCGGCCGCCGAACGAGCCGCCGGAGCAAGTGAGCAGCAAGTAGCCGAAATCGCCGTCGAAAAGAAAGGACTATCGACGATGATGAAGAAGCAGGCAGAACAGAGGGAGGGGCAATAGGGATGAGCTATTTAAACGGCCACTCGTTTCTTCTTGACATCAGTCACATTTGCTTTCTTCGCCAGCAAGAGCGTGGCAGGTCTCCGAACGAACCGCAACTCTTGTATATCCAACGACTCTTGCGCTTCAGCGATGAAGAATCTTGTGGTAAGTCCGGACCTGAAGTTTTCAATGTTTTCTCTCGATTCAATTTTTTTATTTTTCTCTCATCCCATAGACTCAAAGTTTCATATATCCAATTCAATTTTGACTTATTCACACATCAGTTTTAAGTTTCCAAACATTTTACTCATATGAATATTCTTTAAAATGTCCCGTTTTCGTTTTATAGTTTTTCGTGACCGTTTTCGGGTTGTGCTCGGCGCGGCCGGAGCCTCCAGTCGGCTACAACTACCCTCAACCGTCGGGCTCTTATGGAGCACCCGGTGGGGGTAGTTTAGGAGGAGGAAAAATCATCGGCGGAGGTGGATTCATCGGCGGTGGTCACATCGGAGGGGGCTCCATTGGAGGAGGATCTATCGGAGGTGGCCATATCGGCGGTGGTTCTTTCGGCGGTGGCTCTATCGGAGGTGGCTCCTTCATCGGAGGTGGTCACATCGGAGGAGGTTCCTTCGACGGTGGCTCCATTGGAGGAGGCTCTATCGGAGGAGGCTCTATCGGCGGAGGATTCTCTGATGGCGGATTCGGTGGCGGATATGCCAGCGGTTTCGGAGGCGGTTACCAATCGGCAATCATCCAGAAACACATTTACGTCCATGTCCCACCACCAGAACCAGTTGAACAAAGACAACAACATATTCCTCAAGTAGCTCCCCCTCAGAAACACTACAAAATCATCTTCATCAAGGCTCCTACTCCCCCCACCCCAACCGCTCCTATCATACCAGTCCAACAACAAAATGAAGAAAAGACCCTCGTCTACGTTTTGGTCAAGAAACCCGAGGAACAACCCGACATTGTCATTCCCACACCCGCCCCAACTCAACCCTCAAAACCCGAAGTATACTTCATCAAATACAGCAGCCAGAAGGAAGCTATCGGAGGTGGTGGTGGAATTGGCGGTGGAATCGGAGGTGGAATCGGCGGTGGAATCGGCGGTGGAATCGGCGGTGGAATCGGCGGTGGAATCGGCGGTGGAATCGGCGGTGGAATCGGAGGTGGAATCGGAGGTGGAATCGGTGGTGGACTCGGAGACGGTGGACACATTGGTGGATCTGGAATCGGTGGAACTGGAATTGGTGGAACAGGAATCGGAGGTGGCCACACCGGAGGTGGATTGGACGTGTCGACGAACTCAGGACAATACGGACCTCCTGGACACGTACCTGGATCACCAATCCACTAAGTCACGAGAATCACAATTCACGGAACAATCCTCATCGCCATTCTCATCTCATCAAGTCAGGTTTATTTTTTTTTGTCTTTATTATATACAAATCATGCATCATTTATAAATAACTGTTTTTGTAAATATTTTTCTAGTGTATAGTAATCTAAAGCTAATTTATGTTTTTTTTTGGAAAAAAATATTTTATATAAATAAAAGAGATGTATTTCTCCGAAAAAAAATGATATCTTTCAATTTTACCATGTGTACACAACAACCTCATAACACACAGCACACTTATGCACATTATTTGAGAAATACTCGAAAGCTTTGCGAAAAATTATAGCTTAATTGCGAATTTATATGTTAAATATGCCTTGCGATAATAAAATAATAAAAATATGTAATTAAGCTATTTTACAGAAACGTACTAGCGATCGAGTGTTTCTAAATGTGCGCAAAAGTGATTAAAAACCCATAGTGCAGAACTCATGTGCTTGTGAAATAACAATAAAATGGCAAATGTTGTTATTTTTACATATTGAAAATTAAACCAGTGATCATTACTATGTGCATGCGATAAATTAAATACAATTGATTTCAATTTAAAAAAGTGAAAACATAACTCATGGAATAATCAAATTACAAAAGATATAGGTTTTAATTATGATGTGAATGAAAATAATTTCAAGCAAAAAATACTGAAAAAGGTCAGTTATCAGTTTATTGTACTTTCCTGGGAAAATTTACGTACTTATAACATACATATTATCTTTACGAATCGAATAATTAGATTAACAAAATATTAGAAAATACTTTTCAAATATAAATCAGTTAAAATCGAATCATGAACCACCAGTAAAAAATAGCACTACTTCTATTTCTATTTCTATCACGTTAAACCGTCTTCCGAGCATGAGCGATCAAATTTTTTCAACGTAATCTAATTAAAATACCGACGCAATAATAATTAGCCGATAATAACTGTCGGATAGCGGACTAGGGAAAAAATACAAATCACAACACACACACACGCCAAATATTCGAATGTAATATGTAAATATGACGAAATAACGGGTGTTGTTTTTGGCACACGCGGTGCACACCCGAACCGGGGCATCTGGCAAACAACTTTTACTGGTTCACTATCGAATCATCTACAATTCTACATTCTCTCCGATTTCGGATCGTTTCATCATTTGCGATTTTTGAATGCGTTTTTCCATATTTTCTATTTTTTATCGGATTTTTTTTTCGGAGCAGCGAAAACATCGCGCGTTTCGCAGGATTCAAACAGTATTCTGTTGAATAAACTCGATTTGTCATATAAACGGAACCAAACTCGGCATAAACTGTTTAATCAAGTTGGCTGTAAATTACAGTTTAAGAATAAATTTCACGTGCAACCCGCACTTTCATTGCTGGCTCAATTACAAGCCCGACAGTATTAACTTAATATAATGGCGAGGCAGCCTTTCGCGACCTTTGCCACTCGCAGAAACATTTCTGTCATTAGGCCAATATAATACAATATCCATATAATAATATGGACCGTAATATAATGGGTAACAATTGAAGCAGCGCGTCGTCGTTGCCTAACGAAAATGACGAAGTTCAAAAACGTCTACGTTGCAACATATAGTTTTTCCATGAATCGGTTTTGTGCGATTCGAAAAAAAGAGCGTACCGAAAAGGCTGCGAAGTTCGAAAAAAAAAAAATTACCCGAAAACAAAACGGCGAAGTACATTAAAGTGTTTCGCAAATGTCGCAGTTACTTTCCAAAAGGCTTAAAACGCGCGTAAATTCGAAACGGTCGTAAGCCGAGACTATTTTAAAAAGTAGCGAAGACGAAAGTGAAAAAAAATAACTTGCGGGATTCGAAGAAAAATTTTCGCGATAGAATTCTGTAAATGTCAAAATTTTAGATAGCGAAAGCTATATTACTGTGGAAAGCAGGAAAATACTGATTTTATTCAAATTATATTTTTAATTTTGAATTTGAATTGATCAATAAAATAATTATTTGTTATATTACGAAAAAAATGCATTTTTATAAAAAAAAAACTGCCGGTATAGATATGAATCAATCAGGTCGGCATAATGATGGTAACCATTCACTTTAATTACGATATCGATTGTTTCGTTGAGCTTTTTCGAATGAACTGTTTTCGTCTATTTATTCGGATGCGATGAAGAATAGTCTGTCAATTTTTTAGAGTTCGTTTTTGGTGTATCATGTGATGCGGCATATGTTAATTGGTTGCATAACGAATCACAACGTGATCGAAAAAAATAATTAAATTAACAATGATTTTAACACCAATAAAAACGCGAAATCATTATACAATAATAAAAATAAACGAGAAAAACCGAAGCTATTAAGTAATCGACGAAAAGAAAGGGATTTTTTGCCGAATACGTTTATGACTAAATAGTGATCTCATTCAAAGCATAATATGCATATGCGCCGATGTATATCCGTATGTACGATTGCCGATACTTTCTTTTGTAAAAGTAATACAAATTTACGACTAGAAAGCACCAAAGTTGATCAATCAATTTTGAGAATAACATCCGATTGTTCATTTGCTCGCGGAAAAGCTTGACCGTTTTTACTCGAGAAATCTAAATTATTCACACAATATGTTTGTGTATACGTTTTCAGCCATTTTCAGAACTTGTTATTCAACCATCGGATCGATACATCAATATGTCGACAGTAATGGAAGACAAATTGAATATGTTTGCGTATCGAATAGATTTTCCTTTGAAAACAAAGCGAACACATGAATTTATTATAGACGCGTGAACATCTAAGCAAACTACAATAATGCCCTTTTACGTAGCCATCAATCCAATTTTTGTCAATATGAATTATAAAATAGTATGAAAAAAAAACAAGTCAATTCCTCAAATTGAATAATTTAAAAATAATCACATTCCTCTTTCCAATCGGACGAAAAGCGTCCAATAAAGATTTTCTGTATAATATAATTTTATTATTGCAACACATTGCAAAAACGACATAAAAAGCATCTTCGGAGAAAAAGAAACTCGGCTTTTATGCAAATGCAGCTGTTAAATTTATCGTTGAAACCGATCGAAAAAGAAAAAGCTCGTCCGACGAGGATGTGCATCGAATCGCGAAAGAGAAAGAAGCCCAAGGAGTGCGGCCATACATACACGTGGACACACGTGCATTTCCCATAACGAATACGAGTGTATAAACTCTCATTTGTATAATCGCACGCGCGTGTGTGTGTGTAATTTACGCGAATAAAGTTCATATATCAACGGGCTCATCGTTACGACACTTTCCGTTATAAAAGCGGCTGGTTTTTCCGGTCGTTGAATCTCGATCTGGAAATACTCTATGGGAATTTTCGAATTTCGCTTCTTTAATTTCATGTTTTGTGTGTTAATTAATTCATCTTAGCAAGGTTGTTTTGAAAACTTTGTTGTTTGTATTCTTTTCAAATTATATGATATTTGTAAAAGGAGTTGCATCGGGAGTTTTGTCGAAAATGAAAGGGTCATCGATAATTATATTGCTTTCACTTTCGTCAAATTTCTTAATACAATAATAATATATTTTTTTGAATATAAATTGAATAAATCAATCAAATATTTTATTTGAATATACCAAAAAAAAATTAGTCACGCATATGAAAAGTGAATAGATTTTTGTCACGCATCGTTAATTTTTCAACGTTCATGCATTTTTATAAGAATTAATTATTTCACTATCGGTTATTTAACACCTTCAAATTAATCAAGAGGCGATAAACATCAAACAAACGATAATGTAACGAATTAAAGTGATTATAAAACATTCGATTCGACCGAATGAAATTAGTTAAAATTAACAGATCCATTCCATGTCAATTACGGTTCATTATATGATGTTCGAAATCACGAGATAATAACGTATTCAGCACGTATGACATATTGCGCAACCGAATTGCTATCATCGAATTAGCAAACTAGATTAAGATTAGTTCCTATAATACGAAATGACATTTTCTTGAACCGGCTCCTCGTATAACGGACGCTTTGGGCATAAAAAAACCAACAAACAGAGAAAAAACACTAACGACCGAAAAAAGCCGAGTTGAACTAATAAGAATAAATTTTGCAGGAACGTTTTCAAGCGCGGCGGGTCATTTCAGGCCTTTCAGCAGCCGGTCGGAAAAAAGACGTCAATAAACGTCGGACGTATTTCAGACCGCAACGTTTATTCACCGTCAGATAAGAGGTTAACATTTGTGCCGGAAAATTAAAAGGAAACCTCCTCTCGAGTCCACAAGACGTTCCCGTTTTAGCTATATGTGCCCATCACCTAAAGCGGGTTCTTTCGGCTTTTCTTATAAATAAAATAAAGACAAAAACACTCATTGCGAGTCTCGTCTTTACGTAATGGCGATGCTCAATCTGTAGAGAACTCGAGAATGTTTACTATAATTTTATTCAGTCGACGCAATTTCTGAAAAAAAAAAAAACGATTCGCAATTATCACAATCCGGTATTATGGAATGATATGTGACTCATACGAGCGAAACGAATTCGCAATAAAAATTTCGCGATTAATTTGAGCCGGCCACGTGAAAGTGACCGCTTCCGAACGAGAAAATCGACTTTGCGAGCCTCGCGAATGTGCGCGGATACGATACGCCGATAAATTAAATCGTTCAATAAAAGGAAAACTTTCGGAACACTCGAACTTTCGACACGCGCGAGAATACGAACATCGAAGCCTCGCCCGTGCGCTTTCGTGTGCGAGTTTGAAAAGCGCCCATATATTCGCGCTGCAACGAGATGTGTACACGTTTTTGAGACGGGCGAAGTGCAACATTATGATTTCGTATCGAATCGCTCTCTTTTTGCCCGGACCCCTTACATAATGATGTGCTTATACTGGCTGCAGTGAAAGTACAGCGCAGCCTCCGTGTATCCGTTGCAAAACGAAAAAAAAAGAAAATAAAACATTTATTATATGTATGTACGTGAGTGTTAAAAAGTGAAGTCGAAAGGAATGAAAAAATCGGCCAACAAGATTGACCATTACCGGTCCGTCAGTGTTACAAAACGCAAACGCAACGTGCACAATTGTAAACGAAATGAATCGAGAGGATCTTTCGAAATCGAATTTTCAATTATCGTCGAATCGATAATCGTATCACAATTATTGAAAAGTTCAAATTCGAATAAACAAATCATTTTATTTATATAAATATTAAAAAAAAACAAGATCCTTGATGAGTATCATTCAATCAAATGTATCGATTCCAATCTGTAATATTTATTATTTTGAAACGCGAAGTTCAATTATAATAGTATTTATTACGGTTGTATACATTGTATGGTTCAAATCCAATTTGGAACACATGCCATGCTGATTATGACCGACAATCGATCTCATTACTTTCGGATTACCGCCATTTACGCATCAGAGTGTATTGTACTTGATACAATGGATTGAAATTCTATCAAATGCCTTCATTACATCATTATTATGCTCTTATACGTTGAATCATCGAATGGTCTTTCGCTGCTCATATATGAAAAGCTTTCGTTGGATAGTTGAGAAAATTGGTGTATGTACGGTAAAAGTAATGAAATTTTTTCAGGTCAAATTGTATAATAAGAGAACAATCGAACGATTTTATAGTTAAGTCTATTATAAAAAGACATAAACCACTTTCGATTATTTGAAATCGGTTATGTTTGGAAATTATTTTTTAGACAAAAAATCGTAATGACATAACATTTTATTTTACTAATAGTTTTGACTTGGCCTACTTTGCAGGCGAACGTTCATTGAAATCTACGTCTCATTTAAAAAAAAAAGAAAATCGATAAATCACATTTGAAAATTGGAACAAATAATGATGATGAAAACAAACTCGATAACTTTTAGGTGAAAAACGTGCATAATTTAGATTTCAATTTAAGCGGTTGATGACTTAATAAATCAACGGATGATTCATCATCGATTCGATATCATATAAAAAGTCTATTTTCATAAAACCACTTGTGAACATCGTAGGTGTAAGAGTACTACTTTATATAATACGATTAACATTGTAATATAATAAAACAGTATTCTTGCATAAGATGCTACTGTTATATAAAGAGCGAACGAGATTTTACCGAAAGGTTTAATAACAAATAATACTCATCCGACAGACACTTCGATTTTATAACATCTAACAATAATCTATCGATAAAATTACGTTCTTTATGAGATTTCTTATAAATCACCTAGAAAAATAGTCTTAGAGTTAGGAACTGACACTATTAAAAGAATTATTATATAATGAAAAAATATTATTTCTTGTTAGAAAGTAGGATATTCTTTGTTTTAAGATTGATAAAAAAACTCTATTATATATACATCATACATACATACACAAATTCTTGTATAAATACATGGTTTATTAAAGCAATAATGCGCGTTAAGGAAGATCGTTCCAAATCCGACGTTGATTGTGTTGATTCACAGAATATTATTTGTCGCTTTGAAGATTATTGGATTTAACTATTAAATTGTAACGCAGATTTAATCCTAGTTAATAACCGCGATAACTCATCTTAACTGGAAAATAAATAAAATGATATGATCTACATGAAACTGTCTCTGAAAAATTCCCGAGTGTATTACGGTATTGGATCAAGGGGGAAATTTCTTTTCTGCGAAATGAGATGAAATTTATTTTTCATATGTGCGCTGAGGCCGTATCAAAGGCATTTCATAGCCACATGCAGGTGAACCTCAAATTTAATAACCAGACACATTGAGAGATATTTTATTTGATTTTGTTCACTTTCATCTTGTTCCACAGAATGGAAATGTGTTGAGTACGTACGCATCCGGCTCTTTTTTGAATAAAGGTACACAATTTAAAATTGAAATATTTATTAAGTAATAAAAAATATTGCTATCCCGAAAGTAATATCGTATTTATAATGGTCTTTTTCGATCCTGATCAACGTGTTCGTTCACTTTTCATCACTTGTCTTGTGTTATATCGATCGCAGACATTCCTAAAAACGTATTTTATCACATTAAATTTATTTTCCAAGCCATTTTGCAAATAGAGGCGTTTATTCCGAGTGAAGAATTCGTTCACTTTCTTATGCTTAACAATTTCTTTAGAATAAGTTCATGTTTCAAAAGTTCAAAAATATTTGCAATTTATTAGGTGATGTTTTTAAGATTCAGACAAGTCAGAAATGGTTATAGAAATTTTGATAAGGAAGTTTCGACCTTGAAAATCACCCTTGAAATGAAAGACCGATGATTGTCGATGAAGATATTTTAATAGCTAAAGTTAAAATAAATCCAATTGTAACTGTTCAAAAAATTGATCACAATATATGATACTATAATTCAAATATTCGAATATGTATGTGCCCATGAAATAAATTAACAAGGCGTGAAAATAAGTAAAATGGACACCGCTTATGTTGAGCAACGACAATATAGACGAACGAAATATAATAATATATCACTTTCGGGATAGCTAATACTATATCGAAATATCTTATATGCGAAGAAACAAAATTTTCGCGTGCCCTCCAAAAACACGAACTCACGCAAAATTCGTAGACCCGCCGAATCATTATCCGAAAAAGTGTGTCGAACGTCATTAGACAGGTAAATTTTTTTTTAATTTTTTCGCAACACCGTATCCACCTTATATACTATTATACCATTCGGATAGACAAGACGATTTTACGGAACATGAGCACGTACACTTTCGGCAATTAGAGCAAAGCATTAAAAGGCGGCCGTCGGAAATGCTAATGTTACCTCGAGGATTAATGGGTTACGCACTTTTAGCGGCGCGCGCGGAAAAACTCCATCCCACCCTGTGTTTTTTACTCGGACCCCGTTTTTTCACCGCTTTTCCAGACGCTCTTTCCCGCCATTTTCCGGTACACAATCGATCGCATGCGTTGCCGCTTTTTTTCCACTCCGGTTGGAAGCCAAAGGATACGCGCAACGTACAACGGACGGTTTAATTCAAAGTAAATACGGCGAATAAAAACAGCTCCCTCCTTATTTATTCGAGTTTTATTTTTATTTAATCCTGCCGTCAGTCCGACGGACATTGTCCGACGTGACAGTTTCTTTTTTCAGTCGGTTGCGTTTTTCGCGACGCCTACGGATTTTTTTTTTGCGAACGGCTTAATTTCGGAGAACCGATGAATGTTTCATATTTTTTTAGGGGTGCAATTTAACTGTGCATTGAAAAAATATAGATTGTGCCTTAAAACGAATTACTTAGGTATAAGAATAATATATGATTTGCATTATTTCTCGTATTGAGCAGCTTTTTTTTGTAGTATGCAATAGAAATTTTTTTAAGCATTATAAATTGAGCATTAAAATATGTAAAATGAACAATAGAAAAAATAGTTTGTGCATTGAAATTATTGAGAGGTGGCAACGTTACTTAAGTAAAGTCTTTCTCCACAGAAAATATAATAAAACTGTCAGCTATCAACGTTTCCTTTTGATAAAATTTTAATTTAATTTTAATAATTTGATTCATTTTGATCATATTATGAAAGTTGTGAATAATGGTTTTGCGGTTGGTATTTTGTACTGTTCATGTGCGCGGCGTTGCCAATCCTTTATATTTATTCTAATGTACGTTTTATCTGTTTTAAAGTAGGCACATATATTTTTTCAATGACCAAAATATTTTTTTGAATGCAAACATTTAAATGCTTACATTCGAATGCACACTATTTTTTTAAATGCTCATGTTAATGCACATTTTTTTATATAATGCATGTTTAAATTGTTCCTTTTTTTAGTATTAATAGAATCGGAAAAGTTGTGAATATTTATATATACATATTCATAATAATAATTATTGATACACTTTATAAGCGACACACTTACATTAACTATTTTTTTTTCATTGCCTAATAAATATAAAAGTTTCTCAATAGCCGTAAATATGTTTGATCATATCACGCCAAATTTCTTAGTCGGAAAACGGCAAATTAATATTTATGCGAGAATACCCATAATCGTTAATAAATTAAATAGACCACCCTGAACGACCCCTAAGGAGGGGCTGAAGGAAAAATCTGGAAAAAAGCGATATGAAAAGTAGAACATGCAAGGGCATGAAAAAAAACGACAAAAGTTTTGTTCGACACGGTTCTAGAGTAAACAAGCTAAATTTATGGCGCTTTTGCATAAAGTGGGAGACAGAAAAGATGTCTTTTCATAAAAGCACAATATTTTGGTATTCTGCAAGACTGCGAAGCTGAACAAATTCAAAAAAAGTTGATTAAACGTGAGACTTTACATGTTGAATAGTGGTAAATACAAAAGATACTTTTTTATGATTAACTATATATTTCATTCATCGAAATCTGAGATATATCTCAAAAACTTATAATTGAAATTGTACCACTTGCAATTTCGTTTAGTGTTCTTATACTTAACTAGTCCAGTTCAGTACAATAGAGGGATGCATGTAAAAGGCAAACTGTTGTGCTTTCCCCATTGTAATGTGCCTTATGTGAGGGTCATAAAAGGCCGAATTCAATTAAGGGAAAAGTGTGCGAAAATACGAAACGCGAACACTTATGGGTTGCGAAAGACGCGGGAGCCCCGCTTTATCCCGAAGGATAACGGTGAAACGGGACACATTGAAACCGAATGTATAAATAAATAATTGCGCATTGTGTAATTCAAGACGGATAAGAAGGAGCTTCGAATTTAGCGGAGTGTGATTTTTCAAAAACTAATTGCTCAATGCGGTCGGAAAGTCATTGGTGTTTTTTTTTTCCTACTTTACTCTAGTGGAGTTATTAAATCTAAAAGAGAATGTCGAAATGGGGAAAAATATATGAAAATCGTTCACCAATGCTTCTGCGTTAATGGACGAATGGTGAAATATGACTTTTTCAGATGTCGAAATGTCGAGGACCATTCGCGTTCGAATATAATTTTTATATAAAAACGAAACCTTGAAAGCGAACTTTGCACCAATTACGAATCATCAAGGCTTAAATTTTTTTCACACAAAACGCCTCCAAAATCAGCTTATTATGACCGCGGACCGGCAAAAAACGACGATTTCACAAAGCCAAACCAAACACCAAACAGCGAACGTGCAAACAACGCGACAAAGTCCATCAGGAGGCTTCGCGAAAGGGACAAAGGCACAATATCACGCATCTCCCGGATCCGGCCCGGGATTGAAATGTCGTTAAAAGGGCGAACTCGCGCGTCGAGGTTAACCCTTTGTTGGCGGGTCGCGCTCATAATGGACTCCTGTCTGGCGCCGAACAATGGAGTCGCCGCCGAAGCATTGTTCTGCGTTTCGAAACAGGCCGAAATATGTCGTGCGTGTGTGTTTTTGTTATTTTTTCGAAGGGGTGTTTTGAGTTTAGGGTGTTTATTCCGAATTGAATATCTGTGGAGGTAAGAAATTATAGTGAATAAAAAATTCTTTTCGCGTATTTCTTAAAACCTTAAATAGAAAAAGAATTTTATTAAAAAAAAAGGTTAAAACCAGCAATGTTTGTATTCTGAAGTCTTATGCTTCGTTTTAATTAAGGATTTTTCATATTTTTCAGATGCTAAAACCACCTTCAATTACGGTATAATGTAAAACGGAAATATTTTTATTGCAAATATTTTCATTGCCGAAAATAATTAAAACCGAAGCGTCATAGATGTATATAAATTATTCATATTTAATCAAAAAAATTTACATTCATCTTTTCAAAACGAATCTTCCGAATTGATGATAATAATTATTATTATATAATTTAACATGAACGAATTTTCAAATTTATTTATATTTAGAATCGATCGTATTATTTTTTTAAACCACTCTTTGTAACAGAAATCAAATTAAATAAATTATTCATATATTTTGTGTCATATAAATTAATTTTCAATTTACATCTCAATTATATGATAAATCAAAAAAGCTCAATTTTTTTTGATAATGTAAGCTGAAAACAACGACAAAACGAAATAAAGTTTTCTCATAAGATCGAAAAATTTCATAAAGCGCTCCATCGAACCTCACAACCATAACTTTTGACTTTACAGACGTGATCGAACACGACGATCGATTTCTACAGAACCGCTTCAGAAACTTTGCATATTTCAACTGCATATTGCGCATCATACTTTCAGACCCATCATAAGTAAGTAGTCCATAACATTTTCAGGGAATTGGAGACAAACGACATCCATCAGCTGCCGACGGCCGTGATGGATGTTTAGTTAAACCGGCAAAATTGCCGGTAAAATCCCCGGCGAGATACGCCCATTAAACGGCGATTTGTTACCCGAAGACTCTGACTTTCGTATACGTCTACGTCCTTAGTATACACATGTGCGATGTAAAAAAATAAATAAACGAAACGTGAACGGGTGAGCGTTGACTTTATAATAAATCGAGCAAAACTCCCGTATCGAAGGATAAATTCGGTGAAAAAAAAAACGAAAAAGTTTTTTCGATTCTGAAATCTGCAGAGGCGTCGCCGAGGGATGCTAGTCCTTTGATCTTCACGATGTATCTCCTAAAACGTGGAATAAATATGATCAAGTGATACGTGAAATATTGATTTGAAAAATATAAAATATGCAGACGATCCGAGTCGGTTTAACGAGGTCAATTTTGACGGTGAACGTGAATTGAAATGTGATTCAGAGAGAAATCGCACACAATTATCCGTTTATTTGTAACAATCGAAAGTGATCCCGAGTTGAAGTGCAATAATACAAAGTGGCATTGTATTATTTTGCGGATGGAGGAAGGCTATGAGAAAAATCTTCGGATCGAACGAATACCCACGGGCAACGTGTATAAAATAGAAACTGAACGTAAAAATCGTGTGAATATCGCGAAATTAATTTTAACCGTCCAAACAAAATAGAATGATTCGATGATTTTCGCTATGACTGATATTTTTTAGTGTTTCGGTGGGAAACGAGTGCAAATAAATCGTGCACGTTCGCAATCAATCAATTCTTCATTACAAAGGCAATGATGCAAAATGCGAGGCCGCGATTGTTCACTGCTTCGGCGTTAATTAGTGATTTTTATTTCAATACTTTTTCAATGGAAATTTTTCATTATCATCCTTTGAATACGTTTCACAGTGACCGGATCAAATTTGAAATGTAGAAATGAACATGAACGAAAGCGATATGCCGTTGAATTATGAAGCAGCCCCTTTTCCGGATTATCCCGCAGAGAATTTGCGTAATTGGTTCGCTCGGTTAAGACTTTATTTATTTATATAATAAAACGAAATTATGTTCGTTTGTCAAAAATTACGCACAAACGTCGATGGCTATTATGAGCGTGTTTTCTGTACTTTTGTTGCAAAACGATGTCGAAAGCCACAATAACCTCAAACAGATCACTTTCTTTTGTTCACTTAATTATATCATTAGTCAAACATTTAAATATAATAGGCGTCATTTTGCCACGTAGTTAAATAAGAAAACATAATCGTAAAACTACATTATAATATTTCAGCACTACTTAGTTCCTAACGTTTGCCATTAGATAATTACGTTTATGATGAATCGACGCAGTAATGAATGATCGAACGAAAACAAGTCGCCCGTAAATCTAATAACTCATGCATGCAAAATTTACATCAACACATATGCACCAGTTATTCAATAACAAATCTCCAACAAATTTCAATTTAGCAAATGAATTATGCATAATTCGAAAATCAAACCCGACTCACTGAACAAGTGAAATTTCGAGATTTTACTTCCAATTGAACCGCAACGATGACATAATCTAACGATAATATGAATACATTTTTAAAAACTGAGCCTAAACCGAAAAATATAACTCCCCGCACCCATTTATTCCCAGTTTCCCAATTGGAAAAGTTCCCGGCCGTATCCCATATGACCCAACGGCTTACTATCAATTTCGAAATGGACTCGAAACGAAAACACACACACACATCATCGCATATACGAAAAGCACGCAGGATTAATCGTCGTCGCATTAACGGGCCGTTAATTCGCGAAAATTCGCGATCGCGATTAACCACACCTTCCCACGCAGGCCCGCGGGGTTTAGCCGCCCTTAATGGGGCCCTATCGAAATTTATGGGTGAATTTGAATAATCCAGCGGGCCTGGAGGCTGGCCCAGTGCCCGTTAAGCCTTCCAGGAAACTGATGATGTCCGGAAACTGAGCGAGTCTCGAAAGTGTCAGAAGGTTTCGGATCGGACGGTTTCGTTTGCGAATTCAATGTGATGGTGTGATCGATGGAGTCGTTAGAGTGGATGGTTTTCGATGGAGTTTCTGGGACGGTGTGGATTTGGGGAATCTGCCGGAATTATTAAATTATTGTTGGGACATGTTGATGTTTGATTGAATGCGGTTCTGTTATTAAATTAGTCGTTGCGTATAATTTCGTATTAGCGGTATTGTATTGGCAAATACTAGAGTCGTTTGGAATCGGTCGCTATGGACCATATTATTATTGTGTGTGTGTGTAACTGTGTCGTGTTTACTGTTAATTTGTATTGCATTAATATATCGGTCATATATATCTATCAATTGTTTAATTTGCATAAGCGGTAGAGTGAATATATTATATTTGTGATTGCTTTATATGAAAAACATTCATTTCGGTTTTTTTAAGTGATCCCTGGTTTTGATATGAAATATAATGTTTGAATATAAAATTGAAATTTAAGCCTGTAATATAATTATTTTTATTTTTATTAATATTTCAAGAAGATATAAGATTCTTATAAAAATATATAACTGGGTTTATAATTAGAATATTTATTTCTAATAAGACACGATTTTTTTTTTCGGGTCGATTGAAATAGCATAACCTTAAGTCAAATCAATGAAGTACACGATGGGTCTAAATTTAGTTTCAAAGAGTTTCCTATCATCGAATTTATTAGATGCAAAATTATGCAAATGGAAACTGTCGTAATTATTTTAGTTTAGACATTTCGAGCATAAATTTAAATCGTTGAAAGACAAGTTTAGTTGCAAAACATGACTTTTCGTAATTGTCAGTAATGTATCAAATTGATAAATGTATTTATCGAAATTGATAGTTAAATATTTAAATAAAACTCTCATGAAAATAAATTAATTCAATTAAAAATAATGAGTAAATGGTTACAATTTGATGAACTTTAATAATATTTGAATTAGTGCAGAAAATCATCGCTAGATGTCACTAATATATTTTTCTTAAACGATACAACAAAATATTTCGACATATTATATTTTAAAACAAATTTAAATACTTCTTTGTAATAACTGAAATATAAGCGCTTATTTCTCATAAGAACAGATCTCATTTGTACAACCAATATTCTTAAAAATGGTACTGAAACGGCGTAATTAACAACTAACTGAAAATTCACTAACCAAACTTCACTACTTATTAAAACATCATTATATTAAACTAGGTTCGGTCCAGAATCCAATTCGGCTAAGGGCTAAACGATAGAAGGACCCTTTCTTGTTGTGTTTCCTACCGCGTCACAACATCCAACATTTAGTACAATTATATTCAAACGTTCTAGCATGAAATGCATATGCATACGAGCAAATCTGACGTAGACTTACGTTTATGTAACGTTTCTAATTAAAATAATTGAAATAAAATTGCTCCGCAGTATTTGTGTGAGGACAAATTGATGTATACCGAATTTATAAGCCACAAATATACATGTCAATATTTTAACTTTTTTTTGTCAATCATAGAAGATATATTATATGTAATAAATCTTTTTCGTAGTCATCAGTTATTATCGCGAAGATATAAAATAAGAGAAAAATGAGAGATCGAATAATTTATTGCACGAAATCACATTAGTTATAATATATTATATAATAGTAGTGTTCAAAATCAAGATTTCCTATTCATTTTAATTTATTCATACGATTCATGCAAATCGAAAATTTGGCAAAAAAATATCGTTTTTCATAGCGATATATTTTTTTCGTTGGGAAAATGGATACGTATCGTACAGAAGAAAGCGCAATAGAAAGATACCCCAAACGGATCAACAAAATAGACGATGTCTAGTATATTTCGCCATTTTTGACATTACAGTCGATTCGGTTTCACGACCAAAAAAATCCATTATAAATTATTTTTTATACTGAGCTATGTTATGGGCGAAAATTTCGGCCGCCCACTAAATCTCCATATACAACTATGAAAAGAAAAAAGCAGCGCACGTTCGCATTTTAATATATGACATGGAGTCGGCGAATATTTTCATACGCCTTATACTGTCTTCGGATATATTTTCACCGCAATATTACGTATAAATGTTAAATTGCGTAATATTCGAATGACTTTTACAACTGCCGTAAATCTTGGACGGCATATCGAATTGCTGTTAGACACTTGGAATGCCCTCCGCAAGTAGATGATCTGCAATTTCCGATTAATCGACAACTCCAATTTCACTCTATAATCTCATCGAATGCCTCCAAATACACCATGTTCTTGTTTCAAAGCAAGAACATGACCCATTTCGACTAGAGTTTGCACTATCTAATACCTGTGTTCAACCAAAAATTGGCTTTTGTAATATCGGTATTGCATAATGAAATATTGGGAGCACCGTAAAAAGTAATGTGTATGTTATATTATAATAAATCGATGAGTACTGCTCCTGGTATTTTATTATTATTAATTAATTAATAATAATATCAATTATGTCATTGATGATAATGCCGATATTGAAAATCCTGGTATTATTGCAATCCCTAATTTCGACCGGCGAACACGTTTCCATCAGCAATTGTGGTCGATCGTAAAGTGGCGATTCCAATTTCACAATTTAATCAGTCAAGGTACTAATTAAATTGCGAAAATTTAAATTTTGTATCGGTTGTCCACCCAGGATTTAATTTTTAAAACGAAACCGTCCATCACCGAAAATTCAGTGGTACTAAGCCACCGAGGAAGATCTGCAAAAAATGGATCACTTTTTTAATTAACGCCCCGACGACAAGGTTCTCCTTTTTTTTTCAAAAAAACTTTCCCTACATAATTCCTAGATTATCGCCCGAAAATAAGTGAGGACGCCACTTTTTTTTCAGCGTGAGGTTTATCTCATTTCGACTCATTATTCTCGCAAAGTCTGCCCGCTATCTGATGAAAGTTGTCCCCGGCTCGTCGGGTTTGTTTCAGCATAATTTCGTGTCGTTTCAGCCCACGCCATAAATACCGCTTTCTGCGTCGCGAAGAACTCCAGTCATGGTCGTGATCAATCTTTGTCGGTTATGAATTTTACGTCGAAAAAACATATAATGGTCTAGTATGCGATGAAGAAACTATCCGAGTTCGTGTTCGGTGCTTTATGCGCGTCTCTATTTTTGTATTGAAATCGGCAGATTCACAATTTTTATAATGAAAATTGCTGAGTGCTCCAGTTGGGCTTGTGACTAAATTGCGTCGTGATTTATATGTTTTCGTGCGTGCAATACACGTATTGTGTATACTTATGTGATGCCTGTTTGTTATTCTAATTGTAACAAAGTGCGAGATTAACTCGATTTGTGCGACAACGAAGAAGCATTACATAGATTCTCATACCGGAGGAGGAGAGGAGCGTTACTGTGATAATTAGCGACAACGCAATATTGTACAATAAAATACACTTTAATAAATTGCCTCATTAAAAAGTAGCTCTTTGTGGACGTCACGCGACTTCCGACTTTTGCATATCTTTCATTATTTCACTTGATAAGTTTTAAGAACATTATTTTTTAAAATGATACAAACAATATCGCACCTGAACAAAACAGGTCACAACAAACGGGATAAGAAATTAAATAGCTGTAAAAAATTAAAGCCTTGACAAATCGGACACGGTCGAAACGAGGACGGAAACAATTCTAAAAAAGAAAGAGAAAAAAAAAATGATAAAAACAGCGGATAAATGGGTCGTATTTGTGCGAGCGATAAACTCGAATCGGACTAAATCGGTGGCTCAATTTAAATAATTCAAGTCCAGGCCTAGTTAAGCTTATAACTTCGATATATAAACTCTGTTGCGTTACTCACGCGAACGCTTTTCTTGGTTAACAAAAGTGTAACGAGTGGCCACCCTTAGGAAAACTTTCACATCCAGTTTTCCTTTAGGGCTGACGAAGAGAGTGCAGAACACTTTTCACTGTCTGTGTGTAAAGTGGTCGTGATGTGTTCGATAGTGAATTATTCGAATTCTAGTTATACATTTTATCTTGTTTTTATGATTTTCTTTACAAATTTGATTTTCAATGATTTTTTTGAAGGAGTGACGAGAAATTCACGTAAAACTATTTCGATGACCTTCGACCCCATGTAAAATTTTATGTTGACCTCGAATCAATACCAACTTTCGATATTCTGTTTATGAACCACAATATCAAGCTTCATACCGAAATTCGGGTTTACTATGGTTTTAAGGGAGTAAATGTTTTTATTTCACGGACATTTTTCAGTACATCCGTCGGCTTCGTTTTTGTACCCTAGGCATGGAAATTGGTTAGATGTCTATATGTTTGATAGTTTGATCGAAAGGGCTTTAAAGAGAGATTTTTTAAAAATATTTGAGAAATTTGAGCTTCGTTTATTTTAAAACAAAAAATAGCAAAAAACGCTAGTTTCCCTTTACTTCAGCAAGTTTTTGATAACTTATCACGTATTTTTAATAATTTTGTGTTGATATAGATGTAAACAAATTCATGCATTAAATACGCAATAAAAAATAAGATTTGCCTACATGTTACTTTTATTTAGGAATTACTAATGCACAAATGCAAGATTTTAGATGTTTTCTTAGAAATCTAAAAAATAACAACAACTCAAAAAATATAATACTTTGGACTAAAGTACGTTTACTTTAAAATATTCCAAATAATATGAGGGGCTCGGCAGTAAATAATAGTAAGCGCCAAAATTTTAAAATTGAGTTTTTTTTATTTACTACAAAAATTATGTCGTACGTTTACTACAGAAATTAATAAATAATTCCACATTCTCTCAAAAGATGACAATACTATAATATGTCGGGTTAATCCTAGTATTATTTGCATTTAAATGCATATAAACTGTTTTTTAAAAACGCTTTTTCTTTATATCTCCAAAAGTGACGAATGTCGCTTACCATCATTCACTTCATTACATGATATACCTCTTCTTTAAGCCTTTGCATCACTTTTTAGCACCCCTATATCAATTGATTGTAGGATCTTATTTTCGCTGTTCAAAAAAAAGTATAAGGAATCGACAATACAAAAAAATCAAGTCAAAATACATATTTGTACGCAGTTTTAAAATAATAAAAACACGATTAAAACCATTTCTAAAACGGTAGTGAAATCCAAAGAACCCCCATTGCACAGAGTCCCACAACGCGGAAACATCAACACCCACGTACACCATTTGTTATGACGCACGCGCGTCCTGAATCCTTTGTGAGAGGAAGACAGGATATCTCCTTTTTGCAAAAGTCTGTCTTGGCTCTCGCGCAAGCACCATAACCGCAAATCGACCCGAACACATACATATTACACGAACCAGAGGAGAAAAAATACCATACAACCACGAAAACCTTCACGTATCGGGGCGGGGGCCGGGCGGCGGGGGGGGGGGGTGGGGGGGGGGGGGGGGGGGTGGGGGTGGGGGGGGGGGGGGGGGTTGGGGGTTGGGGTTGGG
>JAOXNN020000031.1:3314839-3343667 GCA_028571205.2 Hydropsyche betteni | reverse complement strand
GATTATTTTAATTAACGTAGCCTGAAAATAAGATTAAATTTTTTCTTCTTTATCTTTGTGAGCAAGCATTTAAAAAATATAACTAAAATATTTGCAAAAGGCCCCGGGTTTTGACCTAAAGTTTTATACCCGTTTCGTTCTGAATATCAACTAGTATTGCTTTACAACGTCTAGCAAGTTTAAAGCATTGAAACTTTTATATGAAGATATGTATGAAATTGTCAAAAGTTTTCTCTTTAGTATGTTTGAATACATACATATAATACGTATGCTCGATGCAGTTTCAAATCGAGAAACGACTGAGTTTTTCACGAACAAACTAAAGAAAATAAAATACAAAGAACGGAATACATTTTTACGAATCAAATATAATATTTGCTCTGTCATGTAAATGTGCCATAAAAATGTCAGTTCTTAAGTTTTGCCCTAAACTATGTATATATCCAAGTCTTCTTGATAGTATTATATACAAAAAAGCAATTTCAATATTTATGTATTATTATCTGATATATCGTATTGATGAAAACAATGAATTAATTTCATTCACGAATCGAATAATATAATAAACTCATAAATATACGTAAGTCTGAAACAAAACGGGTTCAATGTGAGTATATAATGTCAGTTAATATCTTTGGTTAACGTTGACTTATTTGTTTAACCTCATTGGTTATTTGGTTAAGCTTCATTGCGCAAATATTTAACCATCTCCGAACCCGAGAAGCATACAAGCAAAGAACACCAAATTTTCGACGAAACTCATTCCATTGATGGTCTATTATAATATTTCCGACAACTTCAAATGGACATTCGACTGGAAACCTTTACAAACACCTCTTCAAAGTTACATTTGTTCGATTTCGCACACAAGTTTGTCAATTGTTCCCCGACGAGCATGGCTTCGATTGACTGCTATGAGCTCTACTAAATTTAAATAATTCAAAGCGTGAAATCGCACCAGAGTTGTTATGATGTATTATATTATTTAATATATTCAAGAATGTTTGGACACAAAATGGGTGATTATAGAACTCAGTGTTCGACACAAATACTACACTCAAAATTAATCACCTCCCGAAAAGGGTTTATATGTTTGACGCGGGAAACGGTTTGATTCGAATCATAAATACTCTATTTCTAATAATTTTGTCAAAACGATTCGCAAGATATTAAATAACTTCAATTTATCATGAATCTTGGAAAACATTTTGCAAAAGTTGAGTGACGCTAACAAAACAAACTATAAGCCTTTTTGTTACACTTGACGTTTGTTCTGCGTGAAATGATTTGGAAAAATTCTTTAAAGTTTAATGAAAACTTATTTAATTGCACTGTTAAAAATAATAAATTTTCTACTCAATGAATACTATCAAATACAATTTCTATTAATTTTATTCAAGCTCACGCTGATTTCCACTGAGAATGTTTATACAACAAAGATATGACTCCTATGTATGAATTATATTATCGTTTGAACACACAAAGGAAAGCTGGAAAGCAATGTATCATAGTCCATATCTTATTTAGGTAAATGGGATACCGGGCAGCAATAAAATACAGTCTTATAACTTATTCAGTTAGCCCTAAGTCGAACAATTTTATTATTTCTCTGAAGAAAAATGAATTACATACGTCATCGTACCGTAATAAACGATAAATGTGGATATCAACGTGTCATTTACAATGAATATCCATAAAAATATATGAGAATATGCAAGAAGTATATAAATGGAGATTATAAAACCGCAAAAGAAGTGAAAATTATTAAATATCAAACTAGGTTTACAGTAAAAAGAATAGTTAAATCATATTTTAGTTCAGTTTCACTAAATGGATAAATATAAAATTGTATGTATTTGTAATACATATAATAAATATTTTAATTGTATTTTACATAATTCGATTTAATTCGAAAATGATAATCCTAGTAATAAATTAGTTGAAGTTTGTATAAGTTCAACTACGTGCAGAATACAGAATTCAAAACTTGTTCAAAATCGTTTGCATTAGCTGAAATTAACTAGGGCAGGTAAAGGTGTGGCTTTTCTTGTAATGAAACGTAATCGCAAGTGGGAAAGGTTTATTACGCAAACCTTTCTCGCTAAAAGGAGATGAATTTTCCGCTTTCCCCAAGAAAATTGTCACATTTCTTGACTTTTATCACAACCGCTATCACATTTTTAAATTATACAAAACAAAAAACATTTTAAAACGAAATTATAAATTTATTTTCTAAAGGAATCAAAATATTCGAAATAAATTTCATTATCAGACAAATAAAATATTGATTTACAGAAGATATTTTACAAAGATACATAATCCTTTAGAATTATAAATTATGCGAGACCATTTTTACGACTGGAAATTTTTTAAATATCTTTCAAAACGATACTCAAGAAGCGATATATGCGAGATAAATAGTCGGGCCGCTTTCTTCGCGCAAGTTTCAATGTTGTCTCGGCCCATTTTCGTTCGACTGAAAGTGCGGGTTTATGCGATTTGATAATACGCCGAAAGACCTCATTTTTCCAAATTACGTCGTATTGTGCGTCGAGCGGCGAAAATCGATGCACGTACACAACACGACCGCCGGAAAATCCACGACGCCGGTCACAATTTCCACGGCCGAATATTGATAGAACAACTTTCCGATCTTCCGAATCGAATTTGTTAAACGGTCCCGATTTATGCGCGAGCCGAAGTTGGGAAGCCACTGACACGTAGGTGTGATTCGAGCCGCGAAAATAAATAGACACACCGAGGGAATCTTGGGCGGCGAACTTGGCGAAAATTCCGCGCCGGGGAAAACCTCGAATTTTCCCCGGGTTCCCTCGAATTTTCCTCCGCGGCTTCTCGGCAATACTGACATAAATCTTCAGAGCGAGGACTGTGTGTGTGTGTGTGTGTGTGTGTGTGTGTGTTTCATCCGGAAGGTGTGCGTTTGTGTCTGTAAATGAAAATCTATTTAAAGATCGCTCGGCGCCGAAACAAGATTGGATGTGTGCGCCACATATCAATGCGGTGCGGTTTCTTTCCGTTGTTTATTTATTTATTTATTTGTTTATGTACGTATAAATAATAGATATTTTGCTAATTTATGATGCGACTGAATGTGGGATCCCGGTTTCGCTGAACTGATCGAATCCGATGTTTTTTCCGTTCTCTTTGCGATGCTCTGATGAAATATTCAATAATCTTGTTACTGAAACATTTCGTTTGATTTTTCATTTCCGTTATATAAAATTTTGGCAATCAGCAGCTTAGATTTTTTAATACACTTATTGGGGTATAAGATTTATCATAATTTTTATTTACCAGTAATCCAGTATTGTTTTTAATAATTATTTTTAAAATATCATACTCACGAAAACTAACTTTTCCAAAGAAAAAAAAACACTTTTCAAAAATATTCGAAATACAAAATTATTTACTCGTAAATATTTAAAATTTACCAGTAAATTACTGGACTGTTATTTGGGTCATTTACCGGTAATGACATCCCTAATACTGATTCTTAAAAATTCAATTAAAAGCGAGATAATTTAACTTTAATCTTTAAACGTTTCAATATTCAGCAAAATTAACTTTGAAAAAAAACCTGAACTTTCAATTGATTCAAAAAGTTTTTTTTAAATTATTATCATCATATACAGTTTTTAATAAAATACAAAATGAAAGAAAAAACGTTTGGAAGTCCGAATTTTTTACAATCACAAATGCCTACTTCAAAATAATGAATGGAGACTTTTATAGACAACGCACATAATGAGAATTATTACAATAATAAATTTAACAATATGTTAAAAGTTGAACCAAAACACACGAAAACAAAATCAAACATTACGCAATCAAAATTGATACACACACAGGTACAAACAGTTCTGACATCGCATACTGTACGACTCAGACTCGTACCGAAAAAGTTTATTTTCCTCCGCGAAAAAACGTATTGTTTATTGATCTCACAATCGAATTATATGCGCGATTCGATTTTGTTTTTCGAAATGTCAAGCGAGTTCACACAATTTCACAGCCGAATTTTCGTTGCGATCCCGGGATTAATATTTCTATCAACTGGATCGCGTTTCGAACTAATCTTTCAAATTAAGTGGCGGGCTTGTTTTGTTTTGAGAAATCAATTTCGGCCATGGCGGAATGGAATCGTTTGTTTTTGGATCGAGTTGTTCTTATTTGGACCGTTCGAATATAACAACGCTTCGGATCACAATGCGACCGCATAAATTTGAATCTATGTTTGTTTAAAAAAAAAAATTCTATTTCGATATTACAATTGATGTTGGGTACAAATTGAGATGACGTTTGTGATATTACTCTAATTACTTTGCTGGGGTTGCAATTTCTCCTGACAGTTTATTTATTTGACGTTTTGTAGGAAATTGCAGTAAAATTTTCAGTTGCATTTCATTGTGAATTACATTCCGTTGCATTTGACACTGAGTAAACAACTTTGAGATTAAAATTTAATGTCGATTTTTTGTGAAGAAGTTGAAATTTATGTGAACATTGCGTTCAGAATTTCGTTTTTATATTTCGTGCATGTGCACGTCACATGCAATTCTTATTTGTGTTGAAGTTAACTCGAGCATAATATATGAAAATGTTTAGGGTGAACTTATATTATATTTATGAGAATAAGTAGACAGCTTTCTCATGAATATGAGGACGTATACTATGAATTGGTGGTTTTGGAAAAAGTATAATATTAAAAGTTATTTTTAAAATATAATTCTAAAAAAAACGCACTGAATATACAATACATGATGATCCATCTCATTAAATAACTGAATACTGACGAGGTGTTTTTAAAATTCCAAAAGGAGTTGCATAAAATTTGAATGAGACTCGAAATTTTGAACAAGAGATTCATTGAATTTTTTTATGCAAAGTATACTTGTAGAATCAAAACATTTCAAAAATAAGTAAATATCTTTTCTAAATAGATGCATATAATACAAATAAAATTCAATCAAACGCCATTACATATTTTAAAAAAATGAAAATAATAAGTACTAATGGATTAAATCAATTTTTTATAAGATATTGATTGAATATTATTATAAAAGTGTGTAGATATTATAAAATAAACAAAAAAATACAGCCAATATAAACGTTGAGCCCCATTTAACATAAAGCCCCAGAAGAAAAATCCGAAATTTCACGACAGACATGAGAATTTCATACGCCTTTAACGTCGCAACATACAAACACGCAATATACTCCATGTTAAAAACGCGCTAAGGAAATGAAGACATTAAACGAGTGTCAACCGAAAAGCGGGACCGAAAAACGGAAAAAATCCGCACAATGGAGCTATTGTTGGCGAACGCGAAAATTAAATCGGCGGTAAATTGATTGAAAGCCAGCTCGTTTCCCCTCCGATACGTTTCCCGACAATAACGACGTATTTCTATTATATGTTGTGTGTTAAATGATTCTCGAAGGAGTGGAAGTGGAAGGTTTTCGGTTTTCGCCCGATCACTATCGTTGTCGGAAAAATATTCCGGCTTCGAAGCCCGATTGGATCGGTAATGGTGGTAATTTTGGAAAATGGGGAAAGCCGCACTCGAAGGTTGTCGTGTGGCCGTTGATAATTTGTGAGTGCTTTGATATATTTTTAAATTTAGAAACAATGGAAGCAAAGGTCGCGATTATTTATTCGATCATCGTTTGGGGATTCGTGGAGGAATTAAATATTATTAATAAAAAGTCTTTTAAAAATATTTTCATGCTCATATGAAATATGTTTGAGCGTTAAAAATTTATACGCGCGGCATTATCTGAAAAATCGTAGATTTTCTAGAAAGCGACAATTTTCCGATGACATCGGCGATAAGACGATTTATGTGTTTATGCTTAGACTCTTTGTGTTAATCAACATTTGATTGATTGCTACAATGACGATTGTTCGTTTCAAAGTCGACACAAAATGGACGATTTCAGAGGGTTTTTCTGCTTAAATAGAAATTAATTTAACATTCAAAATCAATATTCGAATAAGAACAAAATAAACAAGTTCATACATTACATTTTTTCTGATAAAATAGTATATTTGTTACATACAATCATTTAATTTATCAGATAATAAATTACCTAATAAGCAATTGCACACAACCGAATAAACATGACCGAATAATTTAATATATTGCAATAATGTAGCACTTAATTAATAACGATCCATATCAAGTCAACTTTCGTTGTAAAATGTTAAAAAAAACAAGTCAAGTGAATTTATTTCCACAACAAGTTGGCCCTTTAAACGTTACGCTTACATACGATAAAATCTTAATGGTAGAAAAATAAAAAGGGTCGTATACTATTATAAATTATACATCATACCATTTTAGAAAAACCATTCTTTTAATTTCCATCTGAAAATAGAAACCAATATCAAGTTAAACCGATTGAAAAACGAGAGGAACGTCAATTTCTTCGAAATGAGATTTGAATTTGAAATGGATGGGGTAAAACGAAATTATTTTTCTCAATATTTGCATAAAAAGTAGCTTAATAATTTTTTTTAGGATATTAATACATGTTTATACAAAAACCGAAGAAATCCTAAAATTATTAAGAAACCAAAAATTGTCATATAGTATTACATTCAACCTAATATTTAAAATAAAAACATTCAGCTCAGATCACTTCTTCAAATACACTTATTGCTAATTTAAAAATGTAGAAATTGAAAAATTACCAAGAAGCCGATTGGGAAAATCCAATAACAAAATAAACCTGATAGACAGCCGGAAACGACACAAAAGGAAAAATTATTATTGGAATAACGGACGAACCGTTCAATAAAAAATAAGCAATGTAGGATAAAGCCGAAGGCATCCAGAATGCAATTTGTCTATGCAAGACTTGAAGTGAACGAGCAACTAAAGTCGCAGTCAAACGTATATTATTGTTTTGCGATAGAAGCTGGTTATGCATAATGGTCTTGTCGAAACGTAAACGAAAGTCGTAAAGTTTTTATTGGATCGTCGTATATCGTGACGTCTTTCGGTTTTTCCAATTTTTTTTTATTTTGACGCGTTTATGCATTTATGTGCAGAGTTTGCTTGTTTCGGTTAGAAATGGATCGTTTACTTTGTGTAAATTTTAAATTAGATTTTGAATGCTTTTTCGTTTGAGATACGAAAAGAATATTAAGTATTCAAAATATTTTGTAAAGATGTGTATGGCATATTTCACATTTGTGAACTTGGATGGTTAAAAGTTTTCACAGTTGATTTTCTGAATAAGCCAACCCGTGGTGCAACGATAACATTGCATGGATTGTCATTTGTAAGGATGATGGTTCAAGCCGCGGGATGGCAAGGGTAGATTCCGTTTTTAACAACCACTCGATCGTCTCAAATTGGGTATTTAACCATTTGACTCAAAAATGAAAGTTTAGTCTCTCATTGATGAGACGATTCCAAAAAAAAAATTTGATTTCTCACAATCGATCGCTGTACGAATTATATGTGCCGAATTATAATTGCAACAACGATTGCATGCCGTTGACGGCGATCGACGAACGTGCATTTCGCAGATTTGAATCGGTTCTTCTTCCAAAAATCCCACATATTTATATAAAAATGCCTTATCAAAAAACCACCTAAAAATCTCCCTATTATGGCACTCATTATCTCCAATTATGTTCCTAAATATGTGGAAAATGGACTAGTCCAGATACCACCAAAAGTCAAATGAAACACATATTTCAAAAGTTTTACGGAGAGTTAATTGTTTACTGTTTAAGCCAAAACTTAAAAGATACTAAAAAGAAACTATCCTCTCCATATAATAGAATAGTTTAAATAAAGGTGTACATTAGCTCAGAAAAAGAAGAAAAACGTTTAACCATCGAAAAAGCATGACGAAACTTATGTATCGACTTAATATTTTGCTGTTTCATCATATTCAAATCGATGAAATATGAAAATTCAAAACAATCTACATTCACGAAAATCCCATATTTTAAAATATATTTATAAAGGAAACATATTTTAAACAAAAATAAATTTCCTTCATAAAAGCATTACATACAGAAATCTTACCGTGAGAACATACAATCTGGACACGATATGCACTTTTAAATAAAACCACTTATACTACAGCCATTCGATACGTTTTAGCAACACATGCACGACACCGATACATGCATTATAAAGGGATCCGCCACGTCGAATTCCTCTGAGTCGCCTTCAAAGCTCAAACATATCGTTTCCTTTCTAGCAAAAGCGAATGCATTAGAAACGAACATGTGTCCAGGGACTTACAAGACGCGTATTCAATACGGAACGGTTAACATACACGAAGCATTTTCCTATCCGCTTTTGTCGTCCGTGGAAAGCTCTCCGCTTTTCCTCGGTTCGCAATCAAGATGTAGCCGGTATGGCGGAATCGGAGTTTTTCAACAATTCTCGCCGAATTACGCAGAGGAAATACAGAAAAACTCGGTCGTTTTGTGAGTCGTATATCGGTGCGTACATAAAAGTAGTCGAAAAGTTTATTTACGAGCAGTTATCGGTTAGTGATGGTCGTGCGAGTCGTTGGTAGTAAATCTGGTCGTTCCGTTTCAGCAATAAAAATAACTAATTTTTTTTTATCGGAAAACCATTTTTATATAAGTTTCTAGAAGAGTCTTCGCACGTGGGTTGGTGAAAATTTATGAATCTGCACATCATTCTATAATAGATTATTAATTATTTGTACGAGAATTTTTTTATCGATTAGATCCAGTTTATATTACAAATTATTATTTTCATTTTTCGTTAATGAAAACCTATATAAAATTCGTCTAGTTATGCAAGAAGCAATATTTGTTCAAAACTAGTCATCCTTAAGATAAGCGGTAAAGTCAAAATGGAATAAGTTAACTTCGAACCAGATTTTCTATAAGTGGAACCGTCAAATATAATATTATACAAAAGTTTTACTACACCTTCTGCAAATTCGACTCGACAAGTTCAAAAGAACCAAACGGACCACTTCCGGAACAACATTACATAATAAGAACAATCGCGACAAACACAACAAAATCTCGCTTTGAATCCGATACATTATTAACAGAATTAATCAAAAAAATATTTATCAAATGCACTCGAACGACGAAAAATCGGACTACGTCAATAATTCATCCACGCGCGCGGTCCGAAACTTTCGCATTTCCATAATTTATACGGCAGGGGCTTTCTACCCGATCGGGCGCTCCGCCCCTTGGGGGCCCCCTCCTTTCGTAGGTGAGCTGTGTAGAAATCGAAAGTGTATTTTGTTTTCGAGTCTCCAGGCTTCGTGGCGCCGGGCGTCTGTCTGACTCCGCGCTTATGTGTGTGTTTATAAAAATGAGGGTTGCTGTATCAAAAGTAACGATCTCCGATTTATTAGAATTATACGATGTATTTTCATATTTTTTGTTTCAAAACATAATAATTTTGATTGGAAGTCAATATTTTTATGGATGGATTGGAAAAATACACTTCTATAATATATTATATAAAAAAAAATATTAAACATAATTATTTTTCATAAATATAAATACTTTTAAATATTAAAAGAAATTCATTTAACATATCTGACAGATGAAGAAAATCAACATGTTTTTTTCATTTTGATCCGAATTGAGTATTTTGAAGCCATCTCTCAAATATCTTTATATGTAAGATGAGTTCACGAATAATAAATTCAACTTATTGTATTCAGGAAAAAAACTATATAAAAATATATGTATTAGTGTATATGTGATTTTATGTGTTACGCTGTGTTAAGAAAGTTTGAGCTCGATAGTATTGTCAGACCCTTCTGTTCCTCGGGGAACGTTGAAACGTGGCATTTTTATTGTATTTCAAGATGAAATTCGTGCGTAGATTGATTTTGACTCGGCGAGTATTAAAAATATTTTATTCATAAATTCAACGTACGATTTATTAATTCTCATATTTAAATATGTTCAATTCGGTCTTTTTACAATTATTGGAAAATACACAAATATAAAATCTTTAATTGACCTATATTTTTGCATTTTGTTAAATTATCATTTTTACATCATTGATTTTCGAATATAAAATTAAAATTTATACCTAAATACTATAAAAAAAGTTATATAATCCGACATGAACATTTTATTTCATCCCGATATGTTATTTTAACAAAGCGATTGGTTGATACGTAGGTTTGCGACATATCCGATGATTGATGTCTTTTACTCGCACGATTTTTGCAACACAATAAGCGTTTCAATTTTCACATCGAATTGCCCATCATCAAATTCAAGTTTGATATTTTCCATCATCACAACGAAATTTCAATAGTAACCCGATAAATATTCAACGAAACACATAAAAAAACAACAATTTATAAAAAAAAACATTTTTTAAAATTTGATTAAACGATTCATATTCATCTTTATAGAGTTTTTTTCACAATTTAGAAAATATCTACAATATTGTAAATCTAGCTATTCTTTCGAGTCAAATTCATTTATTTATACTCTTGCAAGACTTTCAATAAAAATTAGAATACATTCGAGGCCAATATCTACGGAAAACCACTCCAAAGAGGCCAGACAAAACGGAAAACAGATAAAACATATAGATATAACGCAGTGTGAATGAATCGCAAGAGGACCTATTCCTCGACTGGAAAATCGACTCTTCGCAGAGGCCCCTTAGACTTTCCCGGGTTTTCGTCGAGATTTTCCACGCCCGATAGCGGAAAAGTCCGACGAGCTCCGGAAAAGCCACGCGCCCAGATAACGCCGCTCTCCATACAAGCTAATGAGAAAATCGATTTTGTTGTTCTGCCCTTGAAAACGCTGCGAATTGGGTTTTCATTCCACTGTTTGTTTATATTTTGAATTATTCAACTGATGCTGTATTTTGTTCGTTTATTGCGAGAAGATATCATTTTTTATAGGTACATTAAAACACTGATTTCTTATTTACAAAGGAACAAAGTTTATATTAAAAACGGGCTTTTTTCATTCGAAAAATTGCAAGTGAATTTGAAAAATGAATGAATAGAAAATTTGCGTTTCATCGCACGCTTAAATTTTCGTCGAATAACTTTGTTTCTGGCGCTTTTTATGTGTGCTTTACTTCGGTAGATATTTTTCGCATCGACCATAAATTTTTCTTTAATTTCGGACCTTAATGGAATTTTTCTTCGCTTTTGTAATTCATCCGCTGTCTCTTCGAAGGAAGGGCCATGGGCTCCTTTCAGAGTTTACGGGTTGAAGAAAAGTGAGACCAGATGCTGGGAAAACTTATCGGACACTTTTAATGAACCTATCTCGTGCAATTGGATACTGAAATTTTATTCATTCTGTTAAGTGAACGTATAATACTATAATTCAAAATTTAGTAAGGCTCGAATTATAATTATCCAACTTAAATGCGATTTAACTTTTTCTAAAACCGATATTAAATAAAATATTTCTACTCGTATCAATTATTATCAGAATTTGAAATAGATGTTATAAAGATGTATTATACAAATGATATCGGAAAAAAATTCACTGTCATAAAGATTATTAAAATTTTTTGAATACATTAGTGAATTTGAATGTTTTTCGGGTTATTCTGTCGACGACAAAGGCGAATTAAACGGTATAGAGACTATGAATAATGTGCAGACTGAATCCTTACCACTCTCTAAAGGCTAAATACTATTTATTAGTCGAATAAATCCACCTTTTAACGAGCTGACTCTTCCCGTTCAACTCGTTTAGATAAATGAAAACGATGAAAGAAAAAATAATATATAAAGAGGCAGAAAGATTTTCATTATAACATAATATTAAAATTGACATCCTTTTGTGGATTCGAAACTGACCAAAAAATAGAAAAATCCGAATAAAAAAATAACAAAAGCAAAATTGGCCGAAATTTCGTTCTGCTTGAAAAATTTTCTTTTTTCGAATTGATATTTTCCAGTCAATAACGTAGCCGGGATTTCTTGGCATTGGTGTCTCAATGTCTGAGGATTGATTGAATAACAATACTCTTTCCCCACGGGTGCTTGTACCAGCACAAAAAAGTCAAATAAAACGAAGAATTCATACGGCAGCACAATGGAAATGGATCCGACAAAAGCGCACGTGTCTCCATAGACATATACATAATGCGGAACAGAATTGGAACAGCTCCCTGCCGAAAACAAAAAACACATCCATTCATACGCCATTTTCGAAACTCAAAAACGAGTCCATAGACAAAACAGTTTCGAGTCCGATCTGTTTTAATTAAAAATTAGCACGGACATTGCGGAATGCAAATTTCCAACCCCCATCATCCCATACCCGAAGAGGTACTGCAAAATTCGCAAACCCTCGGATGATTAATCGATCTCGACGGTCCGAATCAGCAAAGGGTGGAGTGCTTACCACTTGCTGGCGAAAAGATGGACTGTTGGCTTACGGAGGTGCTCGTTTTCGCAATTTAACAAAGAGCATATCGGTTGTCTGCGACGATAACAGTCGTGATAACTCAGACCCCCGCGACGCGAATAGGCTGGCGATATAAAATATGGCCGTGTTTACGAAAAACTTTCTGGCAGGTACAAAACGATAAATTTCGGCGAGCGACGTTCAAGTGAACCTTTGTGCCACCATTATTGCTCTCCGTCATGGTCTTTACTTCCAATAATAATTAATTTTTTATCTTTTATTTACAAATATCATATATATAATTTTCGAAACGAACGTTTTGTTTGCGTTTCGTAGATTGATTGTTTTTATTAAAAAAATTTTTAAAGAGATTTTTAAAAAGGAAAAACAAAATAGTTTTGATATATATTACATGGATGATGACCTGTGTTATGACGAGGTCTCTGCCATCTTGGGTCAACGGTCAAGCCTTGACTGTCAAACTGGTTTGACTGTTCTCGAGAGTGCAGTCTGTTCAGTCACTGTCTCGTCTACCTCACTGGTTTTATGGCAATATGCTACTGGACAGTGACTGAAGTCTAATAAAAAACACACGTACTGATGGCCCGTGAACCTTACCACGTTGTAATGGGGTGGAGTTGGTTCTTATTTTTCTTGCCCTCATCAAAGCATAGTGGGCATTCGTGATAAGATACCACCCAGACTATCATTACTAGTTGATGACCTTGTCCTGTAGTGGACGATTCACAGTTGACGATGATGTTGGTGATATATTAAATAATCATGAAATATTGATTATCAAAGTACATGCGTTAAAAAAACGCAAACAAAGCAGATATTAATTGATATAATTGGGATCCCAGACGTTTGTCCAAACGACAACAGCCCTCACGACACTGGTAAACACTGACAGTAGTATTTTCGACCCTACAATATCGAGTGCAAAACACAATCAATCCATCAAAAATTTCGAAATAGCATAATTGAAATTCATTTGTCCTGAAACGTGTTGTATATGCTCCTGTCGATGTGTGTCAGTGTTGCAGTGTGCATATGTGCTGGTGTCTTTTGGGCAAACGTCTAGTCACTACATAATATTTGCATTATCATACAAAGATTGGAAAAATCAACAATTAGCTAATCATGAAAAACAAATAAGTATCAAATGTAACCATATTATATTCGTATAAAAGGAAATAGGAAAAATTGATCGAATGATAAGTTAAATAAAAAAATACAAAATAAGAGTACAATAAAAAATTCATCATCTATTGTTCGATTATAGAATCGATTACTTTTTAAATTATCAAACTTTATAATAAACAAAACACGATTGTGACAGTGATCGCTCAGTATCGGAAAAACGACGGAAATCGAATTCGATGATTAAACAAACGAAGAAGTGTCTCATTTTCCCAACAAAGACAACGCCCATAGACCGCTACGCAACGGGCTATCGCGAAAATGATATCGCCGGCGAAATTTTTCGACTTGACGTGAAACTTCCTTTCTTTCAGCTTTCAGAGCATCCGCTCGTTCCGTGAAACGAGAACACTCCTCGGCGGGGGGCGGCGGGAGGTTTTTGCTGAAAACCCGACAGAGGCCGGGAAAAGGAGGCGTGTGGAAATTTCGGGGAATCCTTTTTCGTTTGCTTGGACCCATAAATCTTGGCGCCGGGACTAATTTACGATTTCGCCCCGCCCAATGCCGCCTCAGAACGAATATCGTGTAATGCTTAGCTTCCCAAACTGTTATTACAACAATGTGGATTGTGGGAGCGTCGCAAGAAATGCGCGTCCGTATCATATTTCATTTTTTCGCATGAAATATTCAAGTTGAAATGCTTCGTTGTGCAAATGAAATTGACAACTGAAACTTTTTTTTTCGGTAGCGTCCTTGGTGTTTTTTTTTTTGTGGGTCATGTAAATTTGGACCTAAAAAGTGAAGATGTTATTTTGATGAGTTCCTCGGAGAGAAAAGTCGCATGATGTTGAATTTAAGCCTTGCGATTTTTTTTTTACTAACGTAGGCGTTGAATAATGAATCAATGCTGTCGTTTTTAGTTTTTTTTTTTTGACCTTTTAATACTGAGTAGTTCAATCGTACCTGGAATCTCATTTTCATCAGTGAAATTCGAATTTTTTGCATTAAATTCATATTCTATATTATTATTATTATTATTATTTCAAAACAAACTGAAAAAACATGAACAAAAACTTTTTGATGTATTTAAATGTAATTTTTATTCCATTCATATTTACACATACGATTTCGATATCACGATAGTTTCAATAAACTAAGTAATTGAACGTATACAAATAGTAAAAATTTGAGAAAGCTGGCTTCACTGAAACAGGCAAGACTCGCGTTTCGGACAATGCTCAAGCTTTTGTAGAAAGCTTGAGGCTTGCACGCGATTGTCGGCACGCAATACAACTGTTGAATGTTCGCACGCATCGATTCGGCTTGTATTATATTTTCGATGTAAAAAAAATATTGTATGTAAATTGCTCCTTATTATATTCAAAGGAACGCGCATGCATATAAATAAACGATCCTTTGTGCAGCGTTTAAAATAACCGCCAAAGTCACGCTCTGGCTTTTTTCGTGTAACATATTAAAAGGGTACTTCGACTTGTTAGAAAAGCGTGTATAGAATTTTTATAGGAGCCGATTTCACCTGTTGATCGCGCGGATAGAAATTTTATTTGAATTCTGATCTGACTTATGTTTCGCTGTTATTGCAAAAATATGAAGTTTTATTTGATTCCATTGAAAAAAATAATAAGTTATATAATAAATAGAAATATTTAGTAAAGTTTTGAAGGTTATGTTCGATTTTTTCCAATTAACTTTAATATTTATTATCTCTAATTGATCTTGACGTTATATTTTCATTAAATATATATTTTATAATGAGTCTTTTTACTTTGTTTTGAAAGTAGTGGAAATTTCCTTTTATTTTCAGAAGCGACGAAATATATATATACAATTTATTTTTTGAGATGAATGAGTACCATTCAACCCGACACCGATCCTTCGAAGACGTATTTTTCTTCATTCGTCTTTGAAAGAAAATCGTTTCAATTGAAAAAATTGTTATTTTATTCTTACCTATCAAGCTCTCCTTTCGCAGGTTTTTGTGAATTTTCCAAACATTCTATCGAATGAAAATGAGCGAAGTATCGCAACTTTTATATGTTTATTTATTTTATTGCGTACATATTTTCCTTTATAAAAAAAAAATAAGTGTTGAAATGTCATGACGTGTGCGCGAACACGTTTTCAGACTCTTTTCGTATTCCTCACTGAAGGTTTTTCCAATGCGGTAAAACCTTTTGTCACGATTTTCATTATTTCATTATATGCAGAATGTAACTACTCTCGTTTCAACATATAAATTACATCGTATTGAGAACGTTAACGTCACATGAAATTAGCTCGAACACGCGCTTTTTTTTTAATTATTCATAAGCAAATTTTTTTTTATTATTCATAAGCAAAAGGTTAATTCATATTTAAATTTATGTTATCAATATATAAACAAAAACATATTTTTATTTTAGATAAATTATAAATATTTCACTTAGCATTATCAAAAAGCTTTAACTTGAAAAATATTCGGACACAAGTTGAAAATTGAAACAAAACGATCCAAATTAACGGATTTAATCGGCGCAATTCCCGCAAATTATCATAGTAAACATGTTTATCTTAACGATATACAATACAAAAACATACAGCGATATGCATAATTACGAGATAAGTCTCGTTCGCAATAACGGCCTTTCGCAAATATTAACGGGCGTTAAAATAATTACGATCGTAAAAGGTCCGCGACGGTATCGACACTAAAACCCAAATACGACCGGCGCCATTTTGCGGATTCTGAAAATTCTTCAATGTCGTATCTTATATAAGATTTACGTGAATTATCTAATTAATTCTAGCCATAAATTTTCACTAAGTAAACTATGTAATTTTTCCAATAAAGTTTGATTACAATAAAATTTTATATTATCCTATATACTTGATGTATAATATAATAACACTGAAAAATATACAAAATTTATTGTATTTATTGATTTAAAGTCGAACTCGTATTTATCTAATACTGTGGTCATTAAAAAAATAAAACTAACATTTGTAGAAACGACAATCATTAATGTATGAGGAAATCACAAATAAAAACCATTAGTCTAACATGGGCCATTGTATAATATATATAGACTATTAATTTTGATGATATGAATATGGCAGCAGTTCGTCACGCAAAAATCCATTCATATATCTATATATTTTGGGTCATATATATATGTATATGTATATGTATATGTTTATGTATATATAGAAAAATTGGAAAAATCTGAACGTTCTCTGTTGAATATTTTGAACTTGACCCACTTGCATTCGAAACGAATATGCATTATTATGCAACTGTGGGAAACTCTAAAACGAATTCGTTTATTTTTTTTTTAATATGAAAGCTTGTTTATTCAATCCAAGTTGACAGTGTATATTTGAATATGAAATATACCATAAAATTCGAAACGGTCATGTTTGGTCGACGCTAAATCAGATCTACAACGAAAAACTTTATTTTAATTACAAATTCCCTTAATTACATCACCCTCACGTAAAATTTCAATTTTCAACGAGAGGTGTATTTTTGTCCATTTTACTTTTCCATAATGCAAATTCATATGAAAATCCACGCACATTTATGCAAATTTCGTACATAAAAAGGGTTCAGTTTTCCGTTTTCAGAATCTCGCATCGGAATTCCCACAGAGAAAGAACGAAGGCACAATTTACGATTCGATTATTAACACATTTAGCACCGCCCTCGAAGGGCTTTAATAGCCTATAACAATTGTGCGTGTTTCATTTTCGAACGATCAGTACGTGCCAACCCAACAACATGGCGAACGCATTTTCCATTATCACACACGAATTTATTGTCGATCGAACAGTCGAGACTTGGCGACTTTGACCGTGTTAATCGCAATTATTAACTGGTGAATCAATAATAGGATTGGCTTCATGAGTTATCGCCCTTTTTGCTGGAAGACTGAAAGGGATCGATATTTTTATCGCGGAATCGAAGAGAGTGAAACGTATTATTTTCGTCATTTTGCGATTTTCTTATTCGGAAATTGTTAAGTCGAATGCGTTGGAAATGTGGTTGAAAAAGTCAAAAATGGGAAAATTCGCGTCAAAGGTTTAGTGGCTCAACCGATAAAGAGCAAAAGCAACGAACTGTGAAACATCATTATTGCACATCGTCAAATAAACTCGAGTTCACACATATTCACCCGAAAATGTTTCAGGTTTTGTAAATCATTTATTTGACGAAAAAAAATGATACAACATCTACATTTTTCTGGAATTTCAAGTTATTTTGAGAATGAAACTTTTTGTCAATAACTGATCAACTTTGATTTATTGAAATGTGTGAAATCGGTGAAATAAAATATTCCATTTAAAAGATTCAATACTGCTAGTAAATAACGGTGGCTTTTGCTATATTAAAATTCTAAAATAAGTTCTTGATAACAATTAGATGAATAAAATTGAAAACATTCAATTTTTTATTAATATATAATATTACATGTTCAAGAAACCGTTATCAAGTTGAGTTCCATTCGTCATTGTATGCACGTTTTTTTTAGTTACTTTCCTCATCGGTAGAGTAATGTTACACGAAAAAGTCCAGCTAACTTTTCAGCGAAAAATAACTTGTATCAATTTATATTTATATCAATTTGTATTAATTTATATAAATTTGTATTTATATACCATCTCGAAATTGAATCGTGTTGAGGTTTTTCAGCTTCATCTCGGTTTTTTAGAGCATTCGAATTAAACAAATTTTATTTAAAGAATATTTTTTGAATAAATTAAAACTAATTGAGTATTTTAAAATTTATATATTACGTGATTAAATATTCAATCCAATAAAAAACATATATACTATATGAGTTTCTACAAATACTTGAGAACAGAATATCTTCAAATGAGCACTCGAATAATATATAATTAATCTAATTAATTGTACCGAAAATGATTAATGACAGGCGACCGATTAAAATGCTCATACTTCAGCGGGTTTCTTGTTTCAAACGGCAACGATGAAAGGGTTAAAACGAAATTAACACAACAATGGAACGATGTGAACTAACGATTCGCTGAATATTTCCGAGAAGCGCTTATATATGTAGTAATAAAATTTTATCGCCACATATACCGTCTTGGAACAATGGAACTTATAAATCATGCTTAAATAGACGTTTCCTAAATTAAAATGTACCGATTTGACAATTCAATTTGTGAATAAGCTAATGCGAAGATTTTTCTGCGTTAAATGTATTTTTTGCCAAATATGAATCTGTTTTTCCCTTCTAATCTATACGAAAGAAGTGAAGTGATTCTGTTGCGTTATGTTATTTTTCGTTTCTATCGTATTATTTTCTGAAAGAAAACTCTAACGTATGTTTGCACCGATGAACTGAAAAGGTTATTGGAAACGTTCGTACCGCAATTTAATTCGATTTTATGAACCATAATTCATTTTTAATATGTGTGTGCGCGTCAAAAGCCTGTGTAGGCTGTATGTATCAAATATATATTCGTTCTTTGTACGTGAGATTATTAAACATATATAAAATTTATTACGTATTTAACTGTCGGAATTATATTTCCTACACTTTTTTCCACATATAAAAATATACGTGCCAAGCGATGATATAATATTATACAATTTCAACAACGATTCTGAAATTTTTGCTCACGAACGAAATTAATTTGACTTATGTTTTTTCGCGTAAGTTGGAAAATTTTAAAAATTAATTTGAGCTTTTAGTTAGAAAGAAAGTTAAGAAAAGTATATTATATTTTTTAAATTCGCATCACATCGAAAAACTAGTTTATTTAAATTATGCATTAACAAAAGTTTTCGACGTTGAGTGTAAAAATGAAACACGGTGTTTTCAAAAAGTTGCAAATTTCATACACAACAAAGCTTTATACGTACGAATATTACGTTAGCGTGTACGGAAGAACGTATGAGAAAGTAGGAAAATTATATTAAAATGGAAACTTAACTATACGAGTTCGCGTATGACACATATAAAGACGAGAACAGACATATGTATATTCATGGAATATAACATGATATCACGAGAATATTAAATCCATTTCGTAAACGTATCATCTGAATATACATTATATCATCTCCATATATTATATATTATATTATAGAACGCATGCGTGTTTGATTAAATTACCGAAGCAATAATGTATAATATAATAACATCTAATTTAATTTAAGCCAGAAAGAATCTAAAGGGCTTTCGAATTCGGCTGCGTCATAAAATTGCAAAATTCTCTCCAATTCAATACGGTTCCAGAAGGTCGCGAATTCCATTTAATCTGCAATGCCCAAAATGTGATGCCATCCAGTCTCGAAATTGAATATTCGATGAACGTTTCATATGTAAGTATATGGATTGGTTTCGATGGATGCGGAACGCAATTTCATTGAAATGCGGCCTATTTTTTGTTTTTGTTTGAATATTTTAACGATTACATGAATGGTTTATGGTTGATTTAAGAATTCATGACTCATGAAAATAGAATAGATTTTATTCTATCATACATACAAACATAAATATATAATTCATCATATTCAAAATTCTATTAATATAAACTTGATAAGAGAAAGCATTCTAATTTTATACTTATTCAAAAACTTTGCGATTTTCACAAATTTTGGGAGCCTTTACATTCCTTCCGCTAGGAAAATCCAACCATTCGGAACTTTTTCGAAATACGGATGATTCGGAATCGTCGAATGGAGCATTTAACGACTTCGGATGAAAGTGTGCAATTACGTCCAAAAGGGGAAAACGAACGCAAATCTCGACGCCTCGAACGATCGAGAAAAAGTGGAAAAATTGGAAACGAAAAGGTGTATGCGGAAAAGTGGATGGAAAACTCGAGTCTCGACTACGCCAGAGGGAAGCAGGATCCCTTCAGTGTCGCAAAGGGAAAGTCGATAATAAAAATAAAATGAAAAATAAAGAAAACTCATAAAACCCGTAAACAATATAAGTCATAAATTCGCGGCGGTTCTCGGATGTTCAACGGTCGCGAGTTTTCTAGTTTTTTTTCCTCCCACGTTTACGGTCTCGTTTGTTATACGCGAAATTTTAACGCTGGAAAATATAATATAAAAATAATAAATATATATACTATGAAAATATTTCAACTCGGTCGTATTCTGAGATTTCATATTTCAACAGAACGCCTACTTTTAATTAATTAAATTGCACAACCGATCTTCTCTTATTAAATTTCAGAATTATTCAATACAAAACTAAACTTCCTCAAATTTTCAATTAACTATTATATCACATTTAAAATTAAAAAAAAAACTTAATCTAATCCAATCAATTTTCTGAAGCCTTTTGCGAGGAACGTACACATAATAAAAAAATTTACAACTCAACCATATAATTGAATGCATCCCAGCCGCAATATAATACAATAACAAATATATTACACCATGCCGCATACTTTTCATGAGATATACTCGCGACGTATGACGTGTTTGTTTACCCGGTCGAGTTTGTCATAACAGATCGATGGAATCCCGGAGACCTTCCCCACTACAAGGACGTGCCTCTACAGGGGTTTTTCCGCCAGTTCTAGGTCGAAGGGGTAGAAAGGAATTATGGGGATGTGGTGTCCAATAACCGACTTTTGGCCTGTGCCCTCGAAAGGTTTCTTCTCTCGTTAAAGTGAAGGGAATTGGGGTGGTTAGTGGGCGCCTTTTAGTCCAGTTCCCACAATGCCATTGTGCTAGTTTCCGTTTTTCGAAAAGATTTCTTATTTGGTTCGTGTTTTTGTTGAGTGTATCGTATTTGCTATTGATTGTATTGGTTTCAGATTTGTATTTTTATTTATTTTGCTATGGTATATTATTTTTTCTTCTATTCAAGTTATAGATTGGAAATTTTGCAATTGTACGGTTATTGGGTTCTTTATTAATATTCAGCAAATGACCCAAATAAAAAAAACTATCGAAATAAACAAAACTACCCTAAATTTCAGATTTTGTTATGCTGCATATATTATAATGATCATTAGTTTATATTCATCAGTTGTGTATCATTGAAAATTGATCAGTCTTAAACATGAATACAGGTCAATCAAAACATTATCAACAAAGTTCCTTTTGAGATATCTCAAAAGGAATCTATCTTGACTACCTGAATTGATGAGACTATTGATAAAATAAGGTATTCCTGCAATACCTCTGGATGTGACGAAAAAGCATCTATTAAAAGATATTAATAAAAAAAATGAATGGATCGATAAAATTATCAGACGTTACAAATTAATAATATTTATTCATTAAAACTGTTAGTATGAGAGGGGTCGGAATTCAATGAGAACGATCTGATTAAATTCGAAAGTTATGAGCGCGCTTTCGGTAAATTTAAAGGAAAACTCCGAGACGCGATAAGGGACGGGTCGTAAAAACGTTAATTGTATATGAGGCGCGATTCTCGAGTGGCCATAACGGATGATAAGATTCGATCGTTCCGCATTAACCGTAACAAGTCACGAAACGTAATCGAGCCTGAGGATCGAATTCGAACCGAACCCGAAAAGCCGCCGATAAACTTTACATATTAATCGTTTTACGTTTCGCAGAAGGATTGGCGGACTGACAGACAGACGGATAGGAAATTTTCGATCTCGGATTGCGATTTTGGCGTTCCGTTCATATTCCATGTACATATTTGATTTGTTCCAACTAATAAGAAGAATTTAATTTCGTATATTTTTTCATGCTGGAAAAAATTTTGAAGGTTCTTTTTGAAACTATACGCTCGGTAGCTGAAATTCTTAGAATTATCATTGAAAATTAAATGGGCATAATAAAAGTTCGAGCTCATTGAAGTAACAAAAGCAATTAGGCAAAGAGTGCAACAAGCTGCTGTAAGTAAACATGCCCCTCTTCTCAAATGGAATGAAACTTGAGCGAAAATGGACGCACTCGACGCTGAAGAATAATAACATGTGCGAGAAAACAACGCTGCAGATAGCTAAAATGTTTTCCCTTGGAGTTTTTCAAATTTTTATCGCGGGAAAACTCCGCTCCTTCCACAAGACGGAGGTGAGAGCTCTAGCGTGAAAATATGCAAACGAAATGCTTAAATAAGAGAATAGTTTATATTTTCAACACATAAGTTCAAAATACAACGAGTGACGATTGGGATTAGTAATATTAGTATTGTTTTTATCATAAAAATGTTTACTTCATATAAATTATTAATGTATCGTGGAAAAAATTATATTTCGATTGCTTTTATAAAATTAATTATTCTCTAGCAGCATCTCTTATAATTAAAGCCGTATGCCAAACTCGCTTCATTGAGCTTTAGAGGCGTTGAAAACAACAACAACAATAAAAACAAAACAACACAATAACAACAACAAGCAGTATCGAAAATCAACTTTTATAGTCAAAAAGTCGAAATGATCATCATGCATGAATTATAAAGTTATACGTGATCACTGATTCGATGTGAAATCCCACTTTTGCGGTTATCAAATTCAGTTTTACATCAAACGAGAAAGTCAAGTACAGCTTGACATTACTTGAGATTTTTTTTATCATTGAAATAACATAGAAGTATCTCAACGTCTTTGTTATTTATGAATGTGTATATTTTCGTGCATGTTATATTTGAGTAAAAATTAATAATTTCTTTTTTGTGAATTTGAATAAAATAAAAATATGATAATTCAAATTACAATAGTAATAATTTTCATATCTTTAATAATTATTATTGTCTGAAATAATTTACTCGATTTAATTAATTTTTTTTACGGTTCATACACATAATGAGTTTTTTATCTTCAACGTTGATTTCAACAAATAATATTGTTTAGCAAAAAAACTATACATTTATTTTTCAACAAAAAGTTAAATATAAAAAAAATACATATTATTGGCAAGACAAAATTTTATCGCTGCAATATATAATAATATATTCATAGCTGATTATTTAGGTCCGGAAATACACATTATCGTATATCTATGAGAGAACCCACCTCCATAAAACCTACCCACAATGGATATTGGACCACGATTACACTCACACATGCCTATTTATACTGTAAGTATGCTTGTGTTAAAACAAATACAGCATCAATCGATATTGGGAATGCTTTCCAATGAACAAAACCGATGCTTCATTGCTTTTTCGCCAGAACAATGTGCAATTCCATCAGGTTGTAGGTGGCTATTACTGTGAAAATAGCTTGAGAGATAAAAGCGACAGAAGTTTATCGACTGTATTTGTGGAATTTTGTATTTCTTTGTTGTGGATTAATTAAAAAAAAAAATTAAAATATCATTATGAATTGCAGATTTTATCAAGTATTCATATGTATCGATGTTTATGTTAAAATTTCTTTCTCGATGTATTTACCCTGAATTGAATAATAAAATTTAATTGTTTTTCACCAAAGTTTAAATGAAATTTTATTTGCTTGAGTACTTGCGTAAATTATGAAATTCCCTTATATGGGAATACTATGGAAACTTTTACAGATATTAAACTAAAAATGAATACTTTGCCAAACACAGCAAAAATATTTTTCTGCAGTTAAGAATTTAATCCTGGATCCAAAAAAAAATTCGTATATGATATGCGGAAAATTTGAAACTCGTCGACTTCAAAATAAAATTGAAAAAAATCACGTCACATTCACACAAATGGAAACAAAATCTCATATTTGAGGACCATGAATGTGTGAATTCTGTACGAGCGAGAGAATAAAGAAACGAGCGGTGAAATTAATGAGTTCGAAATTAATGGTCGCATTTTTTCGAAAGCCTCAACCCTTTTCCTCCATGCCTGGGAATTTTGGGATGTGGGAATTCATTAATGGAACCGAAACCTCTCGGGTGTCGTTTTTGCGTTAAGAAACCGCATCCGACGGACGTACGATGGAAAAAGGCTTCTTGGGGTGGGAATTTGGGTGGAAAAAAGGATAATTAACAGAGCGAGAGGGTGGTCGAGAGAATATGCTCCTGCGTAAAATATACACGCAGACTAATACATGCTGCAAACCCGAAGGTTCTAGATTGTTTTTCTATACAAAAGGCCCATTCTTGATGTGTATTCGAATCGATATATTCAAATTTTATATGGTTGATATAAATATTGATGAATGTGTTATTTTTTTAATTGGATTTTTATTCAATATTAAAACCAGTTAAAAATAGTACAACTCGATTTATGATTTTTTTCATAACAGGAAATAAAGAACGCCACCGGAAAATTTTCGATTTAACTCCTAAAATCAAAAACTAAATATTAATCGTATTTCAGTGAGTTGACTCAATACAAAACATCTTTTATACTTGCAAACAATGAGCTTCAATCACTAGTGGAATATTTGTTCAATATTAATTACCCATTGTTAACAGCAAACAATCGAATCACAGCACACTTATGCACAAATTGAATAGCCACTATTTACAGCCAGAACGTAAACAACGTTTTTCACATCTTGCAAAAGATTTGCAACCCTTTCTTCAGAAATTTCGAGAAACACTGTCAGTGATAGTAAGCAGTGCCCAGTTTTCGATAATGACCCCAGACTGGGACGCGGTGTAAATGTCGGTAAGGAAGAAAGAGGCCGCGAGGGCAAAAGAGTGTTGTTAAGTCAAGAAACCGTGTTTTTCTTCTTCTCCCAGCTTTTTCTCTCTTTCGCCCTTTTTAGATTCCACCTCGTTTCTCTTCTATTTTTTGCTCGGTATTTTTCTTTGCGCTTCTTGACGTCGTCGTAGTCTTTGTTCAACGATCGATCGGTCGTTAAGCGTCATTGTCGTTGTTGATGTTGTGTTGTCGGCGTTGTCTCACTCGAAGATTTCTTTTTTTTTTTTCGCCATTGAAGTTGCGACTGAGGAAGGCTTTGTGACGAAATTGGACTATTTTGTCCGACTGAAATTAAAGTCTCGATTCATAAAGATTCAATCGGATTGAAAAGTTTCACTGAATAATGTTTGTTTCTATTGGTGCAGTTCCAACTATTTAATGTTATTTATTTTTATTAAGATTTTTTGTACATTGAATATCAGTGAATTATTATTTGTATAGAATATTGTTCAACGTATCATAGCTTTTTTTCTTTCTAAATTTGTTCGAATAATACATACAAATACTCGAATACGAACGAAATACACTAAATGAATTGCAATTCAGAGGTGTTATGGAGCTGTGGGATTTGTTTGTTTGTCTTTTGTATTCAACGGTCTGGAACGTTCAGCAAGTAAAAGCACTTAACTCCAACGCTAAAGTTTCAGAATTTGATGTATGAGCGTGTCGCTAGAAATTTTCTAAATTTTGACAATATTTATACGCAAAAATCGTCGCCAAATAGTGCCGTTTATTGTACTTGGTTTTAGTTCGACAAACAGTGTATAATAAAGTAATATAACTTGCCATCAATTTATCAATATATCAAATTCTGTAATTTAATAATATTAAATATCCATACGAAAACATATTGTATAGCACCGACAATTGTTTTAAGTCAGTGAGCGAGAAACATAATGCCCGAACTGTTACCGAAATTACGCACAATCGAACGATCTTTCAAATATTTCTCTATAAAATACGTCGCTTGGTAGAAATATGAAAATTTAAAACATAAATAGCACAGTTCATAAATCATTATTTAACTTTGCAGTCCAAGCGTACGAATCGTTATAAATGGCTTTATTAGATGTCGCGATTTTTCGATACGAAGACGTGAAATGTTGCGTGACTTTCAATTCGAGATTTATATATTAAATTACTTTAAGCGGCTCTAACTTAAATCTAATTTAAAATTATCAACAAACGGACAATTAGTTTAAAACAATAATTGATATAATCTCGTATTCTTTCGCTCTACTAACTTTCGACACGCCTTCTTCCGTTCCTTTAAATAAGTCTGTACATTTTTTCTGATGGGAAAAAATTTAATATAATTTTCTTTTCGGTCTCCAGATTAGCCGCTAGATTACGCAAACAAGATATTATCGACTTGGCGAAACAACGCGATAAACTCGGGCTGAAGTCTTTCGAGAATCACCCACTTATACAACACTCGAAACAATAATTCAAAGATGAAAGTTAAGTGTGGGCGGTCGTTTAGATTTAAGCCCCTCTCCCTCGAACATTTATCGCGGAAACGAGAACGCAAAAAAAACGGCAGAAAAGCCTTTCATATACAGCCTCCCGATTCCGATTCGCACGACTTCATATAATACAATGAAATGAAAATTCAAACTACTTAGGCTTAGTGTTGCTGAGCACATCGAATTCAAATTGCATATCATAAAGCACACTCGGGCCTCATATAACACGGTTGTATACGTGTATAATAGTTCCACAAAAATGTCGCGTAATACAAATTCGTGTTATACGAAATTTTGAGTTCATACAAAATTAGGGTTTTCGTTGCGGAAAAATATCGAATTTTGTCAATACCTTGTTTTTGGACGATCATTACAGAAAATATATATTTATTTATGTAAATAAAATGCATTATAGATGCTTAAATTAATTTTTTTAATATGTTTCACGTGTAATTAATAAATTTTAGCAAATTAGGTTTCTTGACGAATTTCGCGCGTAAATTTAAGTGTGTGTTGTGGGGAGGTTATGTTTGACAGTTTTTACTAATCATTTTCTTTTAAATCGTCTTAATTTGTTCATACTAACAGTTTGAACAGCAAAAGGTGCTACTGGACATGTAAACTCGAAAATCTTTAAGATATGGTCAAAAATTGATAAATATAACTTCCGAAATACAAATGAAATGCGTTAAAAAAAATATGCACTTATAATGCACGAATTACGCGTGAAATTTGTTAAGAATTATAATTTAAGCATTTATAATGCATTTTTATGCACGTCAAAATGCAAATTTGTGAATAAATAATTTATGTACTTAGTAAAGCATTATCTAATCCATTTTTTTCCAAAACCGTGTTATACAAAAATTGATCACAACTCATTGACCGTATTAAAATCGTGATACATAAAACCATATTATGCAAGACCAGATTACATTTGTCAAGAAATTATTTTCAATCTTCATGCGGTTCACATTGCATACAAGATGGCGACGACACGATTTTCATTCCGACACCACGTACATTCACAACTACACTTCTCCCTTTATTCCTCAAATATTTATCGATGCAGGCATTAGCGATGATTCCCCTAAGCTCACACACATACCTCAGAGCTAATTTGAGGCAGAATTCCATGGATATTTCCCGTAACCCGGTTCGACTACCGGCGGCTTCGAACCTCCACTGTTGAAATATTCGGGCAAATTAATCCGATCGCCCTGGGCCTAATATGTGTCGGATGATTAATGCTTAGACCTCGGTGCCGTGTGACGAGACAAACTATTCCTTCATAAATAAAGCAATATAACGTGTAAGCTCGACACGCAGACGTGCGCATTGTTGTATTTTCGGTGGGGGAATAGCCGTCGAAAATGCGACAGATTCGACTCGATGTGTGCTAAATATTGTTGGTGCGACCCGCAATTTTGTATGAATAAAATATTAAAGTGAGTATTGTCTGTTTTTTTGGATAGGGGAGGATTGTCTGATTTCGCGATAGTCGGAATTATATTTACTGAAAGTTTGCCACAATATATGTTACAGTCGAAGTTTAAAATCAATAAAAATATATTTTGACTGATGTTTTGGATAATTTATATTCGAATCCGAATTGTCTAGTTAAGATGTATTTTAAAAAATTAAAATACAGTTTAATTGGTGCTCACTAGTTTAAGTGTATTTTCAACTTGACAGATAAGTTTTGACAGTTCAGATTTTTTAAATGAATATATTTAACTTCTATACTTGATTATTAAAAAGATTTTAATTAAATAATAATCTCAACAATGCACTCATCACAAAAACGCCAGTGTTGAGCCCGTATTAAAGACGTTTAGTGGCCCATATTAGTGGACACATGAAATTTCTGTTACTTTCCCTTTGATTATGATAATTACTTTTTTGAGGGGAGGGTAGTAGAAATGATAGAAACCGGAGTAAGTACGTGTGACTGTCATTCGAAACGGTTTGTCAGTGGTGTTGGCAACACTGCTTTATTGTTAATTAGCTATAATATACTTTGTCTGATCTTGACCAGTTTAATTATATTCCCATTGTGTCACATAAAATAACTACTTGGGTTAGATAAAATATATTTTAACTGGAAAATATACTTTGACGGTAGCATATACACGAATTCATGATGACATAATCCCCTATATATAATAGCGGATATCTGTCTGTCTGTCTGTCTGTCTGTCTGTCTGTGTGTGTGTGTGTCACAA
>JAOXNN020000031.1:3286627-3305459 GCA_028571205.2 Hydropsyche betteni | reverse complement strand
AGATTATATAGGATAAGATTATAGCCGTTATTATAATGACCATAAAGACTAAATTCGGAGCTCGCGTTATAGCCGTATAGAACGAACACACGGACACACACAGAAATCCGCTATTATATATAGGGGATATGTACGGTGTTAAAGTGAAAAAACCGTTTAAAAAAATAATCGGTTTTTTTTTTTTTTTTCTTGAACCGTTTTATTTCGGAACCAAGTAAAAGAGGACAGGGTATACAAGTGACATCAAACTTTCGCGCAAGAACAACATTCACAAGCTCGTATAATATTATATATACGAAACAACAAAAACTAACAAATTACCTGCATTCAATTATTCGAAAAGGATTGGCAAAATAATACAAAACCCGAACTAGAGAAGAAAAAAACGCAAACAAAAGAAAAATGATTACGAAAACGCGAACCGCGCGAATCAAGACCGTTCAATTTCCACGTTACGCCGTTAAAAGCGTACACAGCAGCGAAAACAGAAACGGAACGTTATTCCAGCACAACAAAGAAGGTAATTTTCATCAAACCCTCCCGGGAAGCAGGAACAACCGGAGGAAAATGGATGGCGGGTCCTGGGAGGCGCGAAGGGAGGACTTTCGCCATGAATGAAATGATCAACGGAAGGACGCTTTTCCGGAAAAGCTCCTCCCGAATGTAGTATATCCACAGAATTGCGCCCCCCCCCTGGCAGTAGTACTCGAATCCAATATACCGAAGGTCGGGAAAGCCTGGGGGGTGGGAAAGCGGAATTCCGTGGGCGGGTCCGTAGGTGTAAGAGTAAGTTGCCATTCTCGTTCGTTTCGTTCCGTCTGACCTTTTTGCGAGGCTTTCTTTTAGAGTGTTTAAATTTTTCGTGTGCCTCGTGCTACGCGCTGGTCCGAGGTGGAAAATCGTTTGAATATGGTATGGTGTTTGTGTGAAATTCGTTTCATATTTAATCGGAGTCCCGACGTGCGGATTATCTCGTATTGATGTTGTTTTCCGCGCGTTTTCTTTACGGTCGCGTTTTAGGGTATAATTTTTAAATTTATTAAAATTGGAAAAACGTCGTGAGATACGAAAAATGTTTGAATCTGTTGAGTGTTGATTCGAATGAAAAAAATCTAACCCGATTAAGCGTCATAAGATGAATATTAAAACAGTAGAGTCGGCTATAACTCATTATATAAATTCATGTTTTTAGAATTATTAGTATAGAAAAAAATCACTAAGTTATACGTAAACAATGAATAGTCACGATATATATAATACTGTGTTATTTTATATGCGCAAAACAACAACGTTTTAATTTCCATACTGCGATTTCGTGAAAGGTTTAGTCGATTTTAATTTTTACCTTCGTTTGAAGATAAACCAATGAATAATTTGAATATAATCTGAATTTAATAATCACTCAATAGCAAAGCAGTTCGTTATATGAATAAAATATTTCCAAAATATATATAACGCATTAAGTGAATTAACAATATAAGAACTCGCGTTATAGAAGACTCTACCATATATCCACCAAAACAAAACACGTCACGAATTTCCCGAAGAAAAATTCGATAATTTTAGATTCAAAAAAGGCATCGCTGCCATAGGTATGGGATAACCTCGAGCTGACGTGAGCGTACGAGAAGCAGGAGAAACTATTGCAAATTCCACACACGTGTGAGGATCGATAGCGGATTGCCATGCCCTCGTTTGCCCCTTTCGTCCCAGTCCCTTATCCCTGAGGCCGAAAAATCCCTTTGAAGGGAACGGGATCGGGTCGATCCAGGATTTTCACCGTGCGAAAACATACAATGTTAATAATGCGAAGAATGGACGAGCGACCGAATGTTGCTCACCGTATTGCTTATTAATATTGATTGAATTTTGTATTCATACAAATAACGGCGATTCGATTCAAAATTTCACAAATGTACGTTTGACGTCATCCAAATTTAATGGAACATCGATTTAATTCCAACAATTGAATAAAAATTTTGTTTAACTTCGGCATAAAGTAAACAAAGCGTCCACCCTATTCCTTCACAATGGAGAACCGACACACAAAACGTGCTATCGTCCGTCAATCACAAAATGTTCAAAGCCGAATTTTTGCGTAGGAAAAAATATATAGAGAGCTCATTTTGGGTGACCCGTATAAGAGCCATGCGGCGTACCTTCGGTTATTAAGGCTGCGGAAATGTTATATAGACAATCTAATAAAGTCGCAGAACAGAAAGTACGTTAAAAGCCCCCATCTACCTCAAACCATGCTACCCAAAAAACATCTACATCATATTCGCTGAATGGCGACTAAGTTTCGAATCGAATCTAATCGTCGAAGCCTATAAGCGATAAACGAATGAAAGACGAGAACTCAGCAACAAAAGAAAAAAAATATTGTATATACGAAATCGAATAATTCAGCACTATTACCTGAATGATAAAAATATTTCTTAATAACACAAAACATACTGAAAAACTATTCTCTAAAATAGTACTGATCGCCTGATTACTACAGGAGTTATTCGATTGTAGATAATCGCATTGTCGTGTACGGGCAATGAAATTTACCTCAAAGAACAAAGAATCGTATATGTGGGTCACCAAAGTAAAACGAAAAGAGAAAAAGGCGTGCGTATATTGTGACCGTCGCGTGATCGCGATAAAATTGATCCCGTTTCACGTCCTGCTCAACCATTACGATAATTAGTGAAAACTGCGACCAGAAAAGGGTTAATCTCAAAACGATCTGATGTATACATTGCTTGAAAAAGGTAGTTTATGGAATGAACGGAGTAAACAGCTCCTGCTCCCTCCTGCTAGGGTTAAAATAACGTGTACTTTTGTTTGTTTTCGTTAAAGCAGAAAAATTGTAAAACTCAATATTTCACGTCCAACGAGAAACTCAACTTATTCAAAAAAAAAACCGCATTTGATAAATAATTATGAAGTTAACTGAGAAAGCCATTAAATATTCATATATAGAAAATTTACGGTTAGAACCCATTAATCAACGCCAGCAATGTACGTAATTGAACATCGTAATTTCAGCGTTGTACGGCCCGAACAATAATTGTAAAAATGCTTTGACTCTTTTTTCCATGGAACGAATTTAAATATCTTTTCGTTCAGATCGACAGATACAAATAGGTGCTTGAGCGGAATACGTAGGCACATCCCCGTTCAATTCCGATCGTATTTTGCAAAAGATAATTACTCAAGTTTTTCCGATAATTATTGCTGGGATTCGGCGGGTCCCTTGTCAAAAGTCCGCAGCGCGAAATTATCGGAATTTTCCGGATTTTTCGTTACTGACACAAATTTAATAACTTTGGATTATATAATACAATAATTCGTGAAGCTCCAACTTATCATTCCGCAAACGTATTAAATTCAAAAAGATCAATTGAGTATATAAAAATATTTTTCATAATTGCAAAAATTCGAATTATGTAAATATAATATTATATTATACAATACCAGTTAGTATGAAATAAGTATTTTTTTTTAGATTTTACCCATTAATGTAAAACACTAACACTGCTAATTCATTCGTTCGACCAAATAATTTCGAAATGATAATTAAACGGCGTAGAAAATTGGAGTTTGATCGCTTTTTAATTGAAGAAAACGTATTTTAAATGTGAAGTTTGTAAACGAAGATGATCAATTCATGTAATTTCAATTTATTTATGTTGTATAAATTCGTCCATCATTTATTTTCGATTGCATATAAAATTTATCAAAATTATATTATAATTCAGAAACTCGTGTTGTAATAACTTATTATATTACAATAAATAAATCATAAATTTTAGTGTTATTGTGATGTATTTGTACAGAATTTATTAAGCAAATACATAATATTTATTAACTAATTTATGTGAGAAATCCAAAATGATTTGGTGAAATATGTAAATATTATAAATAATTCATTAAACACGACGTAATTCATTCACATTCACATCAATTTCACCCGTATGATACCATCACAAGAAAATAATATAGAATTACGAAAGAATTGACATTTGAAAAGCTCAATCTTCACAAATCGGCAGACGGATGCACAATTTGTGAAATTGTTCTGAAACACGCAACTTTTTCCATGACTAATGTAAATTTTATACCGAATACCTGTGTCGATTTTGCATCGCAAGATCATCAAATCGTACTGCATAAAATATCACATGAAAAGTCGTGCACATGCGAGTATATTCCAAATCGAATATATTATACATGAAAATGAATTTTCAACGCGGCACGTCGAAAACATAATCTTTTTCAACCCGATATGGATTTTTATTATCATCAATAATATCGTACAAACGATAGCCAATCTTATGCAAGGGACACTAAAAAACATAGAGCCGACATCTTAAAACGATCCAAATCGGCAACATTCATCAAATCCAAACTCACAGAAATCCAAAATTTTCTCAATAATAAAAAAAGTACTCACAGTAAGTATCCGTGGTGAGCCGGTCGATAGTTTCCTGCTTCAGTTTAGAATTCTTCTTGCCCATCGTGGACACGGGGGCTCGTGCTCGTCTGGGGGCGGAGTCCCACCCTCAGGGGCTCTGGCTTCTACCGCAGCTGCTGCTACTGCTACTGCTACCGCAGTCGCTGCTCAAGGTACTGCTACTGCCCACAGTAACAGGAATACGGTCAAATACTGTCCGGTTCGGTCAATGTTCATTATACGACGGGGATGCATTCGAACGCGCACCACACACATATGGAAATATTTTTGTGATGAATTTGCAAGCCGTAACCGGATTGGAAATTCATTTTTTTTTTCAAATTTATATTGAAAATGGTTTGAGTTTTTTTTATTTGATTTATCAATAATTTTAAATTTTATATCAGATATTCAAAGTGTCTTTTAAAATTTTATTCCAACTTTTGTACTTCAACGATTCACAGGTGAGTCGCGTATCGACTTGCTGTATACGCCAAAGACTCTTAAAGATTCATCTAAAACTTACAAATTTAAGTATGCTATTGGAATCTATAGTTTTAAAATTAAAAAAAAAATAAAGTTTTTTTCTTTCGAAAAGGGTGATGCAATAAACAACTAATTAATCGTACCCTTTCCGAAAGATTATCATCTACAAAAACGTTGATTTTTACGTTTTTCTCAGAAGTGGTCGAGAATAACAGTTGAAGGATCAAATATATTCATTTAAGTTTGAAAGTTATCTTATTTCCGCAACTACTAAAAAAAACCATTTTCAATACAAACAATGGATTCGAAAATAAAATCTTAATTGATTATAAATAAATTCAATTTCGTTTCTAGTATGAGATGGTTAACTCTCGCGACTCGGATCCAGATAACGGAACAAAATCCGAATAAATGATAGAAACGAATATAATAAAAGCGAAGCAGTGGAAAATACGTGATTCAATTTTGCTCATTCCGCCGACACCACGCTCCGACGTATAACGGTTTTAATTATAAGTTAGGGGTTTGTTCTTGGAGATTTATTTATTCATGTAGATGCACTATTCATTATTTAATGAATCTAGTCGATATGCATAGCCGACGAAATGTCTGGCATTCATTTAAATCGACACAGAGCGTACAATGGTTCTGAAATCGATTTGTGTAGAATTAAATTACTTCAAGAGGTACGGTGGAAGTTTTATTCTTAAGGGAATTTGTGATCCGAAAAAAAATCTTCGTGCAATCTTATAAACTGCGCTACAGGTTTTGTTAGAATGCAATGATTCAAAGATAAGCCTTTGGAGTGATTCCGTTCACGAGAACTTGAATATTTTATGAAAAAATTTAGGTCGTAATACATATTGATCATTTATTTAGAAAGTTATGCGGATTAAAATGTGATATCGCGTGAAGAAATGACTAGGGTATTCTTAGAATATTTCTTTGTCATATGGACAAATGAGTTTGAATTTTTTAATACTGCTCCCATGAAAATATTATTTTTCGTGTACTGTATTTAATAGAGTCATTTTTTTTAATTAAAATGATGAAATTTTATAGCATAAAATATATTGTATGTACGTCATATATTTTCCGAGAGTGTTATAGCTACTATGAAATACAATACATCACGATGTATTAAATAATTAGATTCAAACACATCCACAATCTCTCAAGGGACACACGAAATTTCCCAGCAAAATAATTATTCAAATTTGTATCGCGAACAGGCATGTCTTTCGAAGTAAATTTATTAAAATTTCATTTGATTAATATATTTTAACGGCAAATATTCCAATTGATTATTTTTTCATCGATATATCTTTATTAGCGGATAGACATAGCTTTGTGGTAAATCAAAGAGGTTCAATTTTGAAAATACCGTATGTTTTTTATCATTTTAAATATAAAAAACCATGAAAAAAGAACACAACACAAAAAATTGCCAACGTATTCCTTTAACCATTGTTGGACTTCAAATGATTCCATATAGCGTAATTTTTTCAGCATCGATAAATATTTGAAAAATATATATTTAAGAAAGTGATATTGCGCACCCTTGGCCTCAATCGAATCACGAAATTGATTCTTAAACTGATTTAATGGCGTATATTTACAAATTCGTATATAAATCACACACACACACAAATATGTGTGTGTGTGAGTGAGTGTGTAATATAATGTTAAAATCGTTTTGCGTTTGTTTTATACCTCCTCATATAATATTTACAATTAGATCCATTCGAATTTGAAAGACAAGGATTTTTTTTCCATATACCTAGTACAAATTGTGAGTTTACATTTAATTAAAAAATCCTTTCATTCGCTTTTGAAAGGATCTCGCATCATTGCACTGTAAAAGAATTCATGTCTTGAAGATTTCGCTTTTGTTTTTGTTATTTTTATTTTTATTTTAAAAAACATATTTAAAAATGATCAATTTTTTTATGCCCATAAAATAGTTTCACTGCCCATATCGACAATGCTTTGAATACCAAATCGTGAAACTTTGGCTATCTTTATTTAAAATTTTATATGCTACTTACATCAAGTAGGTTGATATGAATACCTGATTCACTTTGAATTCTTTAACTGTATGATAGTATTAGCATCGTATTTCAATATTGAATTCAAAATAAATTACAACCGCGAGTATAAAAAAAAATTAACAAGAGGTCGTCGTAGACGTTTGAATTTTTTATTCCATGAATTGTATGACTTTCACAATCAGCGTGGAAAGTGTTAAAATTAAATTAATCGAATCAAATTACTTATTTATAGATCAAAAATATCGATAACGTGACGAGGCAATTGCATGTGCAATTCAAATAAATAATGTATGTTCAGATATCGCATGAATTTTAAGTTTTTATAACATACGTGTATTTTTATCAGCATTTGAAATTTCAACGTTACTTAAAAGTAGAAATGATGAGGGGATGGTAAGGAGAAAATATTCCCTAAACTATCCTGGAATGAAGCCAACCAAAATAATTATCCAATTAATTTTTGCAATTCAATTTACTTTACGTTTGAGCTTTGATACATACTGTTTTGATATTATTATATAATATATGTAGGAAAAATCCTTAAGCGTACAAATATATTATTATTTAATTGATAAACATTTGAAAAAAGTTTATTTATCTAACTCTAAATCTTCATTTGTGTTCATGACATACCACACACTATCAATTTATACCAGTATATAATTTTACGATACGTCGTCGAAAAATTCCAATTCGCGGTAAAAATTCGACAATCCATAACAAATCACATGCCGTTTGAACTGAAAAAAGAAGGAATCGCTCGAAAATAGCCAGTTAGCGTGCATGATTTTTCCTATAGAACGAAAAAAAACTAATACAAAATAAGCAAAACTAACAACAAGTTGACAACGAACTGTCATAGTTTATGAACGTTATAAAAACGGTGCTCAAAACTATCCACGCACCAATTCACCTCGTTAAAACCACATTTGCGTGTATGCTAAATTAATACGGAAAATATACGTTTACCGAAACCGATACTAATCGTATAAAAGCATCGTAAAATCCGGAATAATTGGAGATGTTCGTCCGAGCAATATGTCAAAGCGAATATTTAAAAGGCGCCCTAGAAGTTTCGTTGACGGTAGAAAATTTAATTAAAATGCCCATACCGAAACCGTCGACGGTGAACGAGCCTAGAACTAATTAATTCAAACGGAACAAATAAAAGACATCTTGAATGCAACTGAAAAAAGAGGGAAACCAGAAATGGTTTATGGCATTGCAAATACAGTCTTATAAAATTATAGCCCGTTTTTCCGCTACGCTTCATACGCGAAACCATAATTAATTGCGTTACCGTTTAAAACGCTAGAACGAGGTTGTTCAAATTTTCATATTTTCTATATAAAAATCATTAAATTTTATAAAACGATATTGAAATTTGAATGAGTTATCAATTATCGAGAAAATATTTCCACATTTTTTTCTACTTAATATATTATATATCACATGCGTTCACTTTATACACTCGGTAAACAAATATTTACCTACTCACAACTTTTTGTGCACTTAACCGTATCTGGAACGCGTACTAACATCTTTGTTAATTAACGTTGTCCGGAAACAGATAGGACAATTTACGTGTATCCAACTTTTTTACTTTAACAAAGTTTACGTAGTGTCTTTCAGACGCGTATCACAATTTTCGCTCTGAAAAATAAAATAAAACCCTTTTAATACGCAATTATCTATCTAGGCGTATATATGAATCGCATTCGCCTTCAACATTTTCGATATGCACAGAAAATCGCAATGCAACAAAAAAATTATCTACATTATACATATCTTGATAAATGCGCATATTCTTAATTAATACATATGAAATAAAAACAGAATCAAATGATTTTATTTTGATAAGTTGGTCTTATTAAAAAAAAATTGGTTCAGCATATTATTCATATGCTTATCAGCCGATTGAAATTTTAAGCGGATAGTCATTTATTTTTTTATGAATACAGAAAAGTTTTTATACACAATACAAAAAACTATTAAATATTATATAAAAAAAATAATTTCCAAAAAAATATTTTTAATTATTATATATGTATTAGTTTATATGAGCATACTATATAAATGGTAGAAATAGGTTTCATTTCGCAAGTGACAAGGGGCAGCACCAACCCCAATAGTCGTATTAATTGATTAATGACTCCGTCTGACTCGCACTCCAATCGCAAACACAACCATCATTCGAATCCACATTTATACTTATGTTAGTTCCGTGTGTGGAAAATAGCCCACGAGTTTTCCCTCAGCATGTGGAGGGTTAACTTTTCGGCATTGGCAGAGTGAAGTGGAACACGAACAACACGCTCGACTCACCGCGAACTTCTTGCCAAATGCATTTTAAGATAATGATTTGTATTTCATTTTTTAATTCTGGCTTAAGCGAAGCTATCGTTGCTCTTGTTCCGACGGTGAAAGCATTCACTGCAGTTTTTACATTTCAAATTTAACGTTTTCCAGTAGTTCGAATTCATTGAATCAACGAGAATTCATAGTAAAAAATTAAAAATTAGGAGAAAATATTGTTTTTTTTGGGAAAATGTTTTTGGTTTTACTTTTTTTTAGTTTTTCGTTATTTTTTTCGGTTTTTATAAAAATTAAATATACAGGTAAACCGGAAATTAGTAAAAAATACCGATTTACTGGTAAATCAAAATCACGGTAAATTTTACCTCCTTATTTCATAGTAATGAAGTTTTTTCACTTCAAATTGAACGTTTTAAAAATCAAATTCAACAAGAATTCATAAAAATGAATTTAATTGATTAATACAGTTTTCAATTTCAAATTCATCGTTTAACACTTCAAATTAGATGTTTTATATTTCAAATTCAACTATAAGAAAGTATTATTAAAATCATCGTCATATTAATCAATGAAATTAATTACTATGAAATTTTTATTAATTTATGGAATTTGAAGTGTAAAACGTTTAATTTTTAGTATAAAAACTGTAGTAATCTATGAAATACATTACTATAAATCTTGTGGATTTATTGAATTTGATGTGTAAAACGATGAATTTGAGATTTAAGACGTCCAATTTGAAAAGTAAAAACTGGGGTAGTTGTAAATGAAATTCATCAGTATGAATTTTTAATGTTTTATTAAATTCGAACTGTAAAAATTGTAAAAATCTATGAAATTCATTACTATGAGTTCTTTCTTGATTTGTTGAATTTGATTCGATTCATTTAAAACTGTATTGATCAAAGTGGAAACGCGGCATGTTGTATAATATATAAATCTGTTTCAAAAATTTTTTCAAATTGCATAAAATAAAATCACAACCGCAATCAAATTCATTACACATGAAAATTTAAAAAAAATCCCAATTCAAATTTTCTCTTCAAAAGCTCTCACACGAAACAACACACTAGTGCGAACTTGGCAGAAAATTTCCGCTGAATCCAACGTAGAGCTGGACCATGAAATCTCGCGTTAAACCTGACCTCCGTGTATGTTTTTATCACGACATTGTGAAAACGAACGGCCAAGTGATTATTTCGCAACATTGAGCGGGACGAAAGCCAGAGGCGTCGACGCTTTTATTGCTGGAAAGCTTTCGTCGCGATGACGAAGAATGCACGAGGATGTGAGCACTTTTGGGAATTTCGGAATGCGATGTCCATTCCGAGATGAAAATTTAATTATTGGAGCTCAGGAAAGTTGACCGCGTCGTTAAATTGACTGTAATACAAATTATGATGTTTCTATGTAATTTAATAATTATCTAAATGAACATAAAAATTTTGATTGATCGTCGATTTGAATAGTTGCTGGGAGGGGAAAATTATTTTTGCGTTTGTTATACGTTTTAATATGATTAATGAGCAGAGTGGTTGCGCCGACTGAAAAATAAATAAATATTCATAAATGTGAAAATTTAACGTCGATTAAGATGATGCGATCTATTAATCAAAAAATGAATTTTAGGAAAAATATGTATGTATAAAAAAAATACGTAATCGCATCAGACATATCAATTGCCATTGCTGTTATATTTTAATAAAATTCTTTTGATGAATACAAAATCAAACTAATTTTCCAAACAAACAATAAAAGTACATTTGTATTGCACGAAATCAAACAAATATAATAAATCGAAATCATACTGTTATATATTCGTGATGCAAATTCCGCGCTGTCAATTAAAAAAAATCCTATAATTGAGAGTCAAAGACTAATTGGATAACGTGTTTGAAAATTAACAATTTGATGATTCAAATGCAACAAACAATTAAACGTCGAATGAATCGCACGCTTATATTATATTCCCAATCCGCCATATCAGTTATTGGTAAATTCCGACCCGCGGTAAATATTGTTTTCACATGAAAAAATAAAAAATTCAATAAATTCGAAAAATTTAGAAATTCTTATTCTTGAAAAAAATCGCAGCAGATATATATTTTTTAATTATTGCTAAATTACAATTACAAAAGCGTTTTTCGGATCTCGATACAAGTGCAAAAAACATTTCCATATTTCGAAATCCATTGAACTGTACATTCTGTCAGACCTTCTTAATTGGAAGTGACCGTTCTCCAAAACCATATATTTTAGAAAATCTTACATTGTTATCAACTGCATAAATTTATTAATCAATAAAAAAGCGGGAAAAAAAACTATTCATTGACCCTTATTTTCTCAAAATTGCCTGCTTATAATTTTTTTTTAACTAATTTTTGAATTTTGAAATAACTATTTTGAGATTGATTAGTTATGACTTCTTTAAATTTTGAACCCATCGCTCTTTGAGTAAAATTATCCATGTAAATATTTTCGAATTTGCTATCCAGACTGTCACACCACAAATTTTTACGATCTACTCCTTTCCAAAAAAAAATTCAGCTACATCTTTCGGTACTACTAGGTTTGAGACTCAACTAAATTTTTTTCTTAACCAAAACTAATCTAAACTAACCCCTAGGTGTTAGTTAAGTTAGATTAGGTTATGTTGGGTTAGATTAGGTTAAGTCGGGTTAGGTTGAGTTAGCTTAAAAACCTTACTTAACACCGAAGGCACCTTTCGGTTAAATTGCGTTAAGTTAGGTTAGATTAGGTTGGGTTAGGAAAACAAAATTCAATTCAATCTCAAACCTAGTAGCACTCATTATGCAAACGTTAGTGACAATACCAAATCGCCAACTGAAGAACACCGTCGATACCATCGACCCAACGCTAAACTCTCATAATTTCCCATTCATTTTCCAAACGAATAAATCCAAGAAAGAATACGACACGCATATACGTTTCCAGATAGCACCGCCCGATTTCCATTACGCAAAATACGCCGATCGGAAAAAAATCAACGACAGGAAAAACTCGGACACAAAATGTATGCGCGCCCCGTTACGAATGCGAATGCGCAAATAGTGGCCATACGTCGCGTTCCATTTTCGACGTTACATAAGGCACATTCCGCGCAGATTTATAGATCCGGACGCGCATAAATATAAATAAAAACGTAAATATATTGTATAAGCGGAGTGTATTATAATAATGGCGCGATGCGCGTCGCGGCCAACTTTCGGCATTCGTCTCAATATCGCGGAATTGCTTTTCCGCATTGGCCTGTCGATGATGTACGTGAGGGTGGTTTTGTTGGTTTTCGTGTGTGTGCGTGTGTGTGTGTGTGTGTGTGTGTGTGTGTGTGTATGTGTTCTGTGTTGTGTGGTTTGAAGGTTTCGAGGTTAGGTTGTGTTTGAATGTGCGCGCGGTTTTGATGCGTTCAAAATGGGCGACGATCGATTGACAGTGGGAAGAGTTGTTAATTGAAGTAAAAATCGTATTTGAATTTAATCATATTTGTATTATAAATATTCCATGTGAAATTTATTATAAAATAAGGTTTTTCTAAGCGTTTTTAAGAATGGCGAAAAATTAAATGGTCAGAATTAAAATTTACTTTTTTCGGTCAAAATTTTATTCAAATTATGGTCAGAATGATTATTAAATGGTCAGAATATAAATAGAAAATGATCGAGAAACAAAGTTTGTGCAGAATACAATTAAATTATGGTCAGAATTCAAATAAAGATAGTCATAATAAAAAATGGTTCTTTCATATCAAACCATTTTTTTCATATAATGGATTAATAGAATTTAATCAAACATTTCTGCAGAATTTCAGTGATTTTTATGTGAAAAAAAGAATTTACAGAATTTAAAGAATTGACAGACTTCATTACTTACTCATCATGCATACTCGTTTGTAGGTTAGGTGTTTGATAGTTGGATATAGTTTGTAAATATAACCATTGCGTATGAATAAATAAAAAAGTAATAGAAAAACAAATATTTTTCATATTTTTTATTGATTAACAGAAAATGACATCGATAATGTTGACAATAGTTTTCAGTTCTGCGTTGGCATGTCCAAACTGCCGAGATACTCAAAGCAAGATGCAGTTCTGTGTTACACTCGATCAGTTATATCAATCTTCAACGTTGTATCGACAACACTATTACCAACCGAAAATATTAATTTTGACCATGTGTCAAAATACATATTAATATTTCATATAAATTCAGATTATCTAATTTTTATTTTGACCGCTTGAATTCCAACCTACGAAATATAAATTTTGACCAAAATTATATTAAAACTCTGACCCGAAAAATACGGACCTTTAAAAAAGACCGGTTTTTAATATTGATAAAATTCTTTGTCTCAGATCGAATTGAATATGACCATGTCCATCAATTATTCTATACACAATTTTTTCAACTTCGAATCGATGTATTCATATATATTTTATACTTCGTTTGTAAAATTACTCTGTTTGTATATAACACAAAAAGTTTTGTCGTATGAAAACTATATAGTGAGAAGGTGTTTTGTTGATGTTTTTCAAAACTAAACGCCTTCCTTTTCTGAAATTTGAACCTCTTTTTCGTTGTCTTATTTCCCGGCTTACAAAACTTTAGCCTTGCAGATAAAAATAAAGAATAAACCTAAAAAAAGAATCCAACCCAACATAACTTGACCATTGACTTTTCCAAGATTATAAATAAGAAGGGGTATGGGAACGAAGACTAAGAAAAGTTCAAATCTTGTTGAAAAAACATAAGTAAAGCGATATTCCGATATATAATATAATACATTGTACACAAACATAGCAATTTTACCAACAAAGCATAACATATACACATAAAACTCTTAAAGCAATCTTCATTTAAACATTTCGTTTAGGTAAAATTTAAATAACTGCCACGGATCCAAACGTCAACCGTCAGTTACGTGGAATGTCAAAACTTGTGCAATTGCAACAGTTTAGATTGTTATATTTCGTGCCCAAATTTATACACAGAATAACAGACAAGCGAGTTGAGCTCTTTGGACCATCGAGGCTTTATTACGTTACGTCCATGGTGAACTTCGAAGAGACGTGCATTCTCCTAATTGAGCCTAATTTCGCGACGAGACAAGTTCTGAATTTAAAGGGGTTCTAAACACGATTCCGAAGCTTGGAATTTCGAAAAATGTTTCTTTTGACGCTGAAAAGAAGCCCGAGCTCACCCCTAGGACTCTTTGAATGAAAAAGGACGAGTTCGCTCTTACGTGACTCATGTTTAGTTTGAAAATTCCAAAATTAACTTGTTTCGAAATTTTTGCTGGTTGAATGAAAATTTTTCTTCATAATTTGAAAATGTTTAATATTTATTTTGTAGGAATAAATATATATTATATTATATTATAATCGTTATGTATACGGTCGACCTAGCATAAATTTATGTAAGGGCCATAATTAATTTAGTAACAGCTGGATATTCATATGATTAATCACATAAGATAATCTGTTTTTTAATAGTACGAAACAGTAGTTCTAATTCGAGCATTATATTTTACCATAAAAAAACAATAATTAATTATAATGTTTAATTCTAAAATAATAATATAATAATTGCCATTACTTAATATACTAATGCACTTGCAGTTTTTCAAACAATTTATTGATGTATTTATACTATTTCCGAACTCTTTAATAAACTCTCCTACTATTTATTGAACGAATGAAAAGAGAAAATACATCACTTTCAGGGACAAATTCACCAACGGCGTCGAATGTGCTAATGAACACTCCGTTTAATCTGTTGTAAAAGCTTACTAGTTCAAACGTCCAGTGTCCAATGTTTGCTTTCTATCTGATTCAATCGTACCATACTCAAATGTATATAGACGATGTCCAATTTCTTTTAAACAAATATCAATATAATAAAAACAATTTCCTCGAATTCCCAAAGATGCATTTCATCCATATAAAAATATTCTATTATATATATTTATCGCTGGAATAAAACTGGAACCTCTATACACTGAAAGTATACAAAGTATTCCGTAACAAAGGCGAAGTTTGCTTAATAAATTCGCGTGTTAGGGAACGTGAGCTAAAAGTGCACTCGCCTGTTCACACTGGCTTTATCTAATTTAAGCGATTAGCAAGTGTGATGGTAATAAAGATGTCAACTAGAAAAGTTTTCAGCACCATCACGCAACCTTATTCCACCATGAAAAAACTGAAATACGTTAATGCGTTTCGTGTTGAACATCGAATGGATAAATTATTGACGTATTAGTGTCTATATTTATAGCATGTGAATAAGTAAATACATATAATTAAATTAGTTCAATATTTAAAATGTTGATTTATGTTACTAAAAAAATGATGTTCTACATACTTTTTTCAATAATTATTAATTCAATATAAACCGAATTCACAATATGAAAAAATGGCCATAAGAATGATGTGGAACTTAAGTGATAAACATACCTTTTTCTCACAACAGTCCAAAGCTATAAAATCTGACACAAAATTTTTAAAAAAATCTATCAAATATCTAAAAAATTTATATGACTTTGTAATGCATGATTTTTTTTATAAGTCACAACTTTCTGAATGGCCACTATAGCGATAATGTAATAAAATGTAACACACATTATTTTCACATCATTATTAGATATTTTGTACCAAATTAAAAAAAGGGATATGTTTTGGAGGAAATAAAAAAATCATACGGTCAAATATTATATTAAAATATTTGGATACAGGAAAATTTAATTTTCATTCTCGACAGCATGCATAAAATTTTCGGAACAACTACCAATCTCAAGAGACCAATTTAGCTCTACCACAACCCCATTATCCATTCAACGAATAAAGGTATGACTCCATAGTGAGCATGAGCATACAAAAAACATAAACATGACCACGTCCATTTTGGCAAAACTTCATAACGAGCATAAGCACCAGCACACTAAAATAAAAATATCCATATTTGTATGAGACTCCATAATGAGCATAACTGCTAACATACGGAAACACATGGAAATAAACACATCCGTATTCACCCAAGACCTCATAGTGATCATAAACGCTAACATCCAGAAATTCAAGAAAATGGATGCCTCCGTATTCAGAAGCTATAGTATAGTAATTATTGTGAGTAAAAAGGGCTAAAAATTAAATAGTTCGAATTCGCCTAAGGCCTCATGATAATCATTAACACTAATATACGGAGATTTAACAAAACAAATACATCCGTATTCAGACTAGTGCTTCTTCTTGATATTTTTTTTTATGATACATTTTCTATTATTGAACATTAAGTTTATACAAATATTTTTTTATACCGCTATTCAAAATTTGAATATATGCAAACTTTTTACAAAGTAAAAAAGAAAAAGTTGAAAGGTGAAAAAGTTTTCTTAAGATATTCACAATAAAAAAAAAATTTTTGTACGGATGGGTAAGAAGCATTGATTTTTGATCATTTTTTTTAAATTGCTTATTTTATAGTTAAAAATATAAAAATTGGTTAGTGTTTCGTTTTTGTACCCTAATTATGAGAATGGGTTAGATATCTTCATGTTTGATACATTAATCGAAAGATTTTTAACAGAGATGTTTCCAAAAATATTTGAAATCTTTGGAATTCATTTTATTATACAAGAAATATAATATGAAAAAACAATAGTATCTCTTTGCTTCAGTAATTATTTAATAACTAATCACGTATTTCTAATAGTTTTCAGTTGATGTAGATTTTTTTATTCCTATTTAAGGATTAAATACATAGTAAACAAAAATTTAGGTTTGTCTGCCATATTATCTTTTTTTGTGAATTATTTTATTAGTGCGCATGTGCGAAATTTCGGATTTTTTAATCAAAAAAATAATAACTCTAAAATTATGATACTTTGGATTAAGGCATGTTTGATTTAAAACATTCCAAATAACATAAACTATCACCTCTTTAAAGCTTTACCAAAACCTTTGGACCCCTCAATATAACAGAAAAAAATAAATTGAAAAGACAAACAAAAAGTCGATATGTTTGATTTTTTTTAATATTTAATCTAACCGATTTATTAGGAAATAAATTTCATATAGATATTTTCCATACATCAAAATCTCTCAAGAATCCTCAACAAATTCGAAATGGGAATTCTTATTTCGAGAAACAAAAATCACCAAAAAATCAGAACACCTAATCCCAACCCCATAATAGGCATACAAAAAGTCTCAAAATTAAACACATCCGAATTCGCTTAAGACCTCGCAGTAATCACAAGCGCCAACACCTGAAAATTCAAGAAAACCAACGTATCCATATTCAGACCCCGCACTGTCCATATAAAAACCCTCGAAACCAAACACATTATCAACGCCCACACTTGCGCACACCACTCACCGCAACACACACCGCAAAATTCGCGATTCCGACATTAAAAAACGGCCGTCTCCCGCGTAAAAACGTCCATCGACACTAATCGAATTATCATCGACGAGACAAAACAAACAAAGACCGAAAGCGAGCTGATCGCCCGAGCGCGAAAGCTCGCACGTGCGCCTCGAAAAGCACGCCCGGGCGAGTTTCCCGCTCGTTATGGCTCGCATAACAATATTTATAAGGGCGCGACACGGGCCGAAATATGTTTTAATGCGCGCCGACAGGGGCGGACTAGGCGGGGAGCGCTTAATTGGAAACGTCGCAGCTGTCCGCAGAAACGTCAGGTGTGTGTGTGTTTGTGTGTTGTGTATGTTTTTGTGTGTGTGTTTGTGTGTGTGTTTGTGTGTTGTGTGTATGTGTGTGTGTTGTGAGTGAGTGTCTGTGTGTTTGTGTGTTGTGTGTGTGTGTTTTGCGAGTTCTGCTTTCTGAGGCGCGTGGAAAAATTCGAGGAATTCGCGCGGTTAATTGTGCGCGTGGAGTTGAACTCTTTCGGGGCGGAATTCTGTTGACGGTGCTCGATCCCGTTTAATGGGGGTTGGAAATTGTGTTAATTTTGTGTTTTAGTCGGTGATGCAGGCTGTTTGGGAATTTCGTTGTTTTTTAATGTGAATTCCGTTGAGATGAATCGAAAATGATTAGGAAAAAAAACGAGAACTCGTGACGATACTCGAAACTCTTTTTACACTGTTCCGAAGTAATATGGTGAAAAGAACCGTCTTTTACTTACTGTTTGATATACCATAAGATTCAGAGCAGGAAAGTATCCGATTATAATTATTAAATTTAAAAAAAATCATTGTTTTTATTATTTATTGTGAATTCCGTTGAGATAAACCGAAAGTTATTAGAAACAAAAACCCAAAACTCGTGACGATATTCGAAACTCTTTTTACACGGTCTGTAAATAATACGGTACGAAGAAAATTAACCGATTTTTACTTACTGTTTTGATGTAATATAAAAATGAATTATTATACCATACTGGTTAAATTCAGAGCAGGCGAGTATATGATCAAAATTATTAAATTTAAAAAGTCATCGATTTTTTGACGATTTCATATGTCGAAATTTTTTCACGTTAGACATTTTTCAGAAAGTATATATA
>JAOXNN020000031.1:3230160-3243656 GCA_028571205.2 Hydropsyche betteni | reverse complement strand
ATTTTAGCTTTTGGTGTGCCGCAGAATTCTAAGAAGAATTTTGGTGTGCCGTGGGTGAGAAAAGGTTGCGGAGCACTGGTTTAAATAATTCGGTTTTGAATCGATATAAACGAATGTTTGTAGATAGTTCAATGTGCCGAATTCGAATTAGGTACCTATCTCAAAATGAGAACGAGGTGATTTTGATTGCTTTCACAATGAACGATATGCGCGTTCATTGTTGTGAAAGTGTGATAAATAGATTTTTTTACTGAAACGATTGCAATTGTGAATATATTATAAATCTTTTGACAGTAAATAAACCTTATCGTTGAGATGATTTTTCAGTCTTATCATCTGAACGACAGGCATAATAAACATGATTTTAATTATTTTGTTTTGTCACCATTAAAATACGACTTTGATAAAATCAGATGCAAATTATATCGGTCCGTTTTACTAACATAATTACTCATATTTGCATCCGAGTAATATTCGAAAACATCATATGTGTGTGTATACGTAATAAATCAATTTCTCATTTTGCTAAATTAATTTTCGATAAACTCATAATCATTTTATATTATACTAACCAACAAATGATAATGCCCATCTGCGATCAATAAATTTCTCGAATTAAGAATGACGCACATCCGGACGGTTCAAAAAAACAATATGCACTCAGGGTGAAAGATCTAGATTTCTTTTTTTATACATACACATCATTTTCGCAAACGTTGAACTGTGAGAAAAACACAGATAAAGACTGCATCGTGTATTCTTTTTTTTCCCCCGCTTCGTGTATTTTGTTTCGAACGCTTCTCGGAAATCGTCGCTGATATAAATTTCAAATTAAACGGCTCTTTAAAAAAACATTCCATTATTATAATTCCGTTCACCCCTGCATGAGCGACTTTGTATATTACAAGAGATTTTCTTTTGCGTGAATTAAGTCGAATATAATGGAAACGTTTAAGATTTTGATAAATATTATTTTTTTAAGCACAATGTCGATGTTCGGATGAAGAATGGGGTCTACATTGTGTACCGAGTGAAAGAAAGTGAAGACAACAATTATTATGCGTATAAGCACGTACAGGGACCGGTTTTCTAACATCTGTTCGAATGCATCGTGTTAATTTATTGTAAAGCTAAAACATCAAGAAGCGTGCAAAGTTTGATATTTTGTTTTGAATAAAATTTAAACTAAGCAGATGCTCCTCTCGTAGCTCAATTCATTACGAGAGGGAAGCGAACGATTCGCATCAATCCTTTGGCTTCATTGTGTTATTACGAGGTTGATGCTTGATTTGTATGTAATAAAAATAGTTTTATGACGCATTTAGATGTAAATAAGATGATAAAATCAATTATTGATCCAATTAAGCGATATAGAATGCAGTCGAGCTGATTCAATTATATAACCCGACGGGATTTCAGTCATTTTCAAATCGCTGCCGTTTTAATTGTTGCCGAGGCTAAAATATAATGAAAATGCGGTTATTTTTAACGAGATAACGTATCTAGACATAATTCGGTAATGTGTGAATTGGACAAACGTCAAGCGTTAAAGCCAAATGACGGATTTCACGAATTAAGTTATTACCTACCCGTAAACTAACACGTATTTACAAATTTGAAACAATACGATAATTCATTAAATAAATTTATCGAATCCAAACGTTTCAGCATACAAAAACACAACACGAAATCTCGACATCGACTAAACGGCGAAGTTCCTCCGACCAAAAAAAAAAAACCAATCAACCGAAAAACAAACTAAGACGAAACCCACTAAAAAAAAACAGATAGCGCAAAAGGACCAACAACGAGCGCAGGAGACTTCCTTTCGCTCTCGTTAATTATTTACGTGCCGGCGAACACAACACGCCAAAACGACGGCGATTTTCCGAGAAACCGGCGACAACCCGCGGCCGAAACTCACACCGAAATCTGCGGGAGATCCTGCAGATTTCAACGAGGCGATTCTCGAAGAGACAGGCCGAAAGGCACGAACGTGCGAGAGGATGTTCGAGCGCGGGACGTGCGCGGCGCGCGGCGGACAACGCTAAACTGACGGGCCGGTGCCCGAACGCGCCGAATCGATAGCGTGCGTGGAAAAATTATACGAAATTACGATTGTTCGAAACAGCTGACCGTTTCGAATTGTTACTTTTTTGGGGATTTGGGTGGTTGTTGTGTTGTGTTTTTTGTATATATATATATTTTTTTTTTAAGTTGGACTTATATTTGTTTATGAAATGTGGTGCGGTTCGATCTGTCATTCTTTGGTGGACACCCTGGTATAACACGGATGTATAAATTGTGGCATATTTTTTATACAACACGCTTTATATAAAACGATTTCAGGAAAAAAAATTAATATATTTGATTTGTACGTCCATGAAATGTGCCATAACATTAAATTAGAATTTTTTTTAATTGAAAAGGATCCTATAATAGAAAGAAGTTCGAAATTCAAGAGGGAATTTGAACAGATTTTGGAATCTTATAAGAAAATACGTAAAGATTTATACGCTAAAAGCAAACAACCGCTTATTACCGAATTTTTGAAGTCTAAAACCACAAGAAATCCAAAGTCCTCCGATGATGAAAACTTACAACCGATCTCGAAAAAGAGTAAAAAATACAGAATTCTAAGCGATAGCGATGATGAATGAATACTATATTATATGATTAAAGTTTTTTTCAGTAAATATGTAAATGTATATTTGGTTATTTAAAAAAATACAGTACATATTCATATAAACTATCTATGTTTTTTTTTTCGGAACGTTAACTCTAATTTTGTATGAACTTCAAACCTTGTATAACACGGATTTGTATTACACGACGTTTTTGTGGAACCATATGACCGTGTTATACGAGGCCCAGGTGTATTTGACTTTCTAAACAAAAAAAATGGAACACGTGTTTCAACAAACACAAAATATAATATTTTATCGACATATTAGTCAAAATCAATATTCGCATCCTTAAAATTGTTGCGAATCACCTCAACTGCAGAATGGTTCTTGCAAGTAAAGGATTGGAGACGGCAACACTTCATTGATGCTGAGGATCTTTTTTTCTCCAGTGCACATGACCTACAAATACCGCGTTTTGGAGGGATTCTTACGGAAATTCTCAAATATCAATGAATAACAATAATTTCCAAGCACACCTGATACGTTCATAAGTCTGAGAGACCCTTATCATGGAAAAGCTCGAATCTCGATACTGGTGACTCAATGCGTAAGAAGCGATAATTCTAATTGTCGCCAATTTTGTGACAGCTCGAAGGTTTTGAGTGATGTTAAAGTCGGTGGTGGTTTTACCTATGAAGGTTCTAGCCTCAGAATCAGAAATCGTACATATGATTTTTAAATAATAAACTATTATTATTTGAATCACTTTTTGACCCTTTTAACGTGGATGACCGCTATAGCGATCGTGGCTATCGAAAATCGGTAGCGCGGAAGATCGGCGTTTAAACAAAACTATAAAAAATATTATGTATTTTTTTATGGATGAGAGTGGTTCAGGATAAAAACGAATGGAAAAGTATCGAGGAAGCCTTTGTCCAGCAGTGGGCTGCTTATGATGAAGATGATGTATTTTATAATTTAAAATAATATTATACTATAAGTACGAATTGATATATTTGATTAATAGAAAAAAAATACGGTGCATATTTACAGTCGAAAACTCGGTTAGGAATGTGAATGTCTATTTCTTCGTCGCAGGTAAAGGGTTAGAAAAAAAGGTGTTTGTTTGTACAAAAGCTAATTTTATTTTTTAAAACCTATTTGTCCTTTATTTCTTGGAACCGACTATTATACAGTTGAGATGGTTTAACATAAAACGGATGTGACCGGAATATTTTTATATCAAAAGAATTTTTTGTCAATGTTTTCTATAATGTGAAATTTAATTAATGAGATTTATTGTTATGTGCTTTCGCATTTAATTAAATTAAATCACATTTTTTTCGCGAAAATACTAAATTAGAAAATTCTATAACACATATGAGTTTGAAAACAGACTATCCATATATTGAAATTTGAAATTTGAATTTGAAATTTGAATTGATGATTGGCATTGCTTTTAAGTTAAGACAAGCGATATCCAAGAATTGTTGTTTAAAAATTAGTGAAAAAAGTGTAAACACACTGGATAACATGGCGGTTGAAAACAATAGATACATTTTATTCGTCTAAGATACGAAATATTTTCATGTTTAACGATAACCACTATATATCAAAAATGAATGAGGAAATGTTTGCCTCCGGTGCGACTATTATATTATATTTTCCAATTTTGATGATTAGTGAGAATGGGGCGGTCGAAATATGCTTGGAATCCTACCCTATATATTATATTATATTTTATTATATTTATTATTATATTAAAATTGTGTATGTAATGAGGCTGTTAAAATTTTTTGACACATCGAGCCCCTAGTAGAGTAAATCCACTATTGGTCAACATGGTGTCACATTGGTCGATGGGGTGTTTGAATATCGAGCTCGATGGATAATTCGGAGGTTGATGATATAGGTTTTTTTCATTAACTCGATTGTTTGAATTCAATTATAAGTTTGATTATTAGCTGAATGATTTAGTCTGATTGTGAGATTATATAGTTTATTCAGTTATTTTAAGAGTTTTCTCCTTATTATCGCATAGAAAACCATTCGATTATCAAATATCGTCTGAAAAGTTTAATTAACTTTTCATTCTTTTCAAAAATTTAATGTGATGAAAATTAAAAACCAAAAAAAAATATTTCTTAGAAATATTATATAATAAATCGAAATAGACCAGAGTAAATCTAATCGTCAAGTCCCCAGCGTGCTTTCAACTGTCTGTCGGTTAAATGTCGTTAATTGATGGCAATTCAAGGTTGTCTTTGATTAATCGTTATGTGTGTTTGCATTTCGATTTTAAAATTGGTATTTAAACTGTTTGAACAGTTCGTATGGAAATTGCAGACGGCACAAATTTAAAGAGCACATGTAACGATCACATGCCAAAGCACACACAACATACATCACAAATCGACAATCAAACTCATCGCACTTTCCGACAAACGACCGAAAATAATATTTCATCGAAAACAACTAATTTCGAATCGCCTTTCCGCCTGTTCGCATTGTAAAACCGAGTTCGAAGGATCGTGGCATAATTTGTGGTATCCTCTGGGTCCGAGCGGGGTATGGGTCCGCCGAAATGCACCCCTGAGCCTACTTTCTGCATCTTTTATAAAGTTGAGAAACTACCCTCGAAGCCCTCAACCCCTTCGCGCTCAAGTAATTCCGCAACGGAGGAGTCGCCGTCGTCCTGCGACGCCTATGCGGCTTTCTTCAGGATACGTTGTGCTATGTATATTTTGTATTATGTGAAACGAGTGGGTGGTCGAAGGGTCCTGAGCGTTTCCTTGTCGACGATATATCGCGGCTTGTTAGGGTCGTGATTATCATTGGAGAAATTATTTTGTGATCGCTCAAAAAATAATTAAATTATTTCATCTTCTTATATGTGTTACAGTCAAAGTGTGTTTCTCAGTTAAAATATAGTTTGACTAGTTAAAATATGTTTTGTCTAACCCACGTAGTTATTTCGTGTGACGCAATGGAAATATGATTTGACTGGTCAGAGTCAGACAATGTGTATTTTGACGTCAACTAACAAGCCAGGGTTGCCAACGCCGCTGGTGAACCGTCTCGAAGTTGCACGTATTTAGTGTTTGAAACGTTGAGAGGAATGATTATAGTTTGTAGTTAAATGTAATATAAATCTAGATTGTATATCGTTCCTGAATTTTTGAAAAAAAAAAAATGAAGATTTACTCGAAAAAATATATAAAAAACGATAAATATTGTTGAGTTGAGTTAGTTACATCAATTAATTAAGTATAATTTCAGTATTTTTTTTATTTTTTTGAATTTTGAACTGTTTTTTGATAAAGTAACATTATTAACATTGTAATAAATTGCTGATATGATTATAATGGCACAAAAATTTCACTTGTCCACTAATATAAGCCATTAAACGTCACTTGTCCATTAATATAGACTCGAAACTAACGTTTTTGTGATAAATGCTTTGTTGAGATTATTCTGTTATTAAATTTTTTTCAATAATCAAATCTAGAAGTAAAATACATATATGGTTTAATACAAATATTCTTTTCAAATATCTGAACTGTGGAAACTCATCTGTCAAGTTGAAAATACACTTTAACTAGTGAGCACCAGTTAAATTGTATTTTCGTCTGTTGAAATATACCATAACTAGACAATTTGTATTCAAATACACTTTGTTTAGAGCGTCAGACAAAATATACTTTGACCAATAATACACTTTGACTGAAACATATATAAAAATGAATTGCCGTTCGGTTTAAGGCTAAAACTTAAAAAACACTTGACTGATTTGGATATTTATTTTTTTCATTTGTTCGCTTTAACTAACAGGTGGTTTACAAAAAAAAAAATAGGGAAATTCCTAAAAAAAACTAAAAAAAATAATATAAGTAATTTTGAATGGAAAATTACACCGCTATTTACATTTAGAGTCGAAAATCTATCATTTGTTGACAAAAGATCTTTTTATATATGCAAAAACGACGGGACGAAAGCAAGAAACGACAAAAACGGGACGTATGGTTTGCTTAGTTTTAGTGAGACTAATAAACAGCGAATGTAGGCGATACGAAGTTCACCGGGTCAGTTAGTTAGTAATATATATTTTTGAAGTAAAATTGATAAAGGGTATAGATTTTCATTTAATGAAATCGTCTGTATCAAATTTAATATCCAAAACGGGAAAATAATATTCACCCATTCAGGACCGGCTCGAGGGTATGAGGCGCTTTAGGCAGATTGATTTCGAGCGTTCCCAAGCCATAATTCTTAAATATTTTCCGAAAAAATCATATTATATATATGCCAATTATCTCGGAACGTATCTACCAAGTAAATCGGGAGATAAGTATATATTATTATTACATCATTAAAATTCACGTTCACGCCGAATGAATTGATCCGTATTAAAATTTCGTGAACAATCCCAAAATCACGCATCAAATGATATGCGACAGGGAGACGCGCGAAACGATTAAAGCAAAATTGATTGAATTCGAATTTCCCATCGATAAACAAACCGACGAAGGCCGTCTGGCGCAAAACATTCAAATTTTCCCGGAAAATTGTCACATTCGGGACATTTTACGCGCGTTTTTGTTTATTCGAAATGTTAACGTCGCTTCGGCGGCCGAAAAAGATCGGATAAGGTGTAAATATAGTTAGCGTGCTGTGAAATTCGGGTTTTGAAATTGAGATTACTTTTAGACGCGGTCGAAGATGGATGTGCAGTCGGCGTTATCTCTTATTCGTTCGTGAGTTGATTTTTTTGATGGTTTTTGAATGTTCGAGTGGTGGATTTGGTGTGTTTTGTTGCGAGGTTTGTTTGTTTCTGGTATATTGTTCGATTAGGTGATAATGTGTGTATTTCGGCTGGTTGACGTATTTTAGAATGTTGTGGATGTTTTGTAATGGTTTTTATATGGTGTCTTTAGTTGGAAAATAATTATACTTGATTATTAAGTATGTACATAGAAAATATTTAGTAGATTGTGAATTGTGTTTGTGGAGGATTTTTGGAATGAAGAGATAATTGTGAATGTTTGTGTATATAAAAAATATTTTTTACTGTTATTTTATAATGTTAATTATGATTTTAATCCAATTAGTTTATATGATGTACATTTCTTGATGATAATAAATTTTCATTGAAAAATTATGTAAGCGACATCTCTTGTATTAAATATAAACAGTTTTCTGTTTACATTATAAATTTGTAAAATGCAACATAGGTGGCAGGATATACAACAGAACAATTTTTTACAAATTTTAATTTTCGTTTTTGTTTATAATTCGAATTTAATAAGTTGGTATCTATATTGCAATCAATTTATTTAATGTTTTTTAATTTTTTTTGAAATTAATTTTAAATTATATAATAAAATTTCACTCAAAAATTAAATTAATCATCGCTACATATGGATTAAGTTAATATAAATGTTTATCGATTTCATGAAAGCTGATTTATCAGACAAAAAACGAAAACGATAACCCAAATATAATATCGGTACAGTCTATTCATACACATTTTTTTTACGAAATAATGTGTTCAATAGCGTTTTCGAACACGACTATCAAATTAATAATTCATAACCGTAAATCAAAACAATACATTTGTAAATACCTAATTCACAGCAACACAGAAAATTGAACTAAATGATCATGTTCAAATATACACAAAACATCCCACAAAAATAAACTGAAAATCATATTTTATGTATACGATACTACCATTTTTTTTAAACGAACCGAGAGCGAGTTTTCTTTTCAGCATTTCACAAAATTGAAATGAAATTCCTCAAGAATGGCATCCGAGGACTTCTTTGAAACCGGAGATATTGCGAAAATATCTTCGATTAATATAATACGAATTCGATAAACCTTTATTTTAGGTGTATTTACTATTTATCGAAAAACTTGTACAGGTGCTCAAATTAAATATGTATTTCACGTGTAACTTATGCATTCGTAAATTAAGTTATATTTGACGGTTTTACGAATAGTTACAAATTTGCACATGCTAAAATTTCGAACGACCAAATATGTAACGACATGTAAACTGTTGAAATAACTTGCGAATTTTATAAAAAAAATATATATGTATTTCGAATCGAAGACGCACACATTGACCGAAATATTTCAATACATTTAACAATAATTTGGGGTGGCGCAAAGGGCTTAATAATCGCCGCTCCCCGCGCCCCCCACCCGTCTCCTTGCGTTCGCCGTATGCACCATCTGGACGCAAACTGCATCCTTAAACCCTCCCGCATAAAACGCAAAATCGCATCCTACGCGAGCGGAGCACAGCAACTGTTCAGAAGTGGCAACTCAACACTCATTCGCATTCGTCTTTTGTGAAAAGCGGACGTCTTCCGGCTGAAGCGAAGAACGCGTTTATTACGCGCGAACTATCACTGAAAACAGAAAGGAGGTAAGTCCTTTTTCATTATCCTCGTTCGAAAACGGCGTTAAGCCCCCGCCGGACTGGCCGCTTCCTGGAACCGAGGTGAGTGTATTTATAAATGGAGCGATTTCGGGACGCATCATCACGCACGTTTCGACGCAGGGCCATGGCCGTGGATGGCGTGCGTTGTGATCGATTCGCCCGCGCGAAGGAATATTGTTTTTGTTGGATGTGAGTTTTTCGGGCGAGGCGCGAACATGGTCGGTTTCGTCGCGGCCGTTATCAGTTGTGGCGCGAAATCGGGTCGAAGCGCGGTTTTTTTTTTTTAGCCGCGAGATTAGTCATTTGAAATTTCGCCATTGGTTTCGTTCGTGACGTAATTGTCGTGCGAACGCGCAATTATGAGGATGGGACAGCAGGGCTTTGTTGCACAATGGGGGAGTTCAATTCGAATTTGAAACGTACGTAGTTTTCGATTCGAACTTTCGATCTTGGACGCGCTGAAAATCGACCATCTTCGCGGCGAGCGATCGAAAAAAAGCATGCGCATGTGAGCGAACCCACACGCTTCTTACAAAGGAAACTTGTCGAAAAAGAAACTCGCGAAATGTCCACTTACACATTTATCACACTCGCCACCGTCTGAACTTTGCCATTTGCCGAAAAATAAAAACTTACTTTTTCCCCCGAACGTTTTTTTCGAGTACGTAGTTATTGTAATGTTGGTAACATTGTTTCAGCCCTTGCCGCATACGGTGTCGAATTTTACCCGCAATAAATTTTCTATAATAATTTTTTGCATTTTAATTGCGGAAATATGTCATTGAAAAAAGTGTTTGCTGACCTCATTTTTATGATGTAATTTAAATGTTAATTTTTATTAATTTTATTTGGATATTTTAAGCATTTTGCATTATTTAAATTTATCAATGTTTAAAAAAATAATTACTTAATGAGTTAGATAAGAATTTCGTCGGTTAAGTTTTTCCAAAAGCGTCTATTAACGAAGTTGAACGATATATTGCAAGGTCAATAAATGAATATGATTTCTTGCCGACGGATTAATAATAAAACCGTTTAGTAAGAAATTATTTTTAAAAGTAAAACTCATTAGGAGTTATTTTTCTTGATACGCGTTAAAATAGTACTATAATTTCTGTTAATATTGAATATAAAACGTTAGCGTTTTCCAAATTATTCATATGACGGGATGTTTTACAAATCCTATAATTTTTACGAAACACTTGTATCAATCGAACCTTTAATTTTTCAAGCATTTCTGACTCATTTTGATTTCGAAAACTTTTCACACTTATTCACACATAATTTGGAAAACACTATCTCATACGACAACAATATGAATAATTCATCCCATTGAGTCATAAATTCGACTATTTCCGTTTTGTTTAAAAACAGAATAAACACAATAAATAACGGCTAATTGGACAATTGAACAGTATGACTTTAATGTGTATTCATTGCATTATCGATCTAAGATTTTCATTTTAATCCATTATATGGAGGAAATATTCTTCACAATTTAAATTTATTATTATAATATTTTATTTAAATTTTTTATATACAGTAAACCCCGATATAACGCCAAGATAGATTCCACGTTATAGGGGGTTAAGGTTTTTCAAATTTATTTATTTTTTTGACATTTTTACGTGTTAACTGCTTGTTTCAAATGCATTAAAAAAAAATTTTTTTTTATGTATTTGAACGATATGGGGGGAGGAGTTATAGGAGAGGGTTTACTGTATATAAAAACGACAAGTAATCCACTTTCTCACAATTAGATCAATGACACATTTCCATCGTACAGCATATTAAAGTTTACATAATTAATCGCCCAACAACCCATTGTCCGATCGGCCGTTCGATACTCCACGTAAGTCGACCTCACCCCTCCGTGTGCGGCAAAGGGCCTAGTTTATTATTTATTATTTTTGCATACGATTTTTTTTCATTGCATTTCCATTTCGATTAGCGGGCATGCCTGGCGGAACGCTGGGTGGTTCGTACACGTCCCTGGAGTATGTGTACAGGGGCACGACCCTGCCCCAGCCCAAGATCAATGGGGGTGTGTTCGACTCGCTCAAGAGGGTGCTCTCGAACACCATGTTGGGGCCTCATGGCACCTCGTCAGGGGGCTCTGACCCCCTCATAGTTAACAGCGACCCCGCCGACGCGGCCGTCATCATGTCCAGGTAGGAACAACGGCGAAGAACTCGAGCTTTCGTTTTTGCATAGTATCAGCATTGTGTCCCCATATCTAGTACTAATCGATGTGTGGTTTGCGGTTTCTTCCTTGGCTTTGTGGGATTTAGGACGATGGCGACCGCAAGCGTTGTAATTTCTGTGGTGATTGCCGATTGCGGTCGCTTTGTCGCACGCTAGTTCGCTGCCGAGGCCCGAGACAATGAATGATCGCGAGGTTTCGAGGTTTTCGCGAGACTTCGAGGTTTTCGCGAAATTTCGAAATTTTCGCGAGATTTCGAGGTTTTCTCGTGATCGCGAGATTTCGAGGTTTTCGCGAGACTTCGAGGTTTTCGCGAGATTTCGAGGTTTTCTCGTGATCGCGAGATTTCGAGGTTTTCGCGAAATTTCGAGGTTTTCGCGAGATTTCGAGGTTTTCTCGCGATCGCGAGATTTCAAGGTTTCCGCGAGACTTCGAGGTTTCCGCGAAATTTCGGGGTTTTCGCGAGATTTCGATCGTCGGTCTTTTTCGATGATGATTGTTGTCTCGGCCTCGATTGTGTAGTAGACGCACTGCGAGTCAACCAAAATGTCGGTTTGTATTGACGATATGCAGTTCATATGCGTAAGTTTGTATGAAGAATTCGATGTCGGATTTTCGTGCAGATTTTCGTTTGTGAAAATGGAATGTACGTGTGAATATAGCCGATTTGTGGTTGTCTTTTGATGTGCGTATTTTTTGTTCGGGATGGTTGTGAATACTTCAAGTTTCGTTTGTTAGAAAAAATTGAACCGATAATAAAAACGATACTTTCGGGATTCGATTTGGGCGTGATGAGATTTTCGATTATCGTCTACAACCTTGTAATATTTAATGATTGTTTTATATAAAAGTTTTAGTCGCTGTATTGATTTTCTTAATTAAATTATTATTATAAAAATCATTAAAATGATTAATTTAAAAATAAAACAGTCATGGTCACTCCTCCAAAACCACACGATATTATTGCACACCATATCGAATGTATCAAGTCAAAGAATAAAATATGGAAAATTGAAATAAATCTCAAAACAGCACAAATCGAACCGAACGAAGCCAATCCACCGTATTCACCACCATCGCCGTGACAATACACTTTTCTTTTGTTACGTAACAGTTACTAATAATTTGCGATAATTCCGACGACAAATATGCACATGCGTACATACAACGTAGATGACATAATTAATTTTCACCGTATTTGTACGAGTAGTATGTACTTTAGTTCCCTTATTGATTTTCAAAAGTGACGTAAGGTGCATTCTGCCACTGCACCATGTATTAATATATAACCACCATAGCACCTGCAGAATTGTTAAAGTGTACTTGCGTGTTGTATGTATGTATGTGAGTATTTATTCGTTACAGTCATTATTCGATGTTTTGAAAAGAGGCGGTTCTCAACAGTGTTATCATTTTAATCGAACATTTCGTTTGTGTTTAACTTATTAGTGATTCGTTATTTTTTTAAATAATAACTCATCGATTAGTTTTTAACTTTCATGTTTCAAATCAGTTAATTTTAATATCATTTTCGATAATCTATAAGATAAGGTTTCTATCGTTTTTTTATATTTATTATAATCATTTAATAATTTTTTCGATCGAATTGTTGAATTGAATTTTAAATTATATTTAAAAATTTAATTGCGAAATGAGCAAAAACTTTATTCTAATTGAAAGACAAACTTCATCTAAAACAGAAGATACGATTTAAATGAAAATTTTAGAAAATATATCCAATCCTCTTTTTAAACTTTTTTTTCCGAAATAACACGGTTGAAGGTAGAAGATTATTTTTTAACGCGGTGTATAAAAAAATGAATTATTATGGCATGTATTATTGTTATAAAACATGCCATGTATGTTATTGATATAAAAATTTATTATTATTATAATGGTAAGATTTGGTGCAGGCCAGCATAAAGATATAATTATAGTAAATAGATAAAAATTTTGATTTTTTTGAAGATTTTAAATGGCGAAGTTCTATCAAAATATACTAATAGAACCTACCTCCAATGTTTATATGGTCAACATATATTTTTTAAACAACAGTCTCTGGAACGTATTTTTCGTCTAAAAAGAGGATTGAGATTAAAAAAAATATAATTTATACATAAAAAAAAACTATACAGTAAACCCGGGATCGAAATTGATACGGCTAATTGTTTGCGATATTAAATTGAAAACTGGCGTATTGAAATGAAATATTGCATAT
>JAOXNN020000031.1:3207532-3229627 GCA_028571205.2 Hydropsyche betteni | reverse complement strand
GTGATAGGGAGGGGACGTTATAGGGGGGGGGACGTTATAGGGGGTTTTCTGTATTTCCATACCACAGAACGATCGAAAAAATTTCTCGCACAACCGAACCATACCAACCACACATTCAACACCAACCAAATCAGCCACAACAACAACAACAATCATCACACGTTGAGAACCGCCGCGTCCAAAACGACCATTCCAAATCGCAAATCCGCTAGTATCCATCCTAGTAGGAATCGGTCAAGTAGGAAAATCGGTCTCTTGTTGCAGACAGGGCGTCGCCACGATACAAGGACTATTGAACACGAACCGAGCCACCAACATGCCGACAACAGTAGCCGAAGAAGCAGCCCTGCTCGGGTGAGTGTCTCCTGAAAAAAAAAACTAGCCTCCTGAAAAAGGGACGGCGAAGAATAAAGATTTCCGAACCCCGTTTGCGTTTTCGTTCCGATTCCACGCCGGAGAACGGGACCTTTTCCCGGTCCCGGTCCGGCACTCGTTATTACCGTTACCGATCGGCTGTTTTGTTGCACTATGTTGCATCGGATAACGGATTCGTGTTTGCGATGCGTTGCGGAATATCCGGACGAAGGTTTCGGTGCGAAACTGTGTTTGTGTGCGTCTTCGATCGGTCATTGGATGATGTTTGTGTGATCGAATGCAGTATCGTTGCGAATCGATAGTGTGTTTGCGCCCTTCGATTTTAATTGTCAGAACTATTAAAATGATTGTTTTATTTATTATGTCGATTGTGACATATGTATACATTTATTAAATGAGGGGTCCGGCAGTAAATAGTGCTAAGCGACATTTGCCGCTTGTGGAGATATGAAGAAAAACAGTTTTCAAAAAATAGTTTACACGCATTTAGATGCAAATAAAACTATCAGTAACCCGATATACTACTGTCATCTTTTGAAGTAATGTGGAATTATTTATTAATTTCTGTAGTACATAAAAGAAACTCAATTTTATAATTTTGGCGCTTAGCACTATTTATTGCCGAACTCCTCATTCAATATGTACTTTTTTAATTCTAAAATACTTGAAATCGTCGATATTTCGACTGAACAATCGAAAAAATTTTACGATTGAATCTGCACTGATAAAAAAAAATGTATAATATGTCTATGATGATGAACTCGAAAGTTTGCAGATCGTTTCTGCATGATTATGAAAGTAGCATCGATCGCTCGACGCTTAATTTACATTGCAATTTCGAGATTTAATTAGACTCTCGAACAATACTATTATGTGTGAACTTTGAATAATTAAATGCTCGGCTTTCAATTGGCGCCTTGCGTTCATTTGCACAGTTTGCATAATTGCTACCACACGAAGTGTATAAATGAATACGTATTTAGAGTTTTTGTAGAATCTCGGGTTGTGGAACGTTTGTTGTTCCTTGTTTTTTCGCTAGATGTGAATTCTCCGCTTACCAGATGTCGATTTTTTCATAGTGAATTGATGTTTTTTCAAAGAGAAAATATGTATTATTAAATAGATTCAAACTTGTTGAAGAATTTCTTTTTATTACTGTATTCATAATCTATATTATAAATTTGAAAGTATGCTGTCTGATTGTGAAAATTATATTACCTAAATTTATTAAAATTTGTAAGTCTGAAGAAAAACTTAATGAAATCTTTGTATACGAAGAATATAAATTGTTTATAAATAAAATTCAAATATCTGGAATAGAATAATTCAGTAGTAAGTGTATAATGCATTACTTTGTGCGGAATTGAAGTGTGAGATGTTTCACGTAAATTAATGCTTATTTAGGCAGCGTAAATGTTCCGTCTACAATTTGAATATATTTTATCAATTTCATCGAATAATTTCAACGAATATGAAATTGTAATATGACAGAATAATTTGTGTATTGTTTCAAATAATATTTTCGTTCATCGTTCAAAATATTCTATGAATCTTTTTGTATAACATTCTTTGAACGTCAGTACGCATTTTCGAAATGCTGAAAGACGGAGTTTCTATTGAAATGGCATGAATAACGGAAGATTCGTTGAATTCTTCATAAAGGATTCAATGAAAACCGTCAATACTGCAGTCCGTCAGAAGTGCACGATGGCGAAAAGTCGAGGAATTGTATTTTCTGTTGAATCACAGTTCACCTTAAAAGCCTTGGTCTTGGAATTATTTCTCGATTGGCTTGATTCCGATCGAGATTTTCTATGAAGGTTTTTAACATCATAGTATATATATTGCAAGACTGTTCGCTTGACGGGTATTGTTCCATTTACTTTTGCGAAGTTTTGTATTGAGATCATGGTGATCAATTATATTTCCAATTTCGTTTCTTTTTATGTTTTATTATCATGTGAATGTTATGAAATTTATTGATATCATTATTGTTTTTAGCCTGTAATAAAACTGCGAGACCATAAAGAATATTTCCGTGTTTTTATTTTAGAAATTTGCATTCATGACACGATTTACTGTCGGAAAAAAACCACTTCGTGATAAAATAGTTCTTTTATGAATAACAATAAATTTTCATTTAAAATAATTTTGTCATAATCAGAACAATTCAAGTTCTGGTGAATATTATATTAACATTCATTTCAATGAAATCATATCATGTTTTATACATTGACCGAACTAGAAAGAAAACCTGAATCTTTTCCTAAAATCGGATACAAATCGGCAAAACTTCACTGCACCATCAGACGACATAACATCAACAATACCCATTTTCAACCAACGACCCTTCAATCTCGCACCATTTCGACTTCTGCGACGAAGTTTATTGACACTTTGGCCCCGGGCTCATTATCGAGAAAGAGGCTTCCGCCGTTCATGAGCGATTTTTCCGCGGAAAAGTGCTTTTTACCATCGCGCCGTGTGTTATGTAAGTGCGATCAATACGCGAAACTCGCCCACCGATACCCCTTGCTGACTTCATACGGACAAACAACACTTTCGCCTCCTCAGGTGATGGAAATCAGTTGGTTTTCGGGTACTTTTGCGTGTGCGGTGCGGCGAGAGCAGGGATTGCGGTTTCTCGGCTTTTCGGGAATTCTCGAGAAACGAGAATTCCCGAATTTCTCGAAATTGAGAAAAAATTCGGGGATTCTCGAAATTCTCGAAAATTTCTCGCAACTATCCCGCTTCGATGGAGAGTGAAACGTTGTGTCAGAGCGGGACAGCATCAGTGGTTGGTGAATGGATATAGGTATAGCTTCTATTGTTATATAAGGGCGACCAGACTGCTTGTATATTGACAGGGATACTCAATTCCGCATATTGAATGAATATTTCGTTCCCTTAAAAATATCATACATTTATTTTTCGGAATATTTTAAATAAAATACTGAAATAATACTGAAAATAAGCTTTTTATTTTTTATAAATGCAAGTCTTTTCCGAAAGACGTCGATTGTCTTTTTATTTAACAATTTGATAAATAGTATGACAAATGATTTTAAAGATTGTAGATATCGAAAAATAATGGAAAATATGTTTATGCGAGTGAAATGACGTAAATTAATCTATTTTGAAAATAATCAAATGTTTCCACCGCGAAATCTAAACAGAGTTGAGCACGCCTTAACGCATCGAAAGTTTCAAACTTGTATTTTTAGATTCACCGATAATGCTTTGGCACATATGTTTCGTCGCATCGAAGCAGGACAACACCCGCTGCTTTGGGAATTCTCAAGATTCTCGAGAATTTCATTTCCAGACATGAGAATTCCCGAAATTCAGGAAATCTCATTTCGGGAATTTCTCGAGAATTCCCCAATCACAATCTCTAGTCGAGAGGTTCTAAGGACATGGACGTGGATGCCGTTTTGGTTTGAAACAATGCAACTGTCCGGATTCCGTCGTATATTGCTTAAGTTCGTGCCGAGTAATTCATTGTATGAGTCGGTGTTAATATGGATAATTATTCGAAATAGTGCGATAGTTAGCATGAAAATTTTCCGTGTAAACGTGTCGTCTGTAACACTTCGTATGTGACATGTCACATGATCAATATTGGCCATCTCGTATTTCATTTTCTTCGCTCGCTCGTGGAATATTCTCTCTTTTAGTATGTCTGCAGTGTTTTTTTGCCGTGTGGAATTTTACGAGTTTTCATGTTTATGTAATGAAATCAAAATTTCGCTGCACGTAATGGTCGAAACGTCCTATGGATTTCGACTAGTGTTATTCGCACAAAAGCGTTGCGTAGTTAGTTTATTCGTCGACTATTGTATTAAAAAGAATACACGCTAAATGGATAAAGGTTTTCATTGTTTCCTGGAAATATGTTGCTTTCATATGGTGAATGCGAACATTTATTCGTCGCGTACATAAATTCCTGAATATACGCGCGCACTGAATAAATTCAAGAATTTCATGTCGACGATAACAAAATTACGCTGCGATTTGACGAAAACTAGGTTTATGGGCCGATAAATCTTTCCCTACAGAGTTTCAGACGCTCGACGATGAAAATTCACTTTTAATCTTGTGAAATTGTCGATATACGAAATACGTGTAGCGTATCGGAAAATATTTTCCTCTCGATCACACACACAAACGTCAAATTCACCTCGTTTTTCCGACTTTCAATATTGTAAGATTTGGACGGACTTTATCGATGAAATTATTCGATTGAAGATATTCGTGTTTCTAAATATCGAAGATTTACATTTTCAAGAATAGTCATCCATTCGATTTATAATTATATATTAAACTCACGAGACGAGCGTATTGAAAATATTATAGGTGTGATATAGAACTTATCACAAAACTGCTTTCTATATTTCAAGACAGGAAGGAGGCTGTTCGAGGCGTTAAATTGTCGCGTCTACTTTGATAAAACACACGTAGAGGATGAAATTTAATTATAATTAATGCAAATTACGGCAGCTTTCAAGCGCCCGTTAGTACACGCCCGTAACACTTAACCCTTGGAACTCGTCTGAAAAATCTTCTGTTGTCTTAGAAATTTTCGTTGCCTTATTATATTTCATCGTCGGCGATCTGGTGTTTAGCCTAAAATTTTCATTTAAATTTCCCAACGTTTACATATCCATTTTTCTGCGTCTGAGTCTGATTATTATTACTGTATTTTAATAAAGATTATAAATATCGCTCTTCATTAATATATGATAATTCACTGTGGATTCGTGTATATGAATATATTTCAGAGATAAATTTGACAGTCGAAATTTAAATTTCATTACGTATAATTCGCACCGTGAGCAATTCTCCTCGCCTTCTTTAAGGGTCTTGTATGTATATGCGTTCTTAGTTATTGCAGTAAACAAGTTTTATGAATGTTGAAAAATTATGTATGAAAAGATCCCAATTTGCATTCATTATAATATGTGCGCAAGAAATTTTGCGTGACTCGGCATATTCAAATAAATTTTTCTCAAAAGTTTTAATTAGTGTTAATATTTTTTACATAAAATGATTTTTTTTTATTTTGATAAGCAATATCAAAATTTATTTTAAAAATGAAGAAAAAAATAACACGATTCTCAAATTAATATTAAAAAACCGATAACTATCATTCGATTTCCGAATTCACCGCGCCGCCGAACAATTGACGAAATCCACAATAACATTTGATCCGATTGTCGTGTCGTCGAATCTCCCGACATTTTCTTTCTTTTTTTTTTCACCACATTCGTTTCCTTTCAGCCGAATTTCATATTAAATTTGACCGAACGATCGGCGGACGCTTTGCCACACGCGCGCACTTTCTCCCCCCCATATATTATTACACATAAAGCGTGTACACTTTCCCTGCGGGGGGGATGGGGAGGGGGGGGGGAAATAGAATTTCGGCGATTTTCGGCCGCATTGTAGTTTTCCGGCGGATTTTCCTCCTCGCGCGAAAGTGGGCGCGGCAAATCGATGGGAAAATGAAATGTGGCGATGGTTTTGACCTGAACGAAAAATGACGAAGGACGTCCCACACACGTCCATGTTTTATTATATTTTATCGTCTTTGTGTGTTTGTGCGCCCTTCGACGTGTGGACGTTGAAAAATAGCGTTTTTCGATCGGCGGAAACTTGCGGAAAATGTTTTTCCGCAGAGCTCGTCTACGATAAGAAAATGGTGCACGCTCTTACGTATTAATTCTTGGGTTTATTTTAGGAAAACGGACAAAATTTGATCAATTTTTCAATTTGGACATACAACGTTTTGTTTCTGATACATTAATTATTTATCTATTACGTATCCCTTGTCTGCGTTCGAAACACGCGAACTTAAATCATCGCAATTTCGAATCTATATTTATTACATTTCTTAGCTAATACTAATTTGAGTCGTATATAACATAAATCCGATGAATAATAACTTATTCGCGAAAACAATCGACTTTCTGCCAATAAATACGAACAAAAGTCCATCGACACGATTGTATATGAAACGAACATGTTACGGATTTATTTTCACGACTATTTCTTTGTTAAATATGAACACGTATCTTTTTTCGGATTGAATGTTTATTTTCTAATCGGAAGGCTTTTCGCGATGGGCGGGATTGTTGAAAGTCGCCGTTTTCCGTTCCTAGGCGGAAAACCGATCGTATCGTGAACATATCATAATCCAATTACACAAATTGTATTACCCTTTCAGTGTAGAATAAAATAGTTAACTTTGTTACGGGAGGGAGGACTTCGTGTCGACGCTGAGATTTCAACTACTTTGAGATTTAAAAAAAAATATTATCACGTTGAAAATCGGCTCTATTTTTTTCGTTTCCTATAAAAGAAATTCATGATATAATTTTTAATAATTTTATTTGAATATTAAGGAAATTTATTTATTTTATATTGAATTATTTTTTATTTTTTGCTTTGAAATAAAGGAACAATCAACATTTTCATTATGGAACTCAAAAACGAATATAATCTTCTTTAAGTATGAAAATAAAATGCTCAACGACCGATATAATTTCGAACAGAAAAACATGATTTTTCAAAAAAATACCAGGAATGTCAGATTTACCGAAAATTTAATTTACTGGATATTCGGTAAAAAATCTAATAACCGATGAATAAAATTTTGAAAAAACCGAAAATGACATCTCTACTAAATATAATACAAATATCTAACGATCTATAAACGAATTCACATTTCGAACAATGGGAATTTTCATACAAACAACTATAATATTATATATCGCTATAACGTCAAGATAGGTACCTTGTAATGTAGGTACATTACAGGGGGTTAAGGTTTTTCAATTTTGTTTTTTGATTTGAAGGAAATCATTAAATCGAACATTTTCATTTTTTTTTTGTTTTTGGACATTTTTACGTGTTAACCAGTGCAAATGACTTGACTTGAAATCACAGGAATATACATAGGTGGGTTTACTGTATATACTACATATTTAAATCAATCTGAAAATTGTAGACCAATTGATAAGGAATGAATAAGTCCAACGCCGAAAGCGCCTACATGTTTACACAGACGAAAACAAATCATTTTAAAATAGTCTGAATCTTCATCTATTGTATTTAATCATCCATAAAAATATTTAAAATGTTATAAACTACTAGCTGAACCCGGAAGACGTTGTCCTGCCAGATTTTATTGTAACAGCTTGATATGGTTCTATGAATTTCATAACCAAGGAAATTAAATTCAACAAACAGATCAAATTGAATTTTTTTTAAATTTAATTTTTGATTTTTTTTTTGATGATACAAAAACTTTCTCGGCAAAAAAATACATATATAATACAAGTCCATTTTCATATTTTAAAAATATTTCATTTAAAATGGAAAACATTTAATTTCTTGGTTTGGAGTGGAAAATATTTAAGTCGGAGTGAAAAACCCGTACAATACATCAAATTCAATTTCGAAAGCAGACATTGGACACAGAGGCAATATCGAACATGTCGTACCGTGTTTCCCCGAGAATAAGACCCGGTCTTACATTAATTTTACTCTCGAAAACTGGACTAGGTCTTATTTTCGGGGTAGGTCTTATATTAAAACCATCTTCCAAATAACTTTTTTAATATAATTAAAAAAGTATGCAATGAAAAATATAATGAAAAAGTATAATACATACAATGTATCAAAAAATTAACAAAAATGTCAAATATAACCAAATAAAAAAATATTTTAAAAATAATTTTCATATTATTTTTGTTTTGTAATTATTATTACTTGTATTTGCTATGACTTATGATATAGAAGCGTCAAAGAAGTTAAGTTCACACGTTGTTCCTGGACAACTACTATGTCTAAATGAATCCCCATCTTACCTTTAGGTTAGTTCTCAAAATTCGAGAAAAAGCCAAATATGGTTCATTTGATGCTCAATTTAAAATAAAGCGAAATTAAAATTTAAATAAAGACGCATTTCGCCATATCGAAGAATTGCCGCTCGAGCACCTTCATACAACGCCAATGCGATGTTTTTTCCACTAGGTCTTATTTTCGGGGTACGTCTTATATTAAAACCACAGTAGGTCTTATTTTCGGGTAAACACGCTAACCATCAACCACTTCACAATAGCACCATTCAAACAATACGAATTCAACTCTCGAAGCGAACGTCGGACTAACCGCGTCGGAAACTCGCGTTCCGAGAGCCGCAGTCGCTCATCGCAATCAACAATACACATCCAAACAGCCAAGATTAGACCCGAGGACGTAACGGTCGTAACGGGCACGTCTTCCAACAGGATACGTCCCCAATTGAGGCGAGAAACCGTCAATCTCCTGCAGGATGTCGCCGTTTCTCGCGCGCGGTTTCGCCGATTGACTCGCGGCGCTCCTCGAAAATGGCGCGAGTCGAAAAATAATTCCGGGAATTGGGAATTCCGGTCCCGGGGGCGGCCTCAGCGCGATTCGAACGCGCGTTTTGCGTTCGGGATCTCGAGTTTCCGAGCACGTTCGCTCGGGGAGGAATTTTTGGCGCGCGGTCTTGTCGGATGTGCGGGAATTAATTGCTCGATTTTCGATCGGTCGCGTTTTGCGATGAGGGGCTGGAAACGGCGAAAGGATCGCTTTCGGGATGGGTCTATTCGTGAAATTGGTGTTGTGTATTGGTGTAATTTGTATTTTGATTTTGGCGATTTTAGCATCGTTTGAATATTATGTTGCTTTTCGGTCTAAACAAATTAACCTTGAAAATTTTTATTATTTTGAATATCTATTGCTGTATTTCGCGAATACGTTTAATAATTATTTGGATAATCAATACATAATTCATATTGAATATTATGAAATATGAAGTCAAAACCAAAATTATGGGGAATTTTGATATTTGGGAATTTCTGTAAGAATCCCTCCTAAATTGCAGTCTGGCTCTTTCAATACATACCCTCTCAAGAAACAAATTCGAAAATCAATATAAAGTTGAAGATTTGCAGCCAAAATATATATGTTATTATAAGGCCTAATATATTTAAAACGGCTCTTTCATGCCACCACATTTCCCCTACATTTTTTGTACATGATTTTGTTCAATGTCAATTATATTTTCCTATTCAAAATTCGAACAGTTAACGCTTCTCAATATTATATAAAAAATATACTTCGATTCATATAATATTTACATGTAATTGCTCGTTAATTATTTCCACTATGCTCTTTAATTATTTTTTATATAATACGCAATTAGTTCAATTATTCATATGCGCGTTGTTGAAATGACATCATTAAAATCTGTCATAAATTGCGCTTTTGATCAATGGAATTATTATTTAATTGTAAATCATTTCTATCTCGTGTATTCGTGGATTATATAGTTCTACTAGTATTATAATGAAATTAGTATGCACTTGTACTTCACACAAATTGAACATATGTTCGTTCATGAACATCGCCTTGATGAATAAACATGAGTAGCGTTTTTATGATTTCAGCTATTTTTACATCTGGTTATCATTTACATATTGAATTATATACATGGATATTTTTGATATTCAGTGATTCAAAATATTCACTTTTAAATTTTATAATATGTTTGAATGTATCGAAAACTATACACGTTTTTCACGAAACCATAGGCCCTTCACAATCAATAGCATCCATCAACCAACTTTCTTGCGATTCTCCGAATTGTTCTTCAGATCTTCGAAAGCATCAAAATTTTCTCGTTTAGTCAACTCGGCCTGGAGGGCTTTTCAAAGTTTGAGAATCTTGTTTCGCGAACTGTACAAGCATACGAACTTAACCCTTTCAGCTCTGATCGCTTTCACCGGATATATAACTGTATTCAATAAATACTACGCATTATGTAATTCATATTCGAAAGTACAACTCGTCTTCGTATATCCGATAATTGGAAGTAGATATCATCATTTTTTTGCAATTTAAACTGTCGATTTGCACAATGTCCACAGAAAACGCCACTGGATATCGGTTTGTCATAATTTGTGCACGCAGTTGACATAGTGGATTAATAAAGTGGTCGCAATGACTCCCGCGTGTTTGTCCTATCGATTTTGCTAGCTTTTGAAAATGTTTGCAGTTTCTAGCATATTCTAATTTCGAATAAAGGGAACGTGCCTTGGTCGCACGATTACCTAATCGAACCGCAAACTTCCGCAGCGAAGAACACCACCAAGAACTATGTACATACTAAACTGGTGTTTAGTCCTATCAACGTTCCCCATATGGGTAACATGTCGTATAAAATGTGATATGTATGTCTGGATATGTGTTAATTGAACGATTGTCTTATCTGTTGTTCGGCACACGCTTCGGAGAAATTCATCTGTGATGTTGATTCGTTTGCTGTTCCACTAAACATAGTGCTGAAATGTCAGCGAATTGACTGATATGTATAATTATCTTCGAAATCATTTTCAAGAATCACATTATGCGTATGTTTATAAATTTAAAATTTATTTCATTACGCATCGCTTAACTTAAATTTGTGTAATCATAATGATTTTCTCGGCTATACATATTATGTAATGGTGATTTCGGCCACAATCGGAAATCGGAAATTATACGCATTACGAGCGCTGTACGCAATTCGGTTAATTTAATGACGCTAATGAATAGTACTTCCGAGCAATTAACTCTACATTTTATCAATTTATTAATAGAACAAAACGGTCATTAATATACCGCCATTAATTATTTAGTGTCCTTGTTTCTTTATTTTGGGTTGACTCGTGTCCTTCGGGACTGAGGCTTAATTTTAAACGTTGTACGATATTTATCGTGGCTCGTGTTCAATTTGCAAACAACATGGGTCCAAAACGGGGGAGGCAAAGGGATGGAGTTTAGCAAATTCCCTTGAAATGCGTATTATGCACGCTTATGTTCGAGGGACGGTCAGACTTCTTTGGATAGTTTCCTTCGCAAAGATTCTTTGGGCGGCTACGACATTTTGAACTTCAAATCGGTTAGTTTTTGTCTCTGTTAAGTCTACTGTTGAAAAGTGATTGTGGCCTAGGGGCATTCTTGTCCGAGAGTGAAGAAGTTCGAATTTTTCTAGGAATTAAACTATCATAGTAATTTTGTTAGTCTTCAGGATTTTTTCAAATTATATATTAGTTTAGAACACTTTTTAAGTATTATTTTTTATCTGTTCTTACTTAAATAATTTTCTACAACTCTTTAGATTGTTATTTTGCACCGGTTTTACATGGTATGCAACGATTTTTACAAAATGCCGTTAATAAACTGTTATATTGCAATGTAAAGTTTATATAACTGATAAAATTATAAATTTGAATCAAAAACATTAAAATTTGCAATATGTACAGTTATGAACTTAATGAAAATGTGTGTGATCCTGAATATTTTTACGATTTGAAAGAGAGCAAAAAGAAGAAAACGGTCATACGTTTTTCCATATATTTTTCATTTGTCTTATTCTAAAATTTGTTTTCTCACTTTGATCGAGCACTATTTTGATTTCTAACATCTGAAATTGTATTAATTTTTCTTTTTCATAATCGAATATATTGACGCTGGATTAAGCTACTTGTAGTAAATTTTAATGAAATATCTAATCAAAATTATTCCAGAAGTTGATAGTTGAGGGCGACTCAATATTAATAGAATTCAAATCGAATATAGGTATTCCTCAAGTTACGTTGGAGATTCTTTCTCGAACCGGAATCTATACAAACAAAACATTTTTTTAAAATTTCTATTGCAATAATTCGTATAAGTCCACGTTTTTTCAAATGCATTGGCCGTAGGCGATGGCAGTACGTGATTTAATAAATAATTTGAAAAATATTATAGTATTATTTTTCGGTAATCAATCGAGGACTACCTGTACTCTAAACCAGTGCTCCGCAACCACTGTGCCGCGAGACGATCATAGCTGACTGTCATAGCGTATTTCTTAATTACAAAAAAAATTCAAATAAATTGCCTATAATATAAAATTAATGTGATTATTTCTATAAAAAAGCGCATTTTTGTAAATATTTTATTTTCATTTTTGCTATGCTTAGGTGTGATCAAACGTCCCAGTTTTTGTCGGAAAAGTCCTGTTTTTTTGGGATTTGCGTTTGTCTCGTCATAATCTTAAAATTATAATTTACATAACTTATTAGAAAAATAAGTTTGTATGAAAAATATTTAAAAAAAAAAAATAAAAAAATTTTGTAATCGAAAGAAAATTTATAATAGTCAATTTATTGTTTTTTTTTTAATTTTTTCAGACAAAAAATCGCCTGCAGTACTATAATTGTTTTCATATAAATATGAAATATTTGTATAGATTTCTTTTCATTCAATTGTGCATCCTGAAAAAAAAATCAAACCATATAGATAGTCCTCCGAGGTAAAAATTGTATAAATTTCTTACGTGCAAACCCTTTTCACATAATGGGAAGGGTACAATTTCAATTTATTTTTACGCACCATTCTTTAAGTCCTAAAAAATACAGCAACCTAATCGTGCCGCTCTAAGAAAAAGGTTGCTCAGCACTGCCCCGATCGAATTAAATCACACAAACATAACAATTCAACCATTCCAAAAAAAACCAAACATCAAAAAAGCCCATAGCTGCACCGCAAACCGGAACCAGACAGCGCCGATCTCCCCGATTTCGCGATCGGCAGACACGCACGTGCGTGAGCCGCCGACGTCAAAGCGCGGCAGAGGGGGCGTCTTTTATTTAAAGTTTGTCGTTTGGGGCCGCGGGTGTGTATCGATCGTTGGGGCGAAGGCGTGCGACGGCGCGCGCCCCCCGGGGGCGGAGGCGCCGTCCGGGGGCTCCGACTGCGCCCCCGCTGCAGCCGACCGACATTCGGCGAATCGATCGGGCCCGGGGGCTACGGGATGATCGAGAGTGGTGTAGGTCGAGTGTCTTTTCGGCGGTCAGGGTTTTCGTTTGGTTTTTTTTTTGGTCTACTTGGCCTGTTGGCTAGTGATTTAGTGTCGTTTGAATGGATGCGTTTTTGGGAATATATTATCGAGAGGCTACGGGATGATCGATAGTGGTGTAGGTCGAGTGTCTTTTCGGCGGTCAGGGTTTTCGTTTGGATTTTTTTCGGGTCTACTTGGCCGGTTTGCTAGTGATCTAGTGTCGTTTGAATAGATGCGGTTTTGGGGATATCTTATCGAGGGGGTACGGGTTGATCGAAAGTGGTGTAGGTCGAGTGTCTTTTCGGCGGTCAGGGTTTTCGCTTGGATTTTTTTCGGGTCTACTTGGCCTGTTGGCTAGTGATCTAGTGTCGTGTGAATGGATGCGTTTTTGGTAATATATTATCGAGAGGCTACGGGATGATCGAAAGTGGTGTAGGTCGAGTGTCTTTTCGGCGGTCAGGGTTTTCGCTTGAATTTTTTTCGGGTCTACTTGGCCTGTTGGCTAGTGATTTAGTGTCGTTTGAATGGATGCATTTTTGGGAATATATTATCGAGGGGCTACGGGTTGATCGAAAGTGGTGTAGGTCGAGTGTCTTTTCGGCGGTCAGGGTTTCGCTTGGATTTTTTTCGGGTCTACTTGGCCGGTTTGATAGTGATCTAGTGTCGTTTGAATGGATGCGTTTTTGGGAATGTATTATCGAGAGGCTACGGGATGATCGAAAGTGGTGTAGGTCGAGTGTCTTTTCGGCGGTCAGGGCTTTCGCTTGGGTTTTTTCAGCTCCACTTGGCCGGCACGCTAATTATCTAGTGTCGTTTTAAAGGATGCGGTTTTGGGAATATATTATCGAGAGGCTACGAGATGATCGAAAGTGGTGTAGGTCTTGTGTCTTTTCGGCGGACAAAGCTTTCACTTGGGTTTTTTCAGCTCCACTAGGCCGGCATGCTAGTGGTCAAGTGTCGTTTGAATGGATGCGTTTTTGGGAATATATTATCGAAAAGCTACGAGATGATCGAAAGTGGTGTAGGTCGAGTGTCTTTTCGGCAGTCAGGAATTTCGCTTGGATTTTTTCAGCTCTACTTTGTCGGCATGCTAGTGGCCAAGTGTCGTTTGGATGGATGCGTTTTTGGGAATATATTATCGAGAGATTACGGGATGATCGAAAGTGGTGTAGGTTGAGGGTTTTTTGTAGGTCGGAGTTAAACTTAGAAGGTCTAGTGATGCTGCCGTAGAATCGTGATAAATGCATTTTTCGTAGTATCGATCGAGTTTGTGGGACGACGGAATGATCTAAAGTGGTGTAAGTCTAGGTTTTTTCGTGTTAGATCATAGCTTAATTTTGTGGGATTTATTAACGTTTGTGTTTTTGACTCATTGATCATGGTCGAAGTTTCCGTTAAGTTTTTTTATATTTTTTTTTACCTAGTTTTGTTCAAAATAACGAGGGCGGCCTAGTTGTACCCCCGATGTACGTGCGGCTGTAGAGAAGGTACGTTTTTCTTTTCGGAACGTATATTTTATGATTAGGTTTTTATTTTGAACGTATTACTACGTTTCTCCTCTGAAGTGGGTCATTTTTTTCGTCCATATTTACTCATTTTACTTTGCGCACAAATTGCTTTTTTATTATATGTAATTTTTAATATGAATCTGAAATTTATTTATTTTTCGAAAAAAAAATTACCTTAATATTATCATAAATAAAAATAAAGATAAAATAATGATCTTAAGCATACAAATAAGTATTTTTATGTTCGTATTTATGAGAAATTGAGAACATGTACTTACTTAAGTATCGGCTTTATTAAAATCTTTGGATTACGTATAATGATTTTTGATTGATGCCTTATTGAACTATAGCTAATTAATCATATCTATAAGCTGTCAAATATCAAAAATATAATGGTTAGTTGCTGTCGATAATTTTCATTTTTTTATATCTGCTTTTTTATTCATTTTATTTTCGATTTGTTAAGATAAATATTTAAACTTCTTTTACTAAAAAATAACTGAATTTTGAGCAAGACGAGCTACAACTTTATATGGAAGTTGTTAGGGGTTGGGGCGGAGACGTTCACGAAACTTTGATGACGTGCATGGAAATAGCGTCATGGGTTTTTTCGGTGTTCGTGGATCGAAAGTTTTTGTATAGGTGAATTTCGTAGTTGGTTTCATGAAATTTTCGCATATCGGACGAAAAACATTTCCCATTTCGAGGATTCATTCGATAAAAATCTCGGCGGTTAATTTTTCAATTTTCCTCTTGTTAATCACTCGAGCCTTTTAATAAACCATTTAAATTATGAATCTGTATTTTTTTTTACCAATCGTTGTTAATCACGATCAATCTGATTGACTCAACTTCTCATCTCATATTTCCGTTTCATAGAAATATAGACAGGTGAGATTTTTCTCTGCACCGTGATTTAATTACTGCGATACTATCTCACGCAAAATGCCACATTCCTAGGTAGCAAATTATTCCCAGATTCGGAGTTAATATGTTGAACCGCGAATAGTTTGGTCGCGTGTTTGCTATTTTCGTGTGTCTTTTCGACGTTTCGTGGTTTTGCATGTCGAAAATAAACACACCCATATAGCGCGAATCGCTCGTTTTGAATTCGCCAACTCTATTTATTTTGTCCATTTTTTGCTATGCGCTAATCACGTTTCGTCGTGTCGACAATGGCCAATGTTTTCTTTTTCGTTCCATAATAAATTGTTTCCGGACGACGCAATGAAATTTCTGGTGCTTCATTTAATTTTCGATTTTTCGCCTGAAAAGATATGTCGCCAGGATTTTATGCGAGTACATTCACGTGAAAGCTAGTATTAATTCGTACGTAACATAAAAGCTTGGTACTCTCCTTTTATACGCATCGCATTAACATAAATAGCTTTTGCGCAGTAACTGTATCGTTTATAGACTTAGTGTGTTACATAAATATTTCATGTACGACGCATCACGCAAATTCGCTTTGATTCTGAATACGCTTTTATAAAAGTATTAAATTTGACATACGCCGAAAAACATCAGCGTTCCACTAAAGCGCTTCAAAATGTTCAAAGCGTAACGTCGACTTTTAAGCATCGATTCAATATGCTTAATCGTTTTTAATTATAATAATTTTAAATCATACATTTATGTTCGATTCCGGACAAAGACCAGATGTGAATTTCTGTCCAAATTTCTCGAAAAATTGTCGCCGTCAGTGACTAAATTTTGAAATCAACGATCTGAAACGCGCAATTGCTGCACGTTAAAACTCCCACGCGTCCCCAATTAGACATCTCCATTTGTACTTCTGCGACAATTTCCTAATTGTGTCCCTCGTTCAGTTGAAAAAGACATCAAGCTTTTCGTGGTCCCCGTCCATTTGCGTCTCGCAACAAAACTAGTATTCAACAACAATATTCTCGAAATGGAGGAGCACACTTGTTTAATTCTACCCTGGAATCGGGAATCTTCTGAAAGAGCAGCCATACATAATACATGAAAGGGCCACACTGTGGCCCGTAATGGTCTCCATTGGACCTCTTCTCTCCTTCTTGTTTGCAAGTCAATACTGTGCCATTAACCGTGCGATGTGTCGGATACGTGTTGCTGTTTTTCTTTTTCTCTTCGAATGTAACAGGACTGACGTTTTGTGTACCCTGCCTGACGAAACAATGGGACGATGCGCATAGAAAACTCTCTATCCGTAATTTTTCTTGTTGTTGGCACTTTCGAGATTGCCCTTTCGACCTCGTTTACTCAGAGGAGGTTTTCGTTCGTTGGTAAATACGTTTGCTCGCTTTAGAGGGTTTAATTCGGTAGTTTGATGTGTGTTTGATTTTATTTAGAGATTACCCAGGTTCGGCTTCTTGGAGTCGGAGAAAAGATTGTTTGGTCAGTCTTAGGCGTTTGTGTTATTCCGAATTTGGTGTTTGTAAATTGTGAATCGAAATCCTGGTGAATTCCATATGACATTTGTTTGTATATTATATTTGGTTATATAATATAATTTTTTTTTTGAATTTATTATTATATTTTATCATCGTTATCGATGTTTATGGCACAATGATTTTTAATGAAATACGTAAGTTTGAATCTCATCTTGTGTTCATGTTGCCGTTCCAAGTTCTTAGTTCTGAAGATAAACATGCGGGAAGAAAGTTTTGTAAACCTATTTTCCATAGTGTTAAGCTTTTATTTATTTATCTACTATGTAACTAAATATTGTTGGGGATTTTCAACTATTAAAATTCCTATTTCATATGTATTATACATAATTATTCATAGCACGTGTAAAACTGTCAGTTATAAAACGATTTTTCATACTGAATTAAGTTCAGAGTGATTTATGTTATATTACTTTCCCATTTTCCGTCCATATTTCTGAAAAAAAAGTAACACGGCTTCATTTTCGATTCTGATATTCCAGAAAATCGTTTATATTTTCCCCGATTTTTTCCGTCTATTTTTTTTTTTTGTGCGCAGTTCACAAAAAGATACGACGTCAACAACTTATCTTATCAATAAATTGCACTTGCCCGCTCAATATACGCTCAAAACGAAGCAACGTATTTCCACGCGAAATTAAAAGCATTCCACGCGTTTCTATAATTATTTTTTTCCACGTACACACGCCCAACACCCCGTAAACTTTTTCCAACACTCGTCAAAATTATCCCGAAGAATTCGGCAACGTTTTCGCGTGTGCGGATTCCGCGCTTACTAATTGTGCCCTCTTCGTACTAATGAAATTCCTCGCAGGCGTCGGCTCAACACTCAAAAGGTTTTCACGGCATCAATACTGCTTCATACCGCGATAACAACACTAGAATCCAGCATGCAAATATGCATTCGAATGTAATTAACGTCTTTCGCCGATTTTTTAAGTTGGATCTGCATTGTGACGATTGGTATATGTTCGCCAATTTCGAGGTCCATTACGTGCAAGGTGTACTTTGCCTTATACAAGTAGAACACTGGCGAGGAAACGTTCTTGGCCCATTCAACCTAGGATTACTACGTCTCACTAGCATTGAATATATATTCTGAATATATCGACACGAGGAGATAACTATTATATCTGTATGCCGGTGCTCTTATCGCCTCTTCAGCGTGTCGACGATAATAATACAGTGTTCCGCTAATCGCTGCTATTATGTTGACGAAAACTAATTGGTTCATACGTGTTGTCTTATGTGAGATTGGTTTCAGAATAAATTTGTTACGTGTTCTGTGCATATATGGCTGTGTTTTCCGTTAGTTATGTTAGGTGTTTTTTATTGAATGGCGACGGAAAACGTATATGAGGGCCTCGGCAGTAAATAGTGCTGAGCGATATTTGTCACTTTCGGCGATATTAAGAAAAACAGTTTACATGCAAATAAAATTAAGAGTAAACCGACATAGTATTGAGAGAATGTGGAATTATTTATTAATTTCTGTAGTAAAAGTATTAATTTTTGTAGTAAATAAAAGAAACTCAATTTCATAATTTTGGTGCTTAGCTCTATTTACTGCCGAGCTCCTCATATGTGATTGTGATTGGATTCGATTAGGATTGATTTGCGTGTTTAGTTTTGGTTGTGCAAAGGTTTTCGCCTTTATGAAAATGTGCGCGGAAGATGTAAGTGAAAGTGAATTTTTATTTATGAAATTTATCGATGTAATTTAATTATGATTCGTCGTACGCTTATGTAATTAATTAAATATTCATTGAAATATGATTTTAAATTACAATCAATGAAGATAGTCGTCATCAAATTTTCGATTTCGGTCGCATATACATTTAGTTTTTTTAATGCGATATTTATATAATTTTATTACAAATGGAATTATATCTAATGAAAAATTATAAATAAATGAAATTTTCCTTCTCGGTATTTTATATAATTTGTTTCGATATTATATTTTATAAAAATACTTTTATAAATTTCAATAATTACCTATTCGTATAAAAAAAAACATCATTTTGTCTTTTGAAGGACTTTCGAGATTTTAATTATATTCTGAATACCATATTAGCACCTAGTTGAAGAAATTTTTTGGCAGTTTTGAAGTCAGAGTTCTCATATTAATACAACGGCTGAAGAAATATTGACGTAACAAATGCAAATAATATATGTACTGCGTAGATTCTTCTTTAAATTCAATAACTGTTTTCCTCGAATCTATGCTCCAAATATATACACCTTCAACTCCATATATTGTGTAATTAATTTTCATAGTGTGCATATTATTTTGATAATATTTTGAGTGTACAACTTCTATTGAAATAATATCAATGTATTTTTAATTATGTAACGACAACTGTGAACATACTCATTTGATTCAGTTTTTTTTGCCGAAAATAAAATGTAATTTCGTCTTGGAATGTTGTTGATTCGCTGAAAGCATTTTCTCATGCTCGTATCTTTATGTATGATCATATTTTTCATTTTTTGTACACTTCATTAAATATATAGTGTAGATAAGGCACTTAGGGTTAGTGCCATGAAATATTTTCGTCACATAGGTGAATAATTTAAGATTTCTTCGTCCTTTACATTTTGAAACATACGATGAAATAATCTCTCAGTTTATTTTTATGTTGCACTTACTTCTTGTTATGACGTTATATTTATCTTTTTTTTTTAAGTTTTAATAAGAATTTTAATGAGGCGTTCTATGGAACTCCTAAAACCTCTCGGTTCAATTATTATCCGATTTTAATTAAGTTTATATATCGATCATTTTCTTTGTAAGTCTTAACGACAGCTGAAATTCGATTCCCATTACATCTAACATTAGTCATTTATTGGAAATTTTATCAAACCGCTTTCAACATTCGTAAATGTTTTTTTATTCTATAACATTTTAAATTATGAATAAAAAAGTAAAAAAAAATACGCTTCAGAACAAAATATTGAAAAATAAGCCAACCCATGCAATCAACTTTCAATCCAATGAAACACCGTATTATATTTATAAGACTTGTACTTACCGTTGTTTAATTTCCATGTTTTTCTATAAACATAATTAAAATATGTAAATTTGAAATTCATAGATTTATATGGACTAAATATAATACTAAATAAAATTTTAACGGAAAATTGTTATGAACCATAAAGATGAAAAAGTTCAACGATCTTTACCTCTGAAACAAAGCAGCATCGTTTACTTATTATATTTAAAGGAAACTTAAAATCTAACGTAGGAACATAGAGCAAACAATGCACTATTGTGGCCTCGTGTGTTGCATAATATTATATAACAATGTATTATATCTTGCAACACACTGTATAAAATACCTATATTTTTTCTATTATAATCACAATTTTTTTTATATCTAATTTTAAAACAAATTTATTTTCCAACTATTTTCAGAAAAGAATAAGGGCTTTTTACTTAGCTTATTACTAAATACCATCCCTCTTTGAACAATTTCAGTTCAACTGTATTCACATTTTCATAGTAAACGTTCCACACATCTCTTGAATTATTTGATAGACGATAACTGATACGTTCGAGAAGGTAACTATCGTCGGAAGTTCAGCCATTCTATTCTTATCGCGTGTGCCCAATACGTAGCGATAAGGTAAATTTAAACGAGTTTGAATACTAAACACCACCCCTCTCTAGACATTTAAAAGCAGCAGCTTTCATATACTGACCGCTGCACATATCTCTTAACTTTTATCATAACGACCCAGTATCTGCAGCAAGGCAACTGTATATCGGAAGCTTAATTATTTTATCCTTATCATCATTCTTGTTATACAACATCTCTTCCCGAACGTTTTCGGGTGATAGCATTTTTATACTGAACATTGCATTTATCTCTTAACTTTGATATATACAAATCTCTACCTTCGACAATACATCAAATTTTTTTGCATTTCATCTTTTTCGCTGTTTTTATTGAATTTTAATATTAAGGCCATCCTTTCAAACATTTTCAGGCAACGACATATGAATGTCGACAGTGATATGATGACAGTCAGTATATGAATACTGACTGTTTTATAATAAATATCTCTTAACTTTGATCGATATAAATCAATACCTTCGACAAAGTAACAATCGGAATTTCAAGCGTTTTATCTTTATTATACGTGTAAGTTCTAGTTGAATTTGGATACTAAAGAATATTCCTTCGAACCCATTAGGCAACGGCATTCATATACTACCGGTGTCACGATAACTCGTCCAAAGACAATTCGTCCAAAGACAATCCGTCCAAGCCTCTCTGTATGTAGTTTTCGATTAAACTCCGAACTCAAAATGAAATGGGTATATGCAGGTACATATACGTGTAATATATACAAGTTTTCCAATAATTTCATTTTTCATCGAATTTTTTTGGACAAATTGTCATACGGATGGTCAGTCAGTCTATGAATGCCTTGCCTGAAAGCGTTCGAAGGGTTCTTCTTTAGTATTCAAATTCAACAAGAACTATGATAAGGATAAAACATTCGAAATTCGGATTTATTGTCGAAGGTATTGATTTAAGAGATATGTGCAGCAGTCAATATATGAATGCTGTTGCCTCAAAGCATTCGAAGGGTTGTTATTTCAACTTAATGAATTGTCGCTCGGATAAATTGTTGCTTAGACGAATTGTCGCTTGGATGAATTGTTGCTTTAGACGAATTGTCGCTTGAATGAATTTTTGCACTTGGATGAATTTTTGCTTTAGACGAATTGTCGCTTGAATGAATTTTTGCTTAGACGAATTGTCGCTTGGATGAATCGTCGCTTTGATGAATCGTCACTTGGATGAATTGTTGCTTTAGACGAATTGTCGCTTGAATGAATTTTTGCACTTGGATGAATTTTTGCTTTAGACGA
>JAOXNN020000031.1:3150083-3173330 GCA_028571205.2 Hydropsyche betteni | reverse complement strand
ATGTAATTGTTCTAATGTTTCACAGAAAATAAGATTTTGTAGTTCAAATGATAGAATTAGTTTTATGTTATAAATAAATCAATAACAAAAATTTATTTTCTACTAATGAAAAAATTATATTATTGAAATAAATTTCTCATTACTTTTCTATATTTTTCATTTCTATCAAATTTGAAGTAACAGGTTATCATTGTAATATTCAAAATATCAAAATTGAATATAAAATTTTTGTTTGAATATAAATTTGACTAATGAATAGTTCTAGCTATTAGGAGAAATAATTTTTCCAGAACTGTAGTGATTAGTTATTTGCTTCTATTTCCTTTACTAATATTAATGTGTATATGAATCAATATGCATTTTCAACAGTAAATATATATGTATTTATCAAATAAAACTGATGCTACCGGTTTTTAAGTTCTTATAAAAATATATTTGGTGTAAAGAAATGCATATTAGTTCGAAAATTTGTTTGACAAAATTTAATTTAATATTTGATAACAGGTGACTAATTATTTTTTGTAATTTTTCTGTTTAGTTGCTCCCTTATCCCCAACTAAGATTCATGCATACCGTCGAAGCTCCCTTGAAGAATTAAGGCAGGTCATAATGAAGGAACAAGAAAGACAGAAACAAATCAGGAATCGTTCCTGTGCAGACCAGTCTCCTATCATCCATATCACTGAGAATCCCATTTCGGAGGCAGTCGCTTGCTAATTGCACTTTTTTGTTTTATAAATTGGCTACCTTGCCACGCTCACTTTGTAAAGAGACATAATGAAAATGAACGTCTATTCAATTTACCCAGTTTTGTGTGTCTATTTGTAAAATTTAAGTGCACAGAAATTTTACTCCTTGAAAGCATTAAAAATAGGTACTACTTCAATTGTGCCCAAACCGATGAACTGCCTTCGACCACTCAACCACTGCCTTTCAGTAACTTCTTTTTTTTCTTGAGCACGGAGAAGTAAAATTTCTGTCAATTTTTAAATTCAAAAATTTTCATCTCATATAATCATTTCATACCAGATTCACGATATGATTACACAACGTGTATCCCATTTGTACCCTTTTTTATGACTTTTGAAGTATTTGATTCGCTTGATTGGTGAATTTCCCAATATGTTTATGAGAAAATTTTATTTTTTGAATATTTAATTTCAATATATGTAAATTGAACCATGCTCCATTGTTATTGACTGAATTTAGTATCACAGGAGATGATTCAATTGTACAAGTAAATATTTTTTTTTATTGAAGCTTAAAATTCATTGAATATTACATTGTTTTCAAATATTTCATAAGTAATTAAGGTGAAATTTTGTTATATGCTATCTATTATACTATCAAATTATTGTTTACATGCAGTGTTTGTAAATGAAAAAAAAAACAGTCAAAATAGAAATGAGATAATTATAAGTTTCTTGTTTCCTTAAACATATCAACATTTTTAAGGAAAGGAAAAAATGATAATAATTAAAGATATCATAATTGAATTTTTCTAAGCTTAATCATACTTATTTCTATTCTAACTGTTTCACTTTAAAATACTTGAATTATTATTTTGGAACTAATTTTATAATTTATAGATGTAGATATTTATTTATATATAATATAATAAAATGGCTATACAAAGCTAATGAAATATGGTTTTTTCTATACTTTAAAAATACTGTATATCTATTTGTTCAATTTGAATACTTAATGTAGTGTCTCTGCACAATGCGCTGCGAATAACAAGGTAGTTTAAAATCGAGTAAAAAAAAAATATATAAATATTTCACCTCGATAAGTCGATTTGTAATCAACTTTCTTGTTTTTGCCATAGCCAGTTCTCCGAAAGGTATATACAAAATAAATTAGCCGAAAAAGTCAGCTTATTAGGTGGCCATTATTAACCAGCATAATGTGATAAAATTCTAACTCAATAAGATTTATAATTATCAAGGGGAATGGGAGTGCATCAACTTCGTATTATTGTTGGACATACTTATATTTCTACAAATTATTCAATAAGAGAAATAAAAAGAGCATGCATCTACTTATTATATAGATTATTATATATGTAAATGTATCATTATTAGGTTTATGATATTTAAACTCCAAAGCATGTGTATTTGTTTCTATTGATATTATGTGAATTGTGATTGTTGTGTTTCATTTTTGTGGTCAGTTTATTAATTTACTCAACATATTAATATTATTATCTTATAATCAAAGTTATTATACATATCGCAATGTTAATTTTGTGAAAGTGCATAATATAATAGTCACTTGTTGAGAGTATAACATCATAGCATACCCAATTCTCCTATAAAATGAGAGGTAAAACGGTGCTCTGTTTAAAGAAGGTGCTTATTTTAATCAAATTGAATTTTTATTATTATTAATAAGCTCAAAATTAGTTCGGCACACGTTTCGTGAGAACCCTGTGCTGAATGTATGTAAAAGAATAATCGTGACATCATTATTTATTAAGAAGGTAATTAAAAAAACTTGTGTATTTGAGAAATGATTTATCTTTTTCAATATACATTTGTTAATTTTATATTTACTAAATATCACGGTTGCGAATTGATTTTTTCATGAATAATTAGAAAATCATTTATTTTCGAATGAATAAATGAATGCATTAATATGCTATATGCATAAATTATATATCGGTAGTGTATTGTAATTTTCAACAAATAAACCCTGCTGAAGAATTTATTAGTACATGATTTTTCTATATAAAATCTTATTGAAAAGAACCTCTCAATGTTAGAGTAGATTGGCAAATGCATCATCGCTTTGCGGATGACTTAAATCTCAATTAAAAATCACATATCGTTGAAACTCAGCAATACATATATGTCATTATCGTGAATAACATATGTTTCGTCTTATGTCTTATCATACACTTGATTAGTTTTTTGCAAAATATGAGATTATAATATTAAAGGTTATGATAATAAAGTAAAGAGAAACGAATCTTCGCGCAAAATTTCAAATCCGATATCGAATGTTGAGTTTTATGATTTTCTACACATATTTGTATTATTATAATTATGACTATCATAAATTGTAACTTTTCTATTTATGCTTTGATTGTTAGCATGTAAACACATGTAATAATGAACTATAGCTTGTAGGAAAATAAGCATCGCATCACCTTTATGAAATAATATATCAGCTCATAATGAATTCATCGGGTTAGTTCTAGTCAAACATCTTTATTAATGCATAATTATTTGAGATGTGTCTATGAAGTTTTTTCAAGTTTATTTTTCTCTTCTTTTCAAGAACATATGTCAGAGATCTCATTTTTTAAAAATATTAATGTGTACTTAAGTCAAAAGTCTGGGCCCAAATATCAAAATAGCAGATCGAATTTAACATATCTCGATTGATGTCTCGATGAAATGATAATAATATTTTGAATCGAAAAGAGAAATTAAACTGTTTTCAAAACTTTATGGTCACATCTCACGCAAATGTTACATTTTGATTGTGAAACAAGCTGAAAATTCAAATTGGAATTAGTATATAATATAATATATGCTGGTGTGTCATTTGTGTGGAAATTTTATATGCGGTCATACTATTTTCTATTTGATGTCGGATACAATCAACGAATTTAAGCAGAAATAAATTCTACTTCTACAAAAATATTTAGCTGACTAGCGTTTCGGCCAGTTTTGTGATCACAACGTAACATATACATAGATTGCATTTGCGCAATGTGATCTATGTGCGTATTTGATAAGTGTTGGAGTAGTAATAAAAATGAGATATTTTTGTTAAGTCTTTATTTTAATAAAATTAACCCTGTATTTTTGAAGTTGATATGCGAAGTAAATTATTTTGCATATTTTATAGATATGATGAATAGTGAAAAAAATATAATAAGAGATGTCACCTATATTGTTATTATTGATATAAACATGTACTATTTATATACATATATGTATGCATGTGTATGTACGTATGTATATGTATGCATATGTATGTATATTATTATATTCTGATAAACAGTATGAAAATAAATTTAGTGCCTGCAAAACTATTCCCACTATGGTTTATTTGCTTGCTGTTCGAAAACCCTTCATTGAAAATGAAGAATTGTTAGCAGTTTTTTTTTTAATTTACAGACTCACACGTAATAGGCACTGAGTAAAATAATAAATACCGAAATTGTAGGGAATTTTCATCTTGATCAACTTTAGATGTTACATTTAAAAAAGCTTTATTCTTACTGAATAAATTTTCAAACCTTTCGAGAGCTTCTGTTATTTTTATAATTTATCCTTCTCTCCATTTCCTACATGTTTTATTCTTGACTAATTTTCTCGAAACTTATCAAAAATTTGTATGAATTTTATCTCAATAAAATAAGAAAATCCATTTTTATACACACGCTCAAGAACGCTAAGAAATGAAATATAATAATATATTTTAAGATTTTAATTATAACATACAAAAACTTTTTTATCATGTAAAAAATGAGTGGTATATGTAAAAAAATTCACCTCAAAGAAATTAGTGAATTCATTGAAAATTATCCAGAAAATATGAGCTTATTTAAAAAAAAAATAAATAAATTACACACATTCGATATAAAGAAGTCATCGCTTGAAGTGCATTTTATGCAATCCCTTTATTAAAAAAATACGTGTATTCTGAAAATAGGAAAATAGGTCACGAGATAGAGAAAATGTTGGAAATTCGATTTTTTTTCAAATCCACTATTTTTCGAAAACAACGTAAAATTTTTCAAACCCTCTTACAGGCTATACACACAGCTTCAAATCGACGTTCACATTTTTCCAGAATACGCCCATTCAAAAGTGTCACAACGCACTCGACGGATTCTGCCAAAGATCAATTTTAATCATTCACTCTAAAACAAATGAGGGGTTCGGCAGTAAATAGTGCTAAGCGACATCGGTCACTTTCGGAGATATTAAGAAAAACAGTTTACATGCATTTAGATGCAAATAAAACTAGGAGTAATCCGACATAGTACCTACTGTCATCTTTTGAGAGAATGTGGAATTATTTATCAATTTTTGTAGTAAATAAAAGAAACTCAATTTTATAATTTTGGCGCACAGCACTATTTAGAGTCGAACCTTTCAAATCACTTCCGAATCCATAGAATTATGTCATACGAGTTCGATAATGAGCGAACACACGAGAGATTATTTCACACAAAACAGACATCAAACACAACGCATAAGCACGCACAAAAAACTCACAAAACCGCCAAAACTTTCCCAATCCCAAACTGAACAACCCTAGGGCAAACATAGATAGCCCAAGTGGGTCACAGTTTCGATTACACCCTCAGTCGACTCATCCCTTAATCGAATGCATCGCAAACGCAGTACGTGCACATGTACCGTGCGGCAATTTTTAGAATTCCCGGTGACCCAGATTGCAGTTTTGAAATCCTCGCATCGATTTTGACAATGCTGGATTTTCGTGATGTGCTTGTGTTTTTTTTTTTTGATAGTGGTTTTGAGTGTTTGTGGAATTTTTACGCGGATCGAATCGATAAAAATGAGAATAAATGATCGAAATCGCCGAAGAACGTACGGATGATTTACGATTTGAATTGGTTTGTAATTGCAATCGCGATTGATGTTAATTGATGTAAATGGTGCTGTGATACAATTTCATTTAAGGGGTATTCTAGTCTAAAAATTTGAAAATTCGTTTTTTTTCTTTCATATTTCTAAAGTCTAGACCATTAAGAATATGGACCTAATGGGATTTTTTGAAATTAGGATTATTTTAAGAGTTACAGCTGTTTTTGTGAAAGCCCAATGTATGAATCAGTTACTCTGCCCGAAACTTTAAACGCGGTTTTCTCGAAACTACTTTTATTCGGAACGGTTGATATGATATCTCAAGTTCTAATGCACAGATTTACTTGAAATTTGCTACAGACGTACTTAATACTATCAAAATTATCTCCACGTAGGGGTTTTTGGAATTTTTTTTTCAAATCGGCACCGTTCAGATAATTTTAAATCCTTGTTTAATAAGAATTAACCTTAATTTTATGTTTCAAATCACCAGGAGGATTGGAATCGCGTCAACCAGGAGACACCATTTTTTTTGAGCCCCCACTTTGCCGGCCTCTACTAACTTCAATTTTGAATTTTTTTTCAACTTTCATACATTTTTATACTTTTCAATCAATAAAAAACTGATAAAAAAATGGATGCTAAAAATGTTTACTGTTTTTTTTTTATTATGCTCTTAAAATCACTTCAAAATTAAGCCGCTAGACTAGAATACCCCCTTAAGTTGTTTAAAAGGTAAATACTGTCCCAATTAAATGTATATGTTACAGTTTGAATGTCAACTTCGTTTGTGCATGAACAAACTAGTCTGTTTACTCACCTTCTAAATGCTCTAGTCCAATTGTTCGGGTGGTACGACAATTGTAGTTGTTTGTTCTTGTGCTAAATATCAATAAGGTGGAAATTGGTATCTCAACTAATGATCGAGAAATACGCGTAGTGTCCGCCCGTCGTATCAGTTTGAACTTCGAGAGTTTGTTTTGAATACGTTTTCACTACTCAAGCTAAAACGTTAACCCAAGCATAATGCTTATAACGTCTGTTTTTAGTTAAGACGCAATTATATGTTGGTGAAATTTGACTGTTGACATTCGAACTAAAATTGATAGTTTGGGTATGCCCAAACTAGTATGGGTGTAAACAAACAAAAGTTTACACTTGAACTGTGACATATACATACTTTGAAAGTTAATAACTTTTATAATTTTTATTTTTTTGACCAAAACCAACTTGAAATTAAGTTGTAAGTCAGACATAAATTTCAATTGAATAAAGAAAATTGTGGTAAAATGTTACAGAAACTAAAAAAATCTCATTTAAGTTCAAAAAAAATTAGAGTAAATTTTCTAATAAATACACATATAAAACTTGTTGTTATTAAATTTGAGACAATTTTAAAACAAATAATTATTTTCAAAACATTTATTCAGTCAAAAATCCAATAATTGAGCACTTAATGACATTTAACACTATTACGCATATTATGGGGCAAACATATTGGACTGCAAAAAATAATATTTTTTAATAATAGATAAAATAGTGAACCTTTCTTTATTTTCACATTTGGCCATCATGATTTTGTTTTATGCTATCTTTATTTATATTGAACATTCGCAATAATTTTATCATAATAAGATTATTTAGGTTACCAGAAAAGGTCATGAATATTGCTTCGTTGACGCTAAAAACACGGACCATCCCCAATCCAATCTTCTTCATCCACCGCCGTCCAAAAAGAGTCAAATCCGCAACAACACACACTACACACACACACACACACCCAGCCCATGCCATTGCATGCACTACCAACATCAACGTCCACTTCCCTTCCCTTTAAAATTCAGACTATTTAATTTTTTGCCTTTTTCAAATGCATTTGAAAGAAATTAAAAAAAAATGAATAATTTGAACGATATCGCGTTTCCCCAAAAATGAGACTTACTCCGAAAATAAGACCTAGTGCAGTTTTCGAGTGTAAAATTAATATAAAACCAGGTTTTATTTTCGAGGAAACATGGTATAGGCAGGGACGTTACAGAGGGTACCATCAACATTCAAACATGGGCCATATCCAATCCAACCCTTCATCCCCCGCCTTCCACAAAGAGCCAAACTCGCAACAACCCACTACACATACACACACACCCAGCCCATGCCATTGCATGCATCACCAACATCAACGTCCACTTCCCTCCCCTCTAAAATTCTGACCATTTAATTTTTTGCCATTTTCAAACCCATTTGAATTATTTTTTAAAAATTTGAACGATATAGCCAGACACGTCACAGAGGACACCACCAACATCCAAACACAGACCATCCCCGATCCAACCCCCCTCATCCCCCGCCTTCCACAAACAACCAAACCCGCCACAACACACACCGCACACACACACACCCATCCCACGTCATTGCATGCATCACCAACACCGACACCCGCCTCCCTCCCCGCGCCAGTTCGACGCCAGCGTTCGTGGGCTGCGCGCGCGCCAACAGGGCCCTCGCTTCGCCAGTCCGGACCCACCCCCGCCGCGGCAACAAGTGTTTCAGGGGTTGTGAGCCGCCGCCGGCCCACAACAGGTTGTCTGATGTGAGTGACCCCGCCGCGGTGTGACCCCGAAGCCTCCTCCGATGCGAAACTGCTCCGCGATGGGCCGCAGGCTCAGGCCCGGGCCCGCGATCGCCTTGGGGCTGGTGCTGGTCGTGGGGTTGGTCACTTTCGAGTGTGACGCTTCGAAGACGGGCGTCATCGAGGAGAAAGGTCGGTTTTTTTGTTTTTGTTCTTTTTTTTAGGGGAATGCGTTTTTTTTTTGATGTGCGAAAAGGCCAGGCGCCCACTGGCGATTTAGTCGCGCGCGGAAATGTAATGCGTTGTTTTGGGTCGAAGTGCGCGCATGTGACGTATGCGCGTATTTCGACCTAAAACAATGTGTTCCATTTTCGATCTCGCGCGACTGAATCGCCAGTGGGCGCTTAGCCTTAGCCCTCCAATATATCGTTTAAATTAAATTTTTTTCAAATGAATTTGAAACAAGCAGTTAACAACTAAAAATTTCTGAAAAAAAAATTAAAATTGAAAAACCTTAACCTCTTATAACGTGGGATCTATCTTAACGTTATAGGGGGTTCACTGTAGTTTTTACGATTCGAATTCGATCGTTTGATGTTTAAATCGGATGTTTTACATATCGAATTCAACAAATCGACAAGAGTTCGGAGTGATGAATTTCATTGGTTACTATGAAAACTGTCTAACAATAAATGCAGTAATCCCTCCTATGACGTAATTTTTTAAATGCATTTAAATTCAAGATTTTTATTTTTTTTTTTCAAATCTATTAAAAACACAATTTATTCGTAAAATTATCAAAAAAGAAGAAAAATGAAAATGTTTCATTTCAATTCCTACCTGTAACGTCGAACCTAGCTTGACATTATAGGGGGGATTACTGTAACAACTTTCCTATACAGAAAACCCCCCTTTAACGTCAAGATATATTCTGCGATATAGGGGGTTAAGGTTAATTTTTTTTGGACATTTTTACGTGTTATTTGCTCGTTTCAACTGTATTTGTGAAAAAAATTGGATTTGAAGGCATTTGAACGATATAGGGGAAAAATTTATAGGGGGGTTTACTGTAGTTTAATTTTAGTTAAAAAAAAATATATTTTTTTTACAGTTTTCGTTGAATTTGAAGTGTAAAAACTGTATTTATCTTTAGAAAAATGTCGTCGTTAGCACTATCCAGTTATGCGCAGATGTTTACTGTGCGATTTTCCTGATTAATGTTTTCTTTTTGCATTGTTTCAAACAACGAAAAATTTTGCAAACCAAAAATAAAAATGCATACTACCCGAGTAAGCTATACTACTCATATTCATAAAAACGATAATAAGAAAAATTCTGTAATATAATCGAAATGCAAAAAAATCATTGTTACTTCAAAAAAAATCTAACGTATTCGTCGACCCTGTTAATTTATTTTTCAAATGCGTTCTTTAGCATTTAATATATGCGGCAATCGAATTCAAGACTACGCTAAGACAGATAATAACACATTCGCAACATCCGGTGGGGCCGAAGCAGTTTTTCGAGTTTGTACAAGAAAACGCCTTATGAAAAAAATTCGAAAAAATAAATAAACCAAGAACCAAACTCGCACACGTTAACGATATGTAGAGTACGCTTCGAGAATTATTCGAGCGTCCGTTGCTTCGAGGATTCTGGTCTTCGTCTGAAGCGTTTTTCTATCGCGAAACTCGTCCTGGTCCATTCTGAATTGTGTTGTATAATGGCGACGAGCGTTCTCACAATCTTTTTAGGACTTTGATATTTGAATTTTTTTCCGTCGTGTAAAGTCTTTTTTCAGAATTCATAATTGTATTAAATGAATTCAGTTTTTTTTTTGTTTCGTGGCGTATGTTGGTGTGTTGTACGTTGAGTTTCCTAGTTCGGGTGTCGGTAAACTCAGGACCGCGGACCAAATCCGGCCCGTTGCTTGTTTTCTTTCCGACCTGAGGGTTAATATTGTTTTTATATAAAAAAAAACAATTAGAATCATTCTAGAAATTTTTACCATAAAAAAAAATCACAGCAGATATATTTTATAAACTTAATGTTAAACTATAGTTACAAAAACGTTTTTTGGGTCTTGATTACAAACATTTTCATATTTCGAAATCCATTGAACTATACAATTGAGGAGATTCTATCAGACCTTCAATTCGAAGTGATTGTTCACTAAAATTATGCATTTAAAAAAAAAAATATGTTGATAATTATTTTCTTGATTATTACCTGCATATAAAAATGTTTTTTTGAGACTAGCACTTGGATTTTCAAATAACTATTTCGAAATGGATTAGTTTCTAATTTTTTAAATTTTGAGCCTGTTTTTTTGTCGCTCTTTGACTAGAATTACTCATATAAATGTTTTCGATTTAGCTATTCGGCCCGCCGAGTCTCAAACTCTTACGATCTGGCCCTTTAAAAAAGTTTGCCGGCCCCTATCCTAGTCGGTCGGTTTCGATCGAACATTTTAGATTCAATTGGAAGAAATTATCTCGCGTCGATTTCTCGCGGTTCTTAATTGATCGTTCGTCTAATTATATCAATTGAGAAGTTTTTCTTACGTCGAACAACGAGGTTGGTCGGCGCCCTGTTTGTCGCAATTTTTCACAAAGTGACTGCATATTTGTGTGAATTTTGTCACTGTTAAAAAATATTTGATTATTTTCAGTAAAACTCATTTTATTTATTTTCATAATAATTCACTATTAAAAATAATTGGCAAATTATCATCGGCCTATTTTATCATTTTTTAAAAAGTCCCATTGTTTTTTTTTTATAATTCCAAACAGTACAGTTTTGATTAACTTCAAACATATGAGCTCATCTCACATATCATTTTTCGAAATTACTGTTTTTTTTTTGCGTTACTTTAATGTATTTTAAATCAGTATGGTAGTCATTACGGCGTAATGATATATCATAAAAAGCACAATAAAATAGATAGCCCGATGACCGAGTCGAATCCTCTAATTACTTCAGCACTCGATGAGTGTACTATGTGTCGAGTCGAGTGGTGGTTCGTGTATCATCAATTTCTCGAATTTCATTGATGACGAAATCATCTTTTGCAGCTGCTCGAATCTCGTGTTTGATTTTCAAAGAACTCATTTGTTATATTGTAAATAATTACTGCTGCAATCCAAATTTTACCGGGTTCGCAAATTTTCGATATGTCGAATTGACCTGTAAGACCTGCTGTTATTGAATAAATGTTAATGTGATTAAATTTTATTCTTATATATCATATGATAAGTTTTTAATATAAATTGAATTAGATTTAGATGGCTTTAAAAAATTTTTCGTGACTTTCATCCACGTTTATCTTTTAAATATTAAAATACGTAATGAATTGAATCGAATTTAATTACAATTATTTTTAAAGCATAATAAGATCCATTTCTATAATTCAGTGAAAATATAAATATTATATTGTTATCTCTATAACCCTACACATCAATTAGATATATTAATATGTGAAATAGATCCATTAACATGAATCTATAATGTTAACCTTTAGACCTTCTATTATGGATTACATAAAACTTTAACGCGTTAAGTTTCATGAATTGAATGAAGGAATAATATTATTTCTATATAATATTTGAATCGTTATGGTTGTAAAACAATCGAATCATAATATTTACACCATATTATAGAAACACATAATAAATTGAACGAGGATACGACACGAAGCATTACTCGGGCCATATTATAGAAACGCAGCAAAGAAATTCAATATTCGATTCAATGCAACTATTTTCAGGACGCGTAGAAGTGTATAAAACGAATTTTCGAGGCACAATCAAACACAACACATCACTTAGGTTATATTATAGCCGCAACAGAAGTAGCAGAGCGTCTCGACCGATGTAACGGTGGCGACCCAGAGGGGGAAACTTCAAGGAGACGGTTGTCCGTGCGTGACGAACGAACGCCTCTCGAAAACCTCAAGAATACCACCGAGAGGAGTGTCCGAGGTGTAGATGTGCCTCTCCGGAAGGCTTCGAATCTCTGCTTTGATGAAATCTCGAAAAATCCCATGAAAAAACGGCCCCGGTAGTGAGAATTTCAGGACATCTCGAGGATGGCTTGTGTTTGCATAATTCGTTGTTGCTGTTCTTGGAGAGAACAGATTTTCTCAATTCAAAGGCTCGAGATATATAATAATTGTTATAGATGTGCCTCTTTGATACTCTCCGAATACGAGATCCCGAAAAATCCCGAGAAAAAACGGTTTCGATCATGCGATTTGCGGGTTATCTCAAGGATCGATTTTGACTGCACGGTTCGATGTTGTTGGTGAAGGGAGCGGGTTTTCTCGATTCAAAGGCTGGTGATATATAATAATTGTTATAGATGTGCCTTTTTGATAGTCTCTGAATATGAGATCCCGAAAAATCCCGAGAAAAAACGATCCCGATCATGCGATTTGCGGGTTATCTCAAGGATCGATTTTGACTGCACCGTTCGATGTTGTTGGTGAAGGGAGCGGGTTTTCTCGATTCAAAAGTTGGTGATATATATCGATTGGTGTAGACGTGCCTCTTTGGTAGTCTCCAAATCTGAAATCTTGAAAAATTCAGAGAAAAAATGGTCCTGATCATGCGATTTTCAGGACATCTCAAGGATGGACTGTGACTGCATAGTTCGATGTTTTTGCTGTTGGTGAAGGGAGCGGATTTTTTCGATTCGAAGGCTGATGATATTTATCAATTAGTATGGATCCGACTTGAGGAAATCCCGAAAAATTCCACGGAAAAACGGCCTCGATCGTTAGATTTTCAGGACATCTCGAGGATGGATTGTGTCTGTATAATCGATGTTGTTGCTGTCAGTGAAGGGAACGGATTTTTGCAATTCGAAGGCTGGTGACATTTTGTCGATTGGTTGCGTAAATTTTCTATGTTTAGATGGAAGAACTTGGAATCAACACGTATTGGGTTTTGTTGGAAATAGGCTCTGTTCGCATTCGTTACATAAATGGCTCTGTTCGAGTTTAGAGAGTTTTAACTGCATCCGCTAACAACGCAGTTTAATCCAACGCCGTTTCTAGTGAAAGTTAATCGGCGTCTGAGTATTGTGTTAGAAACTCGGCAACGCGGAGTAAAAATATATTTAAAAAATCGTCATAAATAAATGAAAAGTGGCCGGATTCCAGCGCCGATTAAATGTGTACAAAAAATTGAAACTATTTCACATTCTATCAAAAAATAATTTTGATCTTGATTTGATTGTTTAAGTGTGTTACTCAAATCATTCAAATTACATTTTCTACGTTTTCAATCATCATTTCTATCTTATCGAAGTTTTCAAACGTTTCGCAAATTCGTTATCTTGGTTTTTATCAGATTCCAGTTAATTGCACGAATATGCAATTATCGTCTTTAAAACAATGACGTTTAAACAAATTATAGCATATAAGATTTTATCTTTTCTAACGATCCATCGTTGTGAACATAAACTGACTTTATTTTGAAAACGTCTCCTTTTTCATTATCTTCTTTAACATTATCATTCATTTCTTGTTATTTATGTTATTATATTAATATAAATCGATATTATTATTTTGAATTTTTAGTTACTAAATATCGAAAAATAATAAAATTTATTAATAAATCATATAATACCCGAAAGTTTATCATCTTCATGTCAAAAGTCTTAATCATCTTTCAAAAAACTTATAATCATGGCTGTATATTTTTTATAATAAAAAAAAATCATCATAAGTTATAATTTTTCGAAATGCAGATAAAGATTTTCATTTCAATTCACGAGTTCTTTTAGAAAAGTTTCTAAGTACTTATGAAACCGTACATACAAGTTACATAAAATTTTTTTAAAAACTAAAATTAAATATAAAAAAAAACACAAATCAAATTCGAATTTATCTCCACAGCTTACTAACATCACAATCAAGCATCGAGCTATCAACAATTCAATTCGTTTTCGTCAATGACCCTCTTTATTACCTCAGTTACACACATGTCAACGCAAAAACAATTCACGGGCACACTTTCAGACCATCTCAACGACCACTCTCCAAACACAGCATACAAAAGCCGAAAAGAGGCAATCGTCGACTTTCATCACCGCTCATATTATTTATGAAGTGTACAACGGCGATGTGAGCGGGCGATAAACCGGCAACGGTAAGTGCAACTCCGGCGCATAAATTGCACTGGCTGTTCCTAACATCGCCTTTATCTATCGAATGCGAGATTTGAATAAAGCGCGAACTCCCACGCGGCCCGCGCTGAGATCGAGTGTCAAACTGTGGGGCGCGAGGATGGTTTTTCGCGCGGAACGGAGACGGTTTTGATGTTTGTGCTAGAAAAAAAAAATTTTTTTTGTACACATATAAAATCCATTATAGGTTGTACATATTGAATTTCTTAATATAATTTATGTTTTATAGTCCAAGTGTTCACTTTAGTTTGTTTATATTCATACTTCGATACGAGGTTGGCTCTTGGATAAGGTATATAGCGTAGACCCCCAATATTTGATGGGGAGACCTTGTCCTGCAGTGGACACAAAACGGGTCGACAATGATGATGATGATGATGATATTCATACTAGTTTGAGTATGCACAAACTATCGATTTTAGTTTGAATGTTAACTGTCAATATATTAACTAGCATGTTCATAAGCAAACCAGTTTGTTTATACACGTTCTGATTTGCGTTAGTGCATGAAAAAATGAAATGTAGAAAACAGGTCTAATTGTAAGCACTGCAAATAGCGTCTAAACTAAAAACAGACGTCATAAGTATCATGTTTGGGATAGATTGTGTTAGCTTATATATATAAACATACTAGCTTGTTCATATAAAAACGAAAAGGACACTTATACTGTAACATATGCACATAAGTCCGCAAATTAGGGTTTTACGTGTGCGTGTTGTGTGGAGGTTATTTTTTACAGCTTTTACTGATCATGTTCCCTTAGATCGGCCTAATTTGCATATGTTAACAGTTCAAATAGCAAAAAGTGTTACTTAACACGTAAACTCCAAAACTCATTAAAATATAGTTAAAAATTGATAAACATAACTTCGTACTTATAATACTTGAATTGTACGTGAATTTTTTTAAAAATCTCGATTAAGCACTTATAATACATTTTTATTCACGTTAAAACGTAAATTTTTCAATAAATATTTTATGTACCTAAGTAAAGCATCACTTAATTCCTTTTTAATTGAATGTGATATTTAAAATTTTTGAAATTTTCAAACGAGAATGATGCGCAAATGCGATATTGTACGTGTTTACTTTGTGTCACTGTTACCTGACCGGTTATTGTTTCCTTTTCGCTTGTTTATCGTTCGCGTAAATTTTTAAAATTTTCGATCTCGAGTTATGTTTCGTGTTTTTTGGCGGGAAAATCTAACTGTTCGTCAATGGAGCACATATGGCAAAATCCGTTACGCGTGCAGATGTTAAAATCATTCACAACTTTGTACTCGCGGATCTAAATTAAACGCTTCAGTGTTTTCGAACGTTGCGATCGTTGTCGTATGTAATTATACTCATTTTCAAACGAATCAGATTTTGTATTTGATCGTTTGTTGTTGATCATAATGAAAATTGTGTCGATTTTGCGACAGTTTAATATTTCGACGAACAGTGTAATTATTTCTGCCGTGGTATATAATACCATAAAATAGATTTTAATCATTCATACAATTTTCAATCAAGCTCCCGTCAATATAATATAATAACCTGACGTCAATCACGTAGTATGACCTATTTTCACAAACAAGAGCGATTTCCAAAAAACTATCTGATTGTGTTAAAATTAAATTTTTCAAATATCGAATGCAAAATTTATTTTCATTTTATTAACTATCGTGCAAACATTAAAAAATTATTTAATTTTTCAATTCAAAATCGAAAGAAAAAGTTCATATTCATTATTTGATATTGTATTATCATCGAAAATTTTGCTTCATTAGTGTTTTTAGAAAACTGTATTAAAAAATGAAAATACACTTTATTTGACACTCATAAATCACACTCAATCATGATACAGTCGAAATACTTATTTTATAGAATCCTTTACAATTGAACAACGCATTAGCTACTGTTCCAAATTCCGATATCGTTACTGATAACTTCTATTGTTATATTATAAAAACACGCATTTCCAACATATTTTTTCCTCGAGAGTTTACATTCGATAGTAAGCAAGCTTGTGCAGCAAATTCCTATATATCAATGGTTCGGTATTTGGATTCAAGTTGCACCCACGGTGCATTCTCGACTTGCGCAACGAGCCATGTGACACACGCTCCTCGGGTAATAATTACTGCACACTGTAATTGCACATCGATGTGCGAAGATTTGAATCGTTAACTGGATTAAACTGGAGGAAATTGGGGTTTGTGTGTTGTCTGAACGGTCGGTAATGTGCGTGCCTTTCAAAAATATAGTTTGTGTGAAGTTTCAAATGTAAATACGCCCGAGACTCGTATAACGTGATTTTATGCTTTACTTTTGATATGACATGGTTGATGAATTGTGACCTATTTTTGTATAATACGCAGTGGCGTAATTAGAGAAATTTGGCTCGCATGGAGATTTTGAAAAGGATCTCCCCCCCTAGTAATTTATTTTTATTATTTTTACAAAAATTGAATTGATAACGAATTCATATGAATTCAATTTCCTTTTTTATCGTCTTCAAATTCTGCGATCACGTCCTTCAAAGGCATTTTGGAAACTACTGCGTGTTCAATTGATAATAGTATTACCAATCAACTAATTTTAAATGTAAAATGAATGGATTTTGGGAATATCGAAGAAAAACAGGAGTTAAAAAAAAATTCAGAAGTGCTTGCGCAAGGAAATGGTGCACAACTTTTTCGATGAAAAGATATCGTTAAAATTATAATTATTATTATTGCCGCAGGTGAAATTTTTTTTAAATCAAATGCAAGAACGTATCCTTACCAGAATGAAGACTGAAGACCCGAAACAAAAACTAATTGATAAAATCCGTTTACAATTGAAATTCCGATGTATTTTAACACATTTTTAACAAACTTTGGTTCATAAATCATCATTGTACATACTTAAATATTTTTTATTTATATTTTCAGTTAATTTGAGTATATTTTCTGGGTTTGTTTTCATTTATTCTTTAAAATATATCTTTTTTCAATAAAATATATTTTTTTTTAATATAATATTTGGAGGTGCTATCGGAGCCCCTCTGGCCCCAAGAACCCGCATGCATTTCTTACCCCCTTGTTATAATAGTTACGTCACTGATAACAAAGTTTTAAGAAAAAAAAAAACAACTAAAAATTAATTAGGTTATCTTTTACTGAAGGTATGTAAATTATTTTTCACCATATATTTTTTTACACAATAGTCTTTGAAACGTATCCCCCGTATAAAAAGAGGATTGGGTGTATTAGGTTCGTTAATGTGTGATAAAATATAATTGCTGATTTTGAAGTTTCTAAATCTTTGATATTCTTTGGTTTGTGTGAGTGTTATTATCTTTTATATTTGAGATTTGTTTTTTGTACATGAAAGGTCACATTAAAGTTATCCCTTTGAAGTGGTGAAAATAAATCAGACGGTTCATAATTGCTTTGTGAAGTAAAATCATAATGATGGAACATGAGATGAAGTTTTTTGAAATTTAAAACTTTTTCGGTAATTTTATATCGCTTCGAACTCGATCAGTCGATGAAAATTCGAATATGTATGCTTTTGCGAAAAGACACGTGTAGTTATCAGCTTACTTAAAACTTTCATTTTTTTTTCATGCTCATCGTATTGCTAATATGTTACTTCAATGCGATTAAACGAATTAATATTATTTTTTATACTTCGTGGGAGTTCCTTTTGGCGCGTATATTGACTTTTTAGTATTAAAGTTAAGCGCTTTGTCAGTTTATTTATTATCATTACGGCAATTTTTTTTTCTTTGCGGGAGCTTAATTCAAACTATGTTATTTACTCCGATTTTTCATATTGTATTTAAAAAAAATATAATAAAAACATTTAGTGTACAATTTTTAACATATTATAACCATTCGTATCTGATGTTTGATTTCACCGGAATGTAAGTTATCTTTTCAATCATTACAACGGAATTATTAGCTATTATAAATCACTGAATATACAACCAAGTCTAAATTCAATAATTTAAAATAACAAGCACAACTCACAATATAGACATTTGACACGCTGCAATTGTCATACTTAGTCATTAGACACTTTTATTATTTTTGTACGGATTTTTTTTTTCAAAGTGCAACTACCACACGCGGAGTCAAAATTCACATTCTATAGGCATCGAAAATCTGTCCATAAACTGAAACTGAAAAACTCATATCGTAATTACAACCAACAAGAGTCAATATATCGAACTCTTCACCAAGGAAAAGATAAAAAAAAAAAACGGAAAAAAACACTTGTTTACGAACCGAAAGACACGAGGAGGTCGCAGGACATTTGGCGTCAACGTGGACAATATTTCATGGATATATACAATGTATATGTGCCTGTATGTTGACTTCTGGTATCTAACGACAACGGGGAGCAGATGATGCGTCAGTATGGAGACAAGCTTATCATCACAAACATGCAAAGTTTTCATTTATTTTTTCTATACTCTTTGCGGTCGTTTTTTCGACGCGAAAGAGTCATATATGCTAACTCGAACGATGCATTTCAATTACAGACTGAATAATAACGACAATTTCTATCGACACGCGAAAAAAATAACATCGAAAATGGGAATCGTTTTCGGGGTCGTCGTTGCAGAAGGAGCAACCGAGACGAATCTAAATGTGGAGCGCTCGAATGTCGGAATGTGTCGACCAGAGCTCGGGGTCAATTGGTCTTGACCCATCGCCGAGCTCGTCTCCATCGTCTTCGTCGTCTTCTTTCGAAGAGTTCAACTCCTGGCCGGGTCCCCGAGCCGAAGAGGAGGCGGTTTCGGAATTGCTCCGTGCGAATTCGGCTCTGTTCTGTTCCGTGAGATTTTGATGGCAGATATGATTGTTTGATGAGTGCGGATTTTACGATTTTGCGCTCTTTGCTTTTTTTGGTATTTTTAGAAGTGCAGTGTTTTATTTTTGTTAGTCGATGTTGACGTAGACACAATTGGTGTCGTTCGTTCGCAACCGTCTCGATATGATTCAGTTCTTCAAACAATTAACTCAATGTTCGGACGTAATTTTTCATTTAGAAGACTATCATGGTTTTTCTTGAATGTGAATAAGACTGTAGTTTGATTCATTTTGCTTTTTAATTTTTTGTTACAGTTTGAATTTATATACTTTTCTGACTCAACTTTTTTAAATGCCACCGCAATTAGTCCGAAAACAATTTAACTCATGTATCATAAATAGGATTACTAGATGGAAAATTAAGAGAGGCGAAAATTTTTAAAATCGATCAAAAAAGGACATTTTGAGAGTATTTTAGTGAACACTAAAATAATATTAAAGTATTGTAGTTCTACTTCTTATAAAAAAGAAAAAAATATTTTATTTTGATTCGAAAAAGAGACATTTTTACCGTTTGTTAAATTTCCTAATTATAAATTTTTGCCCTACAATCGTTTTTTTTTTCTTATGTCAAATCAAATTTGATATGTTAAAGTTTATAAATTTATATTATATATACAAAAAAACAATTACTAACCATAATTTATTATAATATTATGCATACAAAAATGCTTCATGTTTAGATAAATAAAATAATTAGTGTAATTAAAATAAATTTCTTTATGCATAGATAGATTTGTCTCACCAATTTACGTATGCAAATGATAAAATTTATCATATTTAAGTGTATTACTATATAATATACAATTCATCACCCCTATTAGTTTTAACACATTTATGCGTCAAACTGGTATTTTTGATGTGTTGACAAATTTAAGATGTCAAGTTAGTATAATATATCTGAAAATCTTTTCGCTATACTAGTTTTGCATTTTGACAATTTAAATTCATGTCGCGCAATTAAACAAAGTTTCAAAATTAGAAAACGTTTCTATTCGTATTTTATGTACATAAATGCATCACTGACTATAGTGGTTACGCTTACATGTACCAATAACACACAGGTTAGAGAACATTTGTATTCGCTGGCGCAAATTTTCGTACTTCTTGCACCCGACACGCACCATTTTATGACCGTGGCATGCGTCTGCATCGTCAGTGACATTCAAACTTCGAAATTTCCTATCATTTTCCATACAATCGTAGCACGATGCACGCTTTCGTCTTGAGAACCACTGAAGTGCGTCCATATCGCGGAAAAATACAACAAACAACGGTCCGAGTGAAATTTTATCAGAGGCACGCCGCGTAACTAGAGCGTGCCGTCCTGACTTCGAACTCCGTTCGAAAAGGGCGGGAAAAACTCGTTTGAGCCTCTCTCGGCGTCGCTGGCATTCAAAAACGCAGCGATATTAGCGGAACAATTAAATAATTAGAGGTTGAGAGCCCCTGGCCGCGGGCAGGTCCCACGCGCTCGATGAGTGTTCCCACAGAGAACGAGGAGCGCATAAAATTTTAAACCGTTTCGTTCTTTTTTTTCCTTACGTACAATTTCTTATATATTCCGACTCGGTACGATGTGTATAGGATGTGTCGAATGTGATTTATAGGACTGACGGTGAAAAAGTTGCGACATTTCACCGAAATCATACGTGCGAAATTTACCATATGAGGTTCTCTTTTTGTGTCTGTAAATCGGTTCGATGGGATCGATTTGAAAATCCGGGGTCAAAATTTTCGAATCGAAAACGCCGCTTTCCTCGCGTTTAACCTTTGACGTTCGAGTGTTGTGCGCGTAAATAGACAATGGTGATTTTTAGAACGATTGTGTCGTGGATTTTTTTTTGGAAATTTCGCTTTTACATTGAATCATCGTTGTTGTTATTTTTCGAGAAAATTCGTGTGAATTTTTTTTGGAAATTTGATGATAATTTTGCATTATTTCAAAAAGCTGTTTTAAAATATTTCTTTGAGAAAAATGAATCATATTTACAATTTTGGGATTCGGAGTATTGGACGAAAATGATATAAAAAGAGTAATTTCCATTAATCAAGTTAACGCATGATATTATATCGCAGTTTACCCGAATTCCACAAAAATTACATTTAGTTATGGTTGAATAATGAAGGACAATAGGGGCGTTGCAGGACCCTCATACTTAATCTCGTTACCCGCGCGATGACTTACACAGTAATTGATCTATCACGCAATTATCGCTCTGCTCACAGTCTTATGTCCTTTATCTCTGTCATTCGATAAATATTTAACTAGGTCGTTCTAGCGAAACTATTTCAGAGCATCAACAATCATTAAAGAATATTTCAGATGCATCATCGCCATAATAAATCATTTGATTCGCACCGATTTTAACCGGTTACTTATTTATCGTCCATTGAAACGATTGAGAAGATCCTTCGAAAATCAAAGAATCGTCGCGAAATTCGGCGAATATAACACAACGATTTGTTTCAAGACGTGTGATTGAATACAAAATATTCGAGTAACGAACTCTATTTGAATCCCGCAATGTCCAACCCTACGCGGAAGATCGTTAATAACTATCAATTGGTTTTCACGTGATTTCATCGATCATACGACTCTGAATTGTTCTCTTACAACATACAATACTCACAAATGAATCATCGCATCTCGAGAATTGATCTTGCGGATCCAACGGGAAAGTCATCGTGACAGCCAACTCTACTGGCGTGTTCTGAACAATTAAACGCGACCGACTCCATTATTAGATGTTCGTTGTCTTTGACACGAATACATACGTATCCGTTTTAAATAATAAAATGGTAGCTGTCTTGAAACAATCGGAATATTGGCGGATAAATTACAGGTTTCGAATTGAAGTTGTGTGTTAAAGAAGAGCTCGATCTTGCACTATATTATGAAATTTTATTCAAGTGAAATGTTTATTTACGTTTCAACGAGGACAAATAGTGTTGAAGTGTGTTATCGTATTATTTAACAGTTGACCCACTGAACTCTGTTTCTGTTTTGCACACAATTTTGTTACGTTACGTTAGATTCATTTTGGATATATATTCTTTATTTTCATCTTTTTGATTAATCATATTTTTATAAAAATTAGATATTTATTGGAAAAATAGATTATAATATAAATTTTCAATATCAAATGGTAAGTTGAATTTTGAATTTTAAAAATTATCAAATCAAATTGAAAGTTTTCTATTTAAAACGAAAATTATGGGAAATCATATTCAATGTTAGCTTGGTTATAATCTCATCCGAAAATATATAATCGTAATATAATATATTTATTTAATCGTAATATAAATATACAAAAAACTTGAAATAAATCGTACATATTATTGACTTGAACAATCGAGGAAAAAGTTTTACAAAGTAAATAAAAACCAAAAAAGATACTCGAAACATACAATATACCTATAAAAGTATAATTTTTTCACAACTACATATAAAATCTGCATTATATATTTAATTAAACTATCATCTAATTTCGAACGAGGGGAAAGTCGTATTGAGCCAAATGAATAAAAAAAAGAATGCAAGGTTGATATGACGATTATGCAAATCGCCCCAATTCCGGACGTCCTGTGCGTGTCAATCCGTGTCTTGGACAGCTTAGCCGAGATTATGATGGCTGCTGCATTTCAGATGCATCTACATATCAATGCAATCTACTGCATTTTTTGTTTCGTTTATTCAATATTAATTCGTTTATCGTTCGTGTGCCACCCTTCCGGCCGATTGATTGCGCCATGGCGACTCAAAGGTTAAGACTTTGAACCGCACATTGAATATTTGGATCTTTGTAACATATGCAAGGTATTCGATGTTTATAAAATATTATAAAATATTAGCGGTAGTACCCGAAGTTGCTCGGGACTCAGCGTTTTAAATCAAATTATTTTTTATATGGTGATCCGTCGAACGATATATGGGGGGAATATTTTTTGCGGACCGTCCCGTTTTGGGTTCTGGAAAATATGGTCACTCTATTTTAGGCCAGGCGCCCACTGACATGGAAAACATTGTTTTGGGTTGAAATGCATGCATATGATATATGCATGCATTTC